>JAHTLZ010000204.1:58266714-58285789 GCA_023846285.1 Phrynocephalus versicolor | reverse complement strand
AATATTAAGTACCAGTAAGTGGATTATTCAAAACTATGTGTACATTTGAAGTTTAAAGTTTTACTCTACAGCAGAAATTTTAATGAGTAACTCAGCTATTTGCACAGATTGGCTCCTGAATCCTTAATCACAACTAATAGCAATAATTCCATGCTGTCAAGTTACTTCTTACTTAAGTCAACTCTTTCCAGGTTTTCTACACAGTGAATTCTCAAAAGTAGTTTATATTTCCTTCTTCTTGAGGCACCCTCGGACGTGGCAACCTGCCCAAGGCTATATAAGGGATGCACAGTGAGAAATCTGTTGGCCATTGAATCATCTTACATCTTTTTAATAGTGAATGTCAATGGGAAGATGCTCCAATGTGTCAGGGTTTTTTTTTTTTTTTTGCCACTAACTGAGTTCTTTTTCATCTCTCCAGAATTTAAGGTAAGACCCACACATCTACCCTTCCTTTTCCTGTCTGCTTGTTTCCATTGTCTTTTGTTTCTTAGTTCTGGCCATGATGCATATGGTGAGGAAGCAGATCATTGTCTTTCTTTCCCTTTTTAATTCTGTTTGTAAATGTAACTGAAGGTGTATTTCCCCCCTCTATATATGTTTTAGTCAACAGAAGTTAGTATCAGTCTCTAACTCTATGGTCAGATATCAAACTGAGCTGTCCAGCCAGCTATGGTCACAACCCATATATTCACTCAGAAAAGGAAAATAATTTGGGGGAGTCTTAAACCATCTGTAGCCAGTTATCACTAAATAATACTAGTAATAAGATTCATGGTAGGGATGAAAAGATGAAAGGTGTGTAGTAAAGAAACCTCTAAGAGTGAAGATCTGTCAAATTTAGAGAGAGTGAAGCATGAATCACAGTGGTGGATGAATTAGCAATGCTGTGAAAAACCAGAGAGAGAAAGGTCATGGCAATTAGAGAGATGAAAAGCCATGAGTCAGGAAGACAATGGCTCTGTGAATGTTGAAGGCAAACAAATTTGTGATGCAAAGATCTTGCCTTGGAAAAACGAAAACAGTGGACAGGAGTTTTGGGGAATGCATCTTTTATATACAGTTGTGAATAGGGATGGGCACAAAACGAAAAATGAAATTGTAACAAAATGAAATGGACCGAACCAAAGAAGCAGCATTTCATTACAGATGAAATGAAATGGTGTTTTTTCTTGTTAAAATGAACTGCTTTGTTTGTCTGTAAAACGGCTCCATTACCAGCTTGTTTCCCTCCTCCTCCTCCTCCTCCTCCTCATCTGCCGGGGCTGCCACTGTTGGAGCTACCACCACCAAACGTGCCATTGTCGGAGCCCCACCAGCCAGCTAGAGAGGGTGGGTGGGCTCAGCAGGCTTGCCTGGGTGCACCTCTGGAGCTGCCACCACTGGAGCCCCACCAGCCAGCTGGAGAGGGCAAGCAGGCCTGGCAGGCCGGCCTAGGCCTGCCACCACTGCCAGAGCCGGTGCCACTGCCAGCCTGCTGGAGAGGGCGAGCGGGCCCAGCAGGCTGGCCTAGGCCCACCGCCAGAGCTGCCATCACCAGAGCCACTGCCACCGGAGCCGCCACCACCCAGCTGCAGAGGGCAAGCGGGCCCGGCTGGCCGTCATAGTGCTGTCTCCAGATCCACCACCACCGGAGCCCAGAAGGAGGAGGAGTGGTGAGTGCAGTAAAAAATCATTTCATCACTGTTTCATTTCATACATTTTTTCTCAAAAATTCGTATGAAACAAAATGAAATGAAATGCGGGTGGACAAAATGGAATGAAAGAAAACACTGTTTTTCTGTTTCGTGCCCATCCGTAATTGTGCATTTCCTCCTATGCATGGGATACAGATTATAGGGCCATATGGCACAAGAGCTCCAGTAGTTCAATGAGCACATTTACAGTAAGTACCTGCAGGACACATATACAGTAGGTACTTTTCCAGAACTCCTGCCTGCATGGAGAGAGTCCTATGCTTACACAGTTAAATGGAAGCATATATGCCAGAAGTAAAGAATTATTTTCACTTGCTCCACACACTTTCTCTGATCATTATTTGGAAGAAGCTACAATGGTGCCATTAGAGATGGGCACAGAACAAATATTTTTTTTGTTTCCGTTACCGTTTGTCGTTTCCGTTATGTAACGAAATGACAAATGCAAATTGTGACGAAAATGCAACGAAACAAACAGAACCACGGAAATTGTGGTCGTTACGTTTCGTTTCCGTTAATAGCGATGCGCAATAAAATGAGCTGTTTTAAATGTTAAAAAGCACCCTGGACATCTGGACATCCGTAAAAATGCAGCGATAATTATTTATATTGTCTGATAATATCTACCAGGGGGGTTGGGGTCCTTAAAATGTTTGTTTTTGTCTTCTCCCATCGCGATGTATTTTTCTTTTCCCTTTAAAATGTATGTTGCCTCCAGCCACAAAATGGAGGCAAGCCATGTGATGGGATCATGTTCAACCAATAGTATGTCCAGGCTGCAGACTGGGCGGATAGGTCTGGCAGCCACAGAGGGCATAAAAAGCTCTGGCAGCCCCCGTCCTCCTTGCAGTCTCTGGTGGGAGTTAGGGTGGGATTGCTTCAGTCCTGCAGCCTCCCCGTGTGCGTGCGTGCTGCGTACCTCTCGGTGAGTACCCTCCCTTGCCCCGCAGTGCAGTCACTCTGCGGCTGTCTTGCTGCACCCTGGGCAACGCCCACCGCTGCCTTTGCAGCCTCCCTGCATACCTAGTCTATACTGTGTCTCTGCCAGCATCCATTTTGTTAGTGTTTTCCCTCTGGTCTGGGGTGTTGGGAGATGCCTGCTCACGGAAATGCTTTAAAAATTGCACAAAAAGTGGGTAGAAACAACAAACAAAAAAACAAAAAATGGTAATGAAATTTTTCCAAAAATTCGTGACAAACGGAAACAAACCGAAACAGACCTCTCAACAACAAACGAAAAACTGAAACACAATTTTTTTTGTTTTGTGCCCATCTCTAGTGCCCATCAAGCAACACATGACTTCTATCAATATCCTTCCTTAGATCATATATGACCAATTTCTTCTCGTTTTTAAACTTATGTAGACCACAGTTCTGCCTGGATACTGCTGGGGTGCAGAATTAGAATTTTTAGATCCAGGAATGTTTGCAAAAGGTTTTTCCCCCCAGCCCTAATATTAGAAAACAAAACTCAGGAAATAATCTTCTTAGAATTTACTTCTGTTTAATTTAAATCACTGTCCCTACTCCTGCATCTTTTCAAACACAGATATAGAAATGAATATGAGGCTCTTTTCCTCTTCCTTATCCCCATGCCAGCTTCTTAATGCTTACAGATAAAGCCTCAAATTAAAGCCACAGAAGAAGGTCACCACAAAACTGGCAAACAGAAATTGTCATAAGGAAAGTAAGAAATCCCACGAGACCAAGTGCAGGCAGGATGTGAATATTTGTTGAGACAACTGTGGAATTATAGGCAGAAGGGCACAAGCCTTTTTATTCAGTAGCCTACCTCTGCCATCTAGTGCCCAGTAGTTGATGTATATTTTATTCTAAGCTATAGAGACCTCTTAAAAGAAGATCTCTGAACTCATCTTTCATTGTTGAAAGAACAGGAATTAAACATTAACAGCTTGTTAAGGTTCATTAGTGTGAACAGGGCTTCCATTCATATAGATGCAATTTTGTTAAGTAGTTCATGTGGGGAGGCAAGAGCTGTGTGGACTGCCCTTTAAAGAGGTGCATATTATACTGCCGTGCTTTCAAATGGTGAATGATGCTGAGATCAGGGCCATTTCATCTCTGTTATGTATGATATAGTCAATTTAAGTAGTTCAGGGCGGCTACCATGCTTTTAAAAGTTATAGTCGGAGGAATTTCCACATCTCTTTTCTCAGCTAAATGCACAAAATCACTCTTTCTGTTGCACTCAGAAACCCAATGGCATCCTGACAAAACAAAAAGAGTAGCCTGGTCATATAATATGTACATGTTCCTATTATGTGCTGCCACATTGTAACTTAGTTACTGTATAGAAACCCCAATAGAGCTTTCAATGTAATTAATAAAGCTTGGATCCTGGCTATTTGAAGGATCACCTCCAATGTGTTTCCTTGGATTTTGTGATCTTCTAAAGAGGCCATTCTCTCAGTTCTACCACCACTCAAGCTTGATTGTGAAAACATAAGAGAGGGCCTTCTCTGTGGGTGCTTCCAGGCTTTGGAATGTATTGCTCAGAGAAGCCTGGTTGGACCCCTCGCCTCTTGCCCTTCCATTGTCAGTCAAAGACCTCTCTCTTCAGGCAGGCCTCTAAGCAGTAAGTTATTTCAAGAATAGAGATGGGCACGACTCAAAAAAATGGTGTTTTGTTTGTCGTTTGGTCGTTTAAGGGTCCGTTTCGGTTCGTTTTTGTTTTTGTTGGGTTTTTCCGCAAATTTTTCGTTTTTGTTTTCATTATGTAATGAAACAAAAAAAACAAAAACAAAAACGGAAAATTCCTGTTTCGTTAGCATTCTTTTCAGTTCAATGCATTTTCCACAACGAAAACGAAAAACACAGCAAAATTTTTCGTTTCGTTTCCATTTCCGTTATGTTTTTGAAAAAATTTCGTTTTCGTTTTTGTTATGTAATGAAACAAAAAAACGAAAACGAAAATGAAAATTTCGCTGAGTCGTGCCCATCTCTACTCAAGAATACTGCTTTAAAGTTATAATTTCAAATTCCCCTCTTAAATGAGTTACACTTTATTATAATCATAATGTATATTTGTTTTAATGTGATATTTATATAGTGTTTTAAAATTTCTTAATTCACTTATTGTGAGCCAGCTATTTTTTAAAAAATATTAAGGCTTGGGTTTTTTTTCCACCAATTCCACTCGCCAGGTGAGTTTCCATGACTGAGCAGGGGTTCTACTCCAGGCCTCCTGAGTCCTTGTCCATCACTAAAATATGCCACAACTGCTCCATGGCCATATGCTATAATGTGGGTAGGTCCCAAAGATATATGAATAGGTTTCAATTAAAGATGGGCATAAATCAGCACAGTGGTAGCTCATGATGGTTCATGGTTCATTGGTGCCCATGAACCATGAACTATCCCAATTTTTGGGGTGGTGTGTGTTCTTGGTTTTCTCATTTTGGGTCCATATCTAAATGAAGGGAGGTTTTCTGTATAGCCCAGTGATTACTGGGGGGCTTAGGATATTAGAGGAAATGTAGTTCTTTGAGGGTTCCCTATATATAACCCAATGGACAGGCTACTGTTCTACTCAGCTGAGGTGTGGCAGTTGTGGTCCAGTGGAGGAGTAGGTACAGAGCAAGTAAGTAGGTGCTGATGCCTATGAAGGGGGACTTTCTAGTCGGGGCAAAGCAAAATGAAATGTTGTTGATAAAAAAAGTTTATCATTTTGTTTCACTTTGCAAAAAAAAGGGGGGCCTCAATTTAGTCCACATTTTAAAAAAGAGAAAAGGAGATTTTCATGCCTTTCCTCTAGACATAGGCACAAATCAGTTTGGCTTGAATTGAGAAAATTCATCAGCACAGCACCACAGTTGCCATGTATACTCATTCCTCTTCTCCTCCTGTCTCTGGGCTCTGACAGGGGCAAACTCCATGGCCAATTGCCCAGTCCAGGTAGGAATCCTGGCTACCCTTTCCTGCTTCCTCTAGCAGCTGACCACAAGGGAGGATGCAGGATGGGGAGACTGCCTGAATGACTGTGCTGTGGCCAACTGCCAGAAGAAAGGGAAGCCTGGGGTCCTTCCTGGACTGGGCAGCTGGTCCAGGAAGTCAACCAGGCTAGTGTGTGGAGGCAGGTTAGTGAGGCAGGCAGAAGTGGGAGGTGGGAAAGCTACATGTAACACCTGTGGGTAGAGATGGGCACAAAACACCAAAATGGCATTTCATTTCATTTTTCATTTTGTTTTTATTTGTTTTATTTCATTTAAAAGGAAATGATTTTTTTAAAAAATTGTGTTGTTTTTCGTTTGTGTCTTTTTTTTTTAACTTGTGCCAACCAGCTGGCCCACAGGGCAGGTCAGCACTTTTTAAATTATTTTTTTATCTTTTTGTTATCACGCTGACCAACCGGCCTGCAGGTAAGGTCAGTGCATTTATTTATTTATTTATTTATTTATTTCATTTTTATTTTTGTTGGTTCCTCTGACCACCTGGTCGGGTTGGCACTTTTTATTTTTTTTATTTTTTTATTTATTTACTCTACTGCCAGCCTGCCAGCCCGCGATAGAGTAAATAAAATTTTATGTATTGAATTATTTACTCTACCACTGGCCAGCTGGGTCACGGGCCAGCTTGACACTTTAAAAAAAAAATTTCAATTTACTCTAACGCCAACCAGCTGGCCTGCGAGCCATGTCAGTGCCTTTTTTATTTTTTATTTGATTATTTATTTATTTATTCAAGCACTGGCCAGCTGGCCCACAGGCTGATCAGTGCTTTTTATTTTTTATTTTTATTTATTCATTCAATAGCCAGCCAGCTGTAGTATGGATTGATTGGCACTTTTCTTTTTTGCCAGAGGGAGGCCTCTGGCCACCTCAGAAGCCCTCCCCACATGGGCTGGTCAGCAGCAGCGGCAAGTCCCGAGCCCAGCAACATCCGAATGGGAGAACAAAATTGAAAATTTCTGTTTCGTTTTGTTTCATTTTTCTTTATGGGGTCAGTTCATTATTTTTTCGTTATGTAACCCTAACCCTAACCCCATTTTCGTTTTGTTTCATTTTTCTTTGTGGGATCAGTTCATTATTTTTTTTCATTATGTAACCCTAACCCTAACCCCAGCTCTACCTGCAGGGCAAATGTTCACACTTAGGGTTGAATTGATTTGCGTCCATGTCTACTTTCTCCCTTCCCCATTCCATTTCTTTCTCTTCCACTGGCCACACAATCACTATTCTATGTGTGAGTGGAGATCATACATCTGTTCCTAAGTGGGAGATGGAATCAACCCTAATGAACACCTCTCAGAGCCAGCCTTTCCAGAAACAGCCAGATATAGGTAGGCACTCTCGTTACCTTGGCCATCCATGGCACTTACCTTACTTTCCCACTGGCCACTGGTTAGATGTGCCTGCTGTGACTCTAGGCATACCAATGTATGCAGGTGGACCCCAAAATCCCCCCTTAAGTGGTGGCATGACAATAAAGCCACTTCACACAGTGTAGAAGCTGATGTACCTGTTCACCCTTATGTGTGATGTGGTAGATATTTAGAATATATACATGGCACATAAGCCTAGCTATTGCTTTAAACATGCATGCCAGGTATGACGACTTGTTAGAGGTAGCTTAAGCAATACATCTGGGTGTCATCGTTTATGCCTTTCCCCATTCAGAGTTTTATTGGTATTCTTAATCTAATAACAATGAAGCACATTGCTGGCAGTAACATCTAATCTCATTTGTTATAGTACATCTGAGTTCCTTCCTGGCACATTTTAGTGCTTAATTGTTTTCATGGGCACATCCAGGAAACACCTAGAGTTCTTCCACCAGCATATAATAGTCTTAACATCTCTATTAATTCCATATCAGGAATGACTGAATAATGAAACTTGAGATGAAAGGATTAAAAAGAAAAAAGAAAAAGAAAACCTTTAATGACTTCTTTGGGAGAGAAATTTGCTTTGCTCTCAGTAACTCATCCTATTAGGATGGTCATATTTTATTCCTCTTTCAATTTTAGAACATTTGATCATAAATCCATATTTTAAACACCATGAAACTTTAGCCTGAAGGAAAAATAAAATGGATGATTTAATACCTAAATCTCAAATAAGAGGCAGAAAAGCATAAGCATTCTTAATTCAAAAATTAAGAATGGCTTAGGAAGTAGATACCTGAAAGGCCATCTCCTTCCATACAAACCAACCTAGCAGTTAAGAGCTAACCAGGGAGCCCTCCTGAAAGAGCCATCCCTCAAGGAGGTTGATGGCTTGTATGTACAAGGCCTTTTCGGCAGCTGCTCCCAGGCTATGGAATGCCCTCCTGAGTGAGATCTGCCTAGCACCGACATTGATGACATTTTGTCACCAAGTAAAAATCTTCCTGTTCCAAAAGTTTTTAAATTAATATAACATAGATTGTGGGTCCTGATTACAATTGTAGTGTATTGTATTTGGAGTTAAACATTTTAAATATTTTATTGGAATTTTAACATTTTAATTGTTTTAATTGTCCATTTTAACTGTAAGCCAGCCAGTGATCTTTGGGTAGAGGGCAGCATATAAGATGTAGAAAGAAAGAAAGAAAGAAAGAAAGAAAGAAAGAAAGAAAGAAAGAAAGAAAGAAAGAAAGAAAGAAATGTTAGGGAAAATGTCTATTTCCTACATATAGCAAATTAATGGTTAATTAATTTTCAAATATATTGAAGAAAAGCTCATCATCGCTGTAGGCTTTAGTTAAACTGTTTGTAATTCCAGTGACACACCAGCAAGAATACAGAACTGATGGGGATTTAAAGTTTCATCACTAACTCAAGTGAGCTCTAATATAAAATTATGTCTGGCAATGACTGTATAATAAAATTAATTAAGAAAAACCATGAATAAAATGTATGCCCACCTTGTTTATGTAACAGGCTTTCCGTGGTTTGGGATAGCCCTCATGGTATATTATATTAAAAAAGATATTTACTATGGAAATATCAAAGTTTGTTTAGTGCAGTAAAATACACTATAGAAGGTCCATTCAATCAATGGAGTTAGTGAGTCAACTCTTTTATAAGTTCCACTGATTGAAATGGGCCTGTTCTTATTACAACTCACTTAACTAAAGCAAGACAGTTAGAATAGCCCTCCTGAGTAAATGGATTTTACAGAGTAGTTAACACATGAAATCCCCCATGGTTTAATGGAGGATTTGGCAATCTAATATGTCAAATAACAGGATTTTGACCATTGTCCATGTCTTATGTGACTGAATGTATGGATTTGGGACCTGTAGGACTGTCTCCTGCCTTCCTATTAGTTGTTCTTCAGAAAGATGTAGTCATTCATTCAAAGTAGCTGCAAAGTGATTAGATGGTACTTTAACCTACAGACATATTTACATCAGTTGGTCTGCTGCCTGGTGTTCCAAGTCTTATGAACAGATTCAAGCTGATTAAAATAACCATTCATCATTAATAATTAATGCTGCAAGATATCCCTCACTTCCCTGTTCTCAGTACTTGAATATGTCTTACCTGTACTGGACTGTATATTGTCCCTCATTACTGTAACCTGTCTTGGGTCCATTTCCAAGGAGAAAATTAGGGCAAACAAACAAACAAACAAACAAATAAATAAATAAATAAATAAATAAATAAATCATTGAAATAGATAAACAAATGCCTTGAAGCTACAGTTAGTTAACTGGTAGGGAAGATTTACATTTTTTTATTAAGTTAATATTGCTTTTGTCCTTCTTCCTGTGTGAAAGCTTAGTCTTAAGTACAAATCTCCTTGCAAGGGTATCAGTTATGCCCAGCTGGGTAACCATAGTCCCCAGTGTCTTAAAAAAACATTTTCATTTGACATTGGAACAAAAATTTTCTAGAATACTTTTTAAAAATTTCAATAAACAAAAGGAGAGAGTTGGAAACTGCCAATTAGTACCTTTTTGGCATCTTAAGAACACATCTGCCATTTTCGTTCTATGCATTCCCAGCTCTCTTCCTCTGGCTCTGTTGACTCCTGAAAACTGTCTTCTGGACAGCTACAGGGATTCGCCTTGGGTAATTTGATTTGAAGAACTGTGGGTAAACAGCAGATCAAAACATATTTCCCCCACTGGGTAGTTGCCTGAGGTAAGGAACAGAAAAGATCTAACACACTCATTCTAGTTAATGAGCATAGTGCTCCTAATGAAATACTTGGGCACAGAAGGCAGAGAATCCTACAAAATTGCTTCACAATTTAAAATAGTAAATAAATTTAACTTCCACCCGCCTTTGATACCCAAAGTGTGTGATAATGTAATTCACACACACACACACACACACGTGTGTGTGTGTGTGTGTGTGTGTGTGTGTGTGTGTGTGTGTGTGTAAGACACTTTGAAACTGAAAGCAGCAGCAGAGAAGTTGAAGGAATGCTGAACATGTTTTTTTAATACTAAGCC
Source organism: Phrynocephalus versicolor (assembly GCA_023846285.1). NCBI lineage: Eukaryota > Metazoa > Chordata > Lepidosauria > Squamata > Agamidae > Phrynocephalus > Phrynocephalus versicolor. The sequence continues at coordinate 58,275,689 of JAHTLZ010000204.1, read as the reverse complement.
CTAGGTAATGGTTGGCTGAATTTTAAAGAACTTATTCATACAGAGAAGATTCCCCTCCTGAATTACCAAGGTCAGATAATTAAGAGAGAAAATCCTCTTCTAATTCTTGCCCTCCAAAGCATTGTAATCCATTCAAGACATTAAATGTTACTGGATTAATGGCTGTTAATGTCAGGCTGCTCCGGCACAGCGTCTGTATTGGTCGATGATATAAATGTGAAAACACTGAGAGGTCAAAAGAGAGCAATTGGGAAGTATCTTTCTTCAAAGTACATTAAAGAATACAGTGTAGTGCATTACAAAAAAGACTTCACTCTTCCCTCAGAGACTTATTGGAACTGCCATAGCAGATCCTTCTTCATAGTTGTTCGTGTGTTTTGGCTGAGAGATGGGGCAAGCATGCCATAAAGGAGTAGAACTATCAGGGCTCTAGCAGGAGACATCAAAAAGTACAAAGCAAAGTGTGCTCCTTACATACTGCCCCATAGATCGTAAAGCACTCTTTGAGTGGTTTGCATCTTAATTATACAGGGTACACATTACCCACCCTTCATATTACCCATCCAACCTGGTAATCTGGATACTCAGTTTACTGACCTCAGAAGGATGGAGGGCTAAGTCAGACCTTAGTTGGCTTCCTGAGACTACTATATTGAACTCAAATTGTGAGCAGACTACTGCAGTGTAAACACTCTATCATGAGCCTCCTCATATCAACTGACATTTTATTTATTCTGTGATTGCTGTGAAATATAGTATTTATGCTGTGTGTGTGTGTTTGTGAGAGTGGGTGAAAGAAGATGTTTTGTGGAGCTAATTGTTCTTACATGGCTACATTACTTGTTCAACACTGGGATTTCTTGACACAGATTGGTTTACATAAAGCAATTCAATTAACACATGAACATTAATTATTTTGAATATCCAAAGCAATTTATATTATTTTAACAATTCCTACAATGAACCTGAGATAGTAGATAAAGGTCCAACAAGCTTAATTGCTAAAGTTTGTACAGTAATTTGGATTTGTGGAAGGACAAGGAAATAGAGAAGTGCTCTACAACAGGAGTCCCCAAGCCTCCATCTGTGGACTGGTCTGAGTACACAGACTCTTCTAAAACAGACCACAAGGGTCCTTGTAAGCTGTGCACATGTGTAGGCCTTTTTTCTTAAGTCATAGCATAGGCTAGGGGGATATTTGCACACATATGCCAGAAGAGGAGCTTTGCAGGAATGAACATTTTTCCTCCAACCCCCTTCCATAGCAGCTTCCATTATTCACCTCCTTAGAGAGCTAAGAAACATTAACTTTAAAAAAGCCTACAACTACTCACCATGGGCGCAAAGACCGTGGGACTTGTTATTCAAAGGAGCCATGTTTCCAAGTATGGTTCCCCCTTCCACCACCATCACCAGGAGAGTTTGCCCCAATCCCACCACCACCCTCCCTATAGCAGTCTCCAAGAGGATCAGTACTCATAGCCAAATTCTGAAGGCTGAGCATAGGATGGGCAGCAGGGAGAGTTGGGCTCTGTTCCCACCCACCCTTCAAGGCTGCTGTCCTCCTGGACAATCCCTCTATCGATAGGTGCCTGCTGCCCCCCTGCATACAGGGCTTGTCCTTCAAGATGGAGGACTCGCACTCGCTGTATTCAGACTGATGAAGCTGTTTGGATGAGCAGCGAAACGTTTCTATCTCTCAAGAAAGAGAAGTCCAGTAGTCATGACTCAACTTCCAGATAAACTTACCTGGATGACTCAGAATCCTCACAGACATATCCTTCTCCATGTACCCATTTCTCTTTAGGTCATAGCTAGAGATGGGCACGAATAAAAAAATGACGTTTCATTTGTTGTTTGTTGTTTGGATGGTCCGTTTGGTTCGTTTCCATTTTTCGCAAATCTTTGCTAAAATTTTGTTTTTGTTTTCGTTCGTTTGTTACCGTTTCATTACCATTTATTTCAATTTTTTGTGATTTTTAGCATTTAAAGCAGTTCACTGTATTGCAGTAACGAAAACGAAACACACGACAAAATTTCCGGTGTTTCTGTTCGTTTCGTTTCATTTTGGAGACAAAATTCATTTGTTGTTTTGTTGCGTAATGAAACAAAAAATGAAAACAGAAACAAGAAATTGTTCATTTCGTGCCCATCTCTAGTCATAGCACAAGGAGGAGGACTTTTGTGTGCATGTGCCTGAGAAGGAGCCTGGTGGGTGAGCACATTTTTCCTTTCCACGCACCCATGGAGCCCATTTTTCTTTAGGTCATAGCGCAAGCAGGAAGACTTTTGTGTGCACATGAAGGAAAAAGAGCCCTGTGGGCACACATCCACCCACGAGAAGCCCCCTCCCACAAAACTGGTCCCTCTACCTTGAAAGGTTGGGACCCACTGCTCTGCAAGGCTGTCATTAGGGCAAGGGAACTGAGACTTTGTCCCAAGGTACCAAAATTTAGAAGGTGCTGAGCCCTAGCAGTGAATCTACCAGTAAATGAGAGAGAGAAAACACACCGGCCCCTCATCATATAACCTCTCAGAACTTGAAAAAAATATATACATTTGGAAAATGGTTATCAGAATAAGTTAGGCCTTTCTGAGAACTATAAATTTAAAAAAGCAACTTTTCCAAGGTTTAGTCTCTAAATACAACACTCTTAGATGCATGAGAATGTTGGTTCAATTTTTTTCCTTAAAAATGCAATTGACCAAAATGTGCAAATTTAATCAGAAACATGTCAGGAAGAATTTTAAATATAGGATACCACATGTTACAGAATCCCCAAACCCCAAATCCAAGTATCTATTAAATATCTACCTAGTATATGTGCTAAATATTGTCTATTTTCATAGCTCTGATGATGTTATTTCTGAGAGCTGCAGCTGATCCCCTGTTGCTATGGGCACTGCACCATCTTGTGTTGTCCCTGTAGCCTCTTCTATTTGCCCTGCTTGGCTTGCCACTTCACCAGCTATGCTCTACATTGTTACATTCACTTGTTGAACACTAGGAATTGCATTCACCTCTGGGGATCCCCCAATGCGATCCTTCTGAGGCAGAAAAATGTGACAATAAATCATCAGCCATTGCCCTCAAACTGACCTTTTTCTCCTGGCCTTGGACTCCCTAGCCAGGACATTTGTTGGAGTCTCTAGCCCTGTGATAGGCCCCACTCCTTATCTTCTTTTTTACAAGACTTCCATTTTCTTTTTCAACAGCTGTCAAATTGGCCACTCCTCTTCATCAAAAGATGATGATGCAGGAGGTGACAACTGTGGTATCCTTTGCTTCACTGGCTGATTACTTTTACTGTTCCCCTGGTCCTTCTTTGGGACCCATTGTCCAATTAACATCTCTTATCAGTTAAGCTGCTAACAAATCTGTTACTCGTCTAACCCCAGATTACCCCTCCAAATGCAAGGGAGGTCTGCCTGCTTTTATCCTTATTTTACCCTGGGCCCAAGCTAAATATCTAGTATCATTGACAATAGCCTTCTGCTTGCTTGCTTATTTATTTATTTATTTATTTATTTATTTATTTATTTATTTATTTATTTATTCTCCTCTTCTTCCTCCTCCTCCTTCTATACATTGTGTGCACGCGTGCGCACGCACACACGCACGCACGCACACACACACACACACACACACACACACACACACACACACACACACACACACACACACACACACACAATATGTCCCTACCTATGCTATGTACCAGATATATATGGACCCTGCTACCTACCGCTTCTAGCCACAGCCAATGGTGCCAGATGGGTATCCCATACCACCTTTGTAATGCTGTATTTTTTGTTTTTTGCGTATTTTTTTAAAATTTGCTCTTACCCCCTTTTTAAAATTAGGTACACTGGACCCTGTTACATCCTCCCCAGTGCAATGTTCCTATTCACTGGACTGGGAACAATGCAAACCCCAAACTCCAGGAGCTAAGCTGCTAACAAGGCCCTAAGCTAAGGTAGCCTGTTCAACCTGAAGCTGCTGGGTGCCCTGTAGTCTGGCCTGAAGCCTATAGGCCACCCAGATTGGCTACCACCACTGTTTTTAAAATTAAACTTAGCAAAGGGCCTGGGGTTGCCAAGGCATTCCCTGACTCCCCCCCCCCCCAATCAAACAGCCAGGGTGACAATGCATGCTTAGTCTTCTGACTCTGTGGCTGAAAATGAATGCTGACACTGCCACATGGCAACATCTGACTAAGAATAATAGAAAAAATGTCCACCCTGAGTAGTCACAAGCCTTGAAAGAGGCCAAAGCCAGGGGAGAAGCAGCCTTATATATGCTGCTCCTTACCCCCTCTCCTCCTGGGCAAGACATAACCACACATCTTGCGATATTTTGAGCAGGGAGGCAAAGATGCTCCATTCAATGAAGGAAGATCACAGATGGAACCGAGCCTTATTCACATTACTTGAGAGACACTGATTGGATAGCTTCCTGTTGGTGTTCCACTGAATTCTCTGACTATTACATGGATTGTGTTCTGTCTGAAGATTATATTTTCTGCTTTTGATTTTGGCTTTGAAACTCAATGAACCAATTATTAAAATTAAATTCACTAAATTCACCCTGGTGCAGCCTCTTGCTCTACAATTGAACTTCAGTCAAATGAACCCAGAAGGTAAAAATGGAAATGAAGGTTAATTAATCTTTTTTTTAATGTACAATCTGATTTACCAGAAGTGGTGATTTCAACCAGTGAATTCCTAAAAACGTAGATTTCTTGTCTAGCTGGAAAAGCTTGAAAAAATGTGTTTGCTGCCTTGCTAGCTTGGTCACCATTATCTTTTATTTATTATTATTTATTTTTAAAGCTTATATACTGCCCCATCTTCCAAAAAGGAACTCCGGGCGGTTTACAACAAACAAACAAAACAATTGAATACAACATAAAAAACCCAATAAAATCAATATAGGTACTTCAAGGCAAATGGCGGACAAAAACAGGGGAGGGAAAAAAAAGAATCCTATCAAGACCATAATTTCTTGTGTTTTGCATTGTAGTGACTCTATGCACAGAGCAGAATAATATATAGAATTAATTTCTAGTTATCTCTGTTGCTCAATTCTGATATTGCACTTTGGAAGTATTTTTCTAGACATGAAATTTTAAGATTTTGAAGCTCTGTAAATTCCATGATTCTCCATTCTGTGAGTTCCATCTGATCATGTGTACATACCTACAGATACATAAATGTGATTTTGTAGTATATGTTTGTGTTGTCTATGAAATGGTTGGCCTTGTCTAAATAATTAACATTGTGCAAAATGTTAGTTGTATATAAGGCTCTCTGGAGGTTCCCTCTCTGTCATTTTTTTAAAAAAATTTCATGTTAAAGGTAAGATTATTATATTCTAATCCTGTCTAATTGGACCAGTTTCTTTTGCTCCCATTCTCTATGCTAGGGTTCTTCGAGGCTTTTTGTAACTATGCTGATTTAGTACCTTTTTTCCATCTCAGTATGTCATCTTCAAAATTCACAGCCCTTTATAGGTTTTTAGTATTTCTGAATGAACATGTCTTTTGATTATCCATTCAAAAATAATAGCATATACCCAGTGATGCTCTGAAATCAACATTCTCTTCACTTGATTTCCCTGCCATGACAATGGAAGACATTCATCTCAATAGCTTTACGAATCTGATTCAACCAAGTTTTCATGATGCAAGTTCGTTTTCTAAGTCAATCAAGAGTAAGTTTTCAGGTAATACAAGAGAAAAAAAATCCCCTGTACTTTGAAATGACACACACAATTTTGAACATTCGAGCAGAATATTCTAAGATATGAGCACGAATACAGATGTAAGCATGAATACAGAGGTGTCACTGACAAAAAGCAGGGTCCCTATTATTAAAGATGAAATCTCTCACACACAAATGCTGACAGTCTCTGCAACTTTATAAATGTGTTCTGCTGACTTTTTGTCACAAGCTTCCAATTTGTATCTCTGTTTTCAGATGAAAAGCAAAGTGGCAGGCTGTAGACTCTGCAGAAGAAATATCCAATTTAAGCTATTCCATTTTCCTAGCAAATCTGAAGTTGTTTTCTGTTTTTCACACTGTCACTGTCATCAAAATGGAAGGAAGTGGAAGGATGGGATGGAGGGAGGACCAGCAACTTTCTGCGGAAATAATACCTTTTTCAAATAATACCTTTTGCAAAATCCATGTAAAAATTAAAAGTATTAATATGTACAGTATTTCTAAATAACCCTTCACCTATTTTTTCCTGGTAGTTAAAATATTGAGGCTTAGCGTTAGTAATAAGTTTACAGCCATTATTGGTACAATATTACCCATGACTATTGAGAACAAGGTATATGCAATTAAATGGGACTCACTCCCATATAAGTGAATATAGGACTGCCAACTCAACTAGATTTAAGTATAAGGAGAGAAGGAAAATGAGCTTGTAACTGGATGGAGGGATAGGTGTGTAAGATTTTTGTCACATAAACTATATTATTTGTGGTTTAGGTATCTTGCTGCAAAGGTGGGAATGGGAGTTATTGAAATCAGAGTCAGCCTGTGTAGCCTTGAGCAAGCAGTACAGTCTCAGGGTGACACCAGCAGAAGGGAATGGTAAATCACTTCTGAGTATCTCTACCTGGAATATCCAGACAAGTATTGTATTAGAGGTAGGTGCAAACTGCCACTTTAGTCATTTATGTCAGTTTGGTCGAAAACTGTGTGGCTGCTCCACAGTTCATAGCTCTGCCCCATCCCCACCCCAGGTGGGTGACCATTCAGAGATAACACACTGACTTCCCACACTCACCACCACCAGACACTGCTTCTGAGTAGGGCATCAAATTGCAGAACACCTGAACAGCTGTTGGTTGAACTGGCATGAACTACCAAACCAGTGGTTTGTGCCCATCTCTAACAGCTATAAGTCACAGACTTGACAGCACTATTATTTTCATGAAATAAAGGTGCAATAGCATTGGTATTATTATAGTAGGGTTGTGTTTCTGGCAATGTATAGTTTTGAACACAGAAAAATGAAACATAGCAAAAGAATTTTGATAACACCTATTGCAGGTCTCAAGATGGTCTACAGAATACCCTCTTTTCCTCACTCCCATTCATACTTTTCAAAAAAGAGCTCTGACAATTGCTTTGCATTTGGGTGAGAAGTGATGGAAGAAAAAGGAATCAGATTCTGGGATTTTCCTTTGCTTGGTGTCACTTTGTGAATGGTAGTGAGCATAAGAAGGGATCCTATAGACCTTCTTGACTGCTGTCATTGGTGTTGTCAACATGCAAGCTGCTGTTGCTATTTAAAGTTTAGCATCCTTTTTCCAGGCTGGCGACATGGGCACAAGATTGTGCCATCATATTGGGGCATTTCCTGGCATTTGAATCATGTCAGATATGCTGCTGATCCAATGCCCAGTTTCAGAGATATGGCTATTTTGTTTGGACTGTCCCTATTTTTAGAATTGCTTTGCAGAATGTTGATTTGCTCTGCTGCACAATAACATAGCTGCATTACTACCATGAAGAATTTAGGAATAGGATGAATTCTATTGAGGTTGAACCATTGTTAAATTTAACTGTGGCTCTCTTGGATGTTCAGAGAGTAGTCTACATTCCATTACAGCTATTTTCCAGTCTTTGTTGATATCAGTCTTTTAATTTTTATCTCATTCTAAAACTTTAGTAGCAGGTTAGACATACATTGAATGTATGAGAGAATTTGGATCACAGGTCCCCCAATTGTCATGGGGAAGGCTCCTCAACATGCAGAGAACAATCACTTCTTTCACTAAGAAATAAAAACTGGGAGTTAAACAAGAGGCTGTTCAGGTGTACTTAATCTTCCCTCATTTTCACCACCCTTGTGGACACTGTAGATGGAAAACCCTGAAACTGGTAATACAGTACAATGTTTGGAAGGGAGTTTTGCTCCATACATACTTTTGGTTGTGAATTTTTACCAAAACACAGTGTTTGTACCTGACTCCTTTGTCATGACAATGAATTTGGCTGTGCCATTATGTGGTGATACCATTGAAGAAGAAAAAGCAATTATCCTTCATGTTACAGCAGGGTAACATATCAGAAGAGGGCTGGGAAGATGTGTAGTCAGTGTCAGCTCTCACCCTGCTGAAGACACTCAGATAGCAGCCAATCAGGCTCATTAGGTGATATTTAAATTGGAAAGCTGAGGAAAATGTCTTTTATTTCATTTGGCCACAAGATGGGCAAGGCCTGTGACTGCAGGTTGGAGTCCCCCCCCCCACAATGATGGCAGCTCATGGACAAAGAAAGGAATCTCATGGTTGGGAGTAATCTAGAAATTGTGTTAAGGTATGAGGGCCCTGTGTTTGTTTTTATTGTTATGGAATAGTGTTTGTGAATGATATTCTTAATCAAATTGTGGCTAGGAAGAAGACCTTTGATGTGATTTTGCCTTGCTATCCAAGTTCTGCCCCTCATACTCATACTTAAGCAGTCCTAGCAATTACCTCTGTATGATAGTTGGAGATTAGTAGACAGACACAGTCCAAAAAACATACTACAAAGCCAACTGGATGAATTTCAGTTATGCAATGCTACTAGATAAGAAGTTGTGTATTTCTTCTTGCACACCACTTGCATGATCTGGCATGAAATAAAAAAGTGCAATCTTCAGTGTCTTACCAGGTAGATGTCTTACCTAGTGGTAATAGGATTCTGGCCATAGTAGGCAGCACAGGAACAAAGCTTAATTAATTCACAAACATTCACATCAGAGCCTGGAATGGAAATAGTTAGTTGAGCCTCATGATTCTGTCCAGCTTGGATCCTAAGTACGATAGACTGGTCATGGGAATGGAAGCTCTTAAAAGTGAAGATCTGACAATTTCTTATGTACAGTTACTACAGGAGGAACTGAGACAGAAAGAACTAAATCATTTAAGCTGCCAGTTGTTAATCAACAAAGTGCTGATGAGTCTATCCAAATT
>JAHTLZ010000204.1:58254088-58266704 GCA_023846285.1 Phrynocephalus versicolor | reverse complement strand
TTATTATTATTATTATTATTATTATTATTATTATTATTATTATTATTATTTAGGTGGTTTCTCAGTCCAGCATCTATCAAATTTCTACAGTTATTGGGGTTTTCTTAGGATAGGTAAAGACCTTTCTCTTCTGACCGGCTGCCTGAGAGGGGATTCTTAAAACTCGATTGTTATATATCTGTTGTTTCCAATGTGTTTTTAAGAAGTATGTTTATCCACTAGTTTTACTATTATATTTATCTAATTCTTTTTAAATTCTGTAATAATTTATTATTTCCAGGTTTATAATACCATTTGTTTAGGGTTCTTTTTAGGGGTATAAATATTTTAAATAAATAACTAAATATTTAGGAATCTTTGCCAAGGATCCCATCCTGAGCAGCATACAATCTAAATTTTAGCAAGAGAACGCAGAGGATGGGAGGAAGTAAAGAAGCGAAAGGAAGTTAAAAAATGAGCAGCATAATCTGCTAATAAGACCTAACTCACATTATTCACAGGTGGAGGCAGGTAGGGGAAGATGGAATACTGTTTGTACCCAATGGCCTCCAGCAGTATTAATAGTCTAATCTTTAAAAGCTTACAGTCTCCACCTAAAAGAAATGTTATCTGTGCCATCCATTTTCTTCTCTCTTCTTTCTCTGTAATTAATTTTTTATTGATTTTGTTCCCTGTGGCTGATCACATCATCTCCCTAGTCACTACCTTTGAGGCTTTGAATACTTGCTTTATTCTTCTACCCAGATATCACAGCCAGCAGTAAACAGCTCTGTGAATTTCCCTCTAGGCTATATGCCTTTGGACATACTGCTCTTTGCCATTCTACTTGCATCAGAAGCTTATACCTGCAGAGTTAGAAATAGTGCTCTTCTAACATTCTTAATGTTAAATCTGGACCCACCCCCTCTCAATCCACAACAGTGGAACAATAGGAATTAGAATCAGAATGGCAATTCTATTCCTCAGTTTTTGCATGTGGTCTTTTGATATTTCCTACAATGATTTTTTTTGTCAGACAAACCGGAAAAGTAAGGTCAGCTCACATGTTAAAGTAAAAGCATTCTTCTTCTTTTAAAACATTATCTATATAGGCATGCAGATCTTTCACTGGTATGTGTTTGACTAATCAGTAGAGATGGGCACGATTTAGCAAAATTTCCATTTCCATTTTCGTTTTTCATTTTTGTTACGCAACAAACCGAAAAATGAAAATTGGCTCCAAAATGGAACGAAAACGGAAACGAAACGACTAATTTTGAGCCAATTTTCATTTTTCATTACGGCAAAAGCATTTAATGGCACTAAATGGGGAAAAATGAAAAAATTTTCATTTTCGTTTTCGTTTTTTGTTTTCATTACGAAATGAAACGAAAACAATTTTTTTTGAAAATTAGCTCACAAAAATGGAAACGAGCCAAAACGGACCCCTAAACAAAAAACGAAAAACCATTTTTCCTGAGTCGTGCCCATCTCTACTAATCAGATATTGTAAGCAAAACCATCCACCCAGGTGGCCAAATATGAAACAAAACCGAATTAAGTTCCCAAACACTGTATAGTCGGAGGCAGATTTCTGTTAGAATAGACAGAGAGTATTTCTCACTTAAGGGCAGCCATACTCATCTTTTCTGCACCAATCCAGGAATCACACTTGCTGGCCCTTCCCCACCTCTCTGCATAGCTGATCGCTCATCAGCTGAGCATGGAGACTCTTCATCCCACTTCCGTAGCAAAGTGGTCAGCTGCATGGGGAGACAGGAAGGGCCAGCCAGGCTGCTTCCAGGATTGGCATGGCAAAGAGGATAATGGAGCCATGCACCACACAGAGCCTAGTAAGTAGCTGGACCAGTTCTCAGGAAGGCTACTGGGCTGCTACAGCACTTGCAGAACAATGTTTCACGTTTGTAGCCTATGGATACAAATATAAAATGCACAACTCTAGGGTACAGTGCTGTGTAGTGTTGTGTCCTTAACAGTCACGATTAACCCTTTGTGACTCCACATCCATGGAGTTTTCTTGGTAGGAATACTGGAGTGGTTTGCCAGTTCCTACTCCAGGTGCCTACAGCACCTGGTATTCCCTGGTGGTCTCCCATCCAAGTACTGGACCCCATCAAGTGAGGTTCTCATTGTATTTATAGTTTATGAATGTTATGGGGTAAAGTGAATACCCTTCAGATATTTTGGACTAAAATCTCATACTAGTGGCTTTGGTGGTTGGAGTTTCTGGATGTTGATGTCCCAAAAATCTGTGTAGCCAAAATTGCTTGCAGAACCTGTTTTACCTTGTATTTGATGAGGAATGTGACCTCTGCCAGTTTTCCCTGCCTATTTTAGTCATAGAATCATGGAATCATAGAATTGGAAGAGACCTGAAGGGCCATCCAGTCCAACCCCATGCCATGCAGGAACCCCCATCACAGTATTTCTGACAGATGGCCATCCAGCCTCTGCTTAAAAACCTCCCAAGAAGGAGACTCCACCACCCTACGTGGCAGCATATTCCACTGTCGAACAGCTCTAACTGTCATGAAGTTCTTCCTAATGTTTACATTGAATCTCCTTCATATAGTTTGAAACCATTACCCGAAGTCCTAGTCTCTGAAGCCATGGAAAACTAACCTGTTCCATCTACAATATGACATCCTTTCAAATATTTAAACATAGCTATTGTATCCCCTCTCAGCCTCCTTTTTGAAAGGCAAAGCATTCCCAGCTCCCTAAGCTGTTCCTTGTAAGATATTTCTTCCAGACCTTCAACCATCCTGGTCACCCTCCTCTGTACCCCTTGAGGTTGTCAACATCCTTTTTAAACTGAGGTGGGCAGAACTGGACACAGTATTCCAGGTGGGGTCTGTCCAGAGCAGAATAGAGTGGTACTATCACTTCCCTTGATCTAGACACTATGCTTCTCTTGATGCAACCAAGAATCACATTGGTTTCCTGGCCGCTGCATCACACTGCTGACTCATGTTCAATTGGTGGTCCACCAAGACTCCCAGATCCTTATCACATGTACTATTTTCCAGCCAGGTATCTCCTATCCTATATCTGTGCAATTCATTATTTTTACTTTTTTTTAATGCCGCCCAAATCATTCCCGTTAGATGGTACTGCCTCCCCTCCTCTTATTGTAATCTGCTGCTGATTTTTTTTGTAAGCCGCCCAGAGTTCCAATCCGGAAGATGGGCGGGATACAAGTGCAATAATAAATAAATAAATAAATAAATAAATAAATAAATAAATAAATAAATAAATAAATTAGATGCAGTACCCTACATTTCCCTCTGTTGAAACCCATTCCCTTAGCTTTGGCCCAGCACTCTAATCTGTCAATCTCCTTTTGGATTTTCATATTATCTTCTAGGAAATTAGCAACCTCTCCTAATTTGGTATCATCTGAAAATTTAATTAGCATACTCTCTATTCCTTCCTCCAAGTCATTAATAAAGATATTGAACAGCACTGGACCCAGAACAGAACCCTGGAGCACCCCTCTGGTCACGTCTGTCCAAGCTGAAGAGAGTACATTTATGATCACCCTTTGGGTTTGATCAGTCAACCAATTACAAATCCACCTAATGATAGCACTATCTATCCCATTTTCTACTAACTTCTTTGCAAGAATACCATGGGGAAGCTTGTTGAAATCCAGCTAAGCAATAGCCACAGCATTTCCCTCATCCACCAGACCTGTAATTCCATCAAAGAAAGAGATCAATTTAGTCTGGTATGACTTTTTTTAAAAAAAGCAACATGTTGACTTCTTGTAACGACAGCATTGCTTGTTAAATAAGTACAATTATTAGAGTCCCTTTCCCCCCTTTTTGAAGATGGGGACATTAGCTCTCCTCCAATCAATGGGGACTTCCCCTGTTCTCCAGGACTTCTCAAAGATTATTGCCTATGGTTCTGAAATTACTTCTGCAAGTTCTTTTAATATGCTTGGGTGTAATTCATCTAGCCACAGAGACTTAAATTCATTTAGGGTCTCCGGGTATTCCTGTACTACCTCCCTACCTATTTTATGTTGCAATTCCCAAATTCCCATCCTACCTTATCTACTCTTTGTCCCAACAGATCTTTTTTTTTCTCCTTTTTGGAGAAAACTGAGACAAGGTGCTGAGTAGTTTTTCCTTTTCCTTATCTCCTGTTAGTAACTGGTTATCAATGCCACACAGAGCACCAATCATTTCCTTATTTTTCCTTTTGTTGTGGATATAACTAAAGAAACCCTTTTTACTATCTTTAATATTTCTGGCACCCCCTGCATATATTAGCTGTTTCCTTATATTCCTCTTTGGTGCATTCCTCATTTTTCCATTTCCTGTACTTGTTTTTCTTTTTAGTTGGCTGAGTTGAAAATTCTTTAGTAAACCATTGTGGTTTCTTTAGACATCTCCCATTTTTTCTTCTGTCTACTGTCTCATAATATTTCAGAAGGTTACCTCGATTCTCAAAAATACGTTTTTTCCCCCCTGGGGGGTAAATAGCTGTTTGTATATTGGACTTGACAGTAGCACAAAGATTACTGCTTGAATAAACCCTGTGTTTCTGACATATGTCAACTGCTTCAACGGTTAAAAAAACAACAGCTTCATATGGCTTTTTTGAAATGAATTTTATGCATAAGATGGGATCAAAGAATTAAATGACTTAAAGAGTCAAGCCTGTTAAAGGTACTGCACATAAGGGCCTTTCCACAGCTGTCCTTGCTGGGTTGGAGCTCTTTGCCTTTCACCAAGATGAGGCAGGCAATGGGATCTATGGAGGCCTGGAGGGGAGGGCTGAGGCTTGCCTAATCAAAGACTGCCCAAACTTGCCTTTCAGTATAATTGATCTCGGAGGGACGGAGTGAGAACAAAGTGATGAGTGGTAGGAAAAGCAGAGTGGAGAGAGTTTTAGGGTGAGTACTAAGCATATCCGATCTCACCTGATTTCAAAAGCTAAGCAAGGTCTGCCCTGGTTAGTACTTGGATGGGAGACCACCAGGGAATAGTAGGTGCTGTAGGCGCCTGGAGTAGGAACTGGCAAGCCACTCCAGTATTCCTGCCAAGAAAACTCCATGGACATGGGGTCATGAAGGGTTGGTCACAACCATAACGACACAACACACACACTGCAAACCTATGTGCTGTTTAATGAAGTCTGTCACCTGGTGCCCGAGGATAGTACTGCAGCTTTAAATGCAAAAGCACATGCAAATTAATTGAACTACATTTATGTTTTTTTACAATCTGAAGAACACTCAGATGCACATGTCTGGGGTACTCTTAGTAACTATCTTGGCTTCAGTGTCATGGTCCCATGGCTTGGACAGGCAAGCTGGCAGGCAGGCAGATAAAAAAGACAGATATCCTGTTTTGTTAGTACAGCATGATTACAGCTTAGGCAAGCCACAGCACATAAATGTAGGATTTTCATAACATCAAATTCAGTGATAATAATGCATTTATATACCTTAACAGTATATGGACTATGCTATATGTTAGACACAAATCTAAGCAAGTGTATATTAACTGCTCTACGTAGTGAACTAATTATTCTACTTTTAATGTCTTTTTAATTCCAATCTTTTCTTCTTTATCTTGTAAATCTTAATATCAAATTGTGTGGCAAAATACAACATTGTAGTTTTAAATGTCAGTCTTGAATATCCTTCAAAGGTCTTCTCTGAGTTGGTGGGAAATGGAGAACAAATATGAATGTAACATTTCTTCCAAATCAATAATGACAGCTAATTTTTGTCTCTGAAGGGCAACACTATGTCTTTATCAAAGCCAATGCTTTTAATTCAGAATACCATTACCATTCTAATTTGAACTACATTCTTAAGTCATCATTATCATGAGTAGGATTCTGTCATCATGCAGGAATTTTTCTTTTGGCAGTATTATTCTCCTCCCCCCATTTTCATTTAATTGCCAGCCTAAGCAACAAAGGCTTCACATGACATTCAGGTAAAACATATAATGAATTATGTATGATTAAGGAGGAGGCTACAACTGAGCTGAATTTCATTATGCATCATTGGGCACTATGTATTGGCACTTTTAAATATTTGAACAAGCTAAGACTGATAATACTTCTATTCACAGTAGCAACGGGGGAAGAGAGTTATCTGTCTGTCTTGCTATCCGGGACTAGTACTGGCAGTTTTCAGACATTTAAGGCTTCTACCCAAACACACACACACTGCATTGATTTCCCCATAAGCTTCCCAGGACCAAAAATTATCCTAAAGAAGCTTAAAAAGGTAAAGGCTGCCCCCCTCCCCCACATATTCAAGCTTAAAGCCAGTGTTGTGCAAGTCCATGGCCATGTGGCCGGCATGGCTGCAAGGAAACACTGCTTTACTTTTCCGCTCTTTTGGTGGTACCTATTTATCTACTTGCATTTACATGGTTTCGAACTGCTAGGTTGGCAGGAGCTGCTGGGGTTATCAGCGGGAGCTTGATCTGCTGCGTGGCACCCATGATTCAAACCACTAAGCTGCTGACCTTGCAGCAGACAGTTTTCGGTGTTCTAGCCTGCTGAGCCACTTTGCCCCTTAAGGCAGCTTAGAAGGCTTTTTATTAATGAAATGCAGCCATGATTGATGACATAATCAAATTTACGTGGCATAGCTTTACATTACTGGATTTCAGCCAATATATTATTTATCAGATTTGTATTCCACCATTCCTCCATGGGATTCTATTCTTCCTGCACAGCATTTTATTTTTACAACCACCCTTTAAGGTTGGTTAGGCCGAAAGATACCAAAAGATTCAAGGTAACTCAATGAGCTTCCTTCCCATTCCCCACCCCCACCCCTGGATGTAGCCGTCCCTGTGTGTGTCTGGCACTGTTTTGTTAGTTGTTTTCCAATTCATTTCATTTAGAAACACAGTGTATAGGTTTTTAATAGTGTTAAGAAGTCAGTATATGTTATAGTATTTAACTTTGTGCTTGTTCTCAACTATGCATGTTTAATAAGGCATATGTCGAAGATTCGGTCACGATGATGCACATGCATGAGCGTGCACGCACGCACACACACACACACACAAACACACAAACACACACACACACACACACACACACAAGTGAATCACTGTATGCTTGTTCCAGCCATAGCTTAGATGTATAGCCCCAAGTATCAGAAAGCATGTAGGAAATAAACAAGGGCCATGAAATAGACCTGTCCTGATGAAGGATCCCGATTGACAATCAAGTAATAATCAGAGTTTAAAATAATCAAATATAGTGTATTTTCCTTTTTTTAAAAGTTAGGGGAGAGACACAGTGATGAACTGGCAGACGTTTCTTAACTCTGCTGAGGAATCCAATGAGAACAAGAAAGACTTGGATGGATGGGAGTAGCAAATATATTAAGAAACCATGCTGTTCTTACAGGACACAAGGTCTAGTACAACACCAGAATTAAACAATGGGCAAAGAGTCTTGTGGACTTGGCTGTCAAAGAGAATAACATTAAACAGGAAGAGGCAAGCAGAACATATCTTAGATATCTTGATGTTCTTAGGACTGTTAATTAATGTGTTAGATATCTAAGGTGCCTGCAATGGTGCATTTCTGATCACATAGCATCTCCCTTAAATTAATCCTTCTATCTGCTGAGAAATCACTCTAGTCCAGCCCAAAGAAGTCCAGCTTGGGCAAGGATCTGGGTCAGCCTGGAGCACATTTCCCTGTGTGTCGCGTAATCTAATCACCAGGAAATAGATTGCACCAAACCACTTTAAATGTGGTACATGATTTTTCCCTGTGTGGTCACACCCTCAGTCAATGGGAGAATGTAAAATTTGATAATTAGAAGTAACTTTCCTTGTTATCTCCGCTATTCTTCCATTATCCTCTTTTCTCTGCCTACCTTTGCCTTTTCTACAAGTGGTGAGAAAGCAGAAGTATTCAAGCACGCCATTCACTGTAGACTCTACTGTACATTTGAGAAGGCCCATCTATATGTACAGTACATGGACATGCAAGAGAGTCTAGAGAACATATACCAAATTTCTGTAACTTAGAACAAGCTGCTATGTAATTAATCCATAGATTTATTGGGCACCTGAGCACCACACAGCTAACTCTGTTCTTGTGACTGTGCGGCATTGCTATGTTGGGGATATTCTGAGGTGCATTTTTTTTTTTTTTGGTAATTGAAATTTACTGAAAAGATAGATAAGATTTACTAGCATGCTATGATACTACTGTACTGATTGCTAGATTCAACTATTTCTGTGAGCCTCATTGACAGGTTTGGTTTCTTGAACTGTGAATGATATCCTTTGGTTTCTGCTTATTCTTTGGTACAAAGACTTAATTCAGGAAGTAAATGAAATGTAGAGGGTCTTTTTTAAATGACATTACTGGACATATTGCATCACATATCAAAGAGAGTATTTACATTGTATTGATTATTTGTTACTATATCACAGAACTTGCTCCAAGCAGGTTCACTGAGAGAGGAAATAATATATACTGTCATATATAGCTAGTAGTAATTCAACACAAAACAGGAAAAAAATGATTTCAGGAATGAAATTATAAAATATAATGCTTTGAAAGATTCTTGGCTCATGTGAGGTATTTATTTGGTAGTTGAACCATTATTATTATGCCTCAAAAGCTCCTGTTAAAAATTACTAGACTGCATTTAGGTTCAGCTCTGGTTGAAATCTGCATTGGACGCATCAGACAGAGACAACAGCTCTGCAGTTCTACAATGATTTTATGATGGTTCCATAGAATCTGTGACTTGGTCCAACTTCTTTGAGTCAGAGGAACATTTTTCTTTTCTCAAGATCTTCTAGCAGTTGCAGAGACTTCAGGAAATTCCCAAATCTATGAAAATATATGAAACCAGAAGCAGCTATACCATAAATAGAAGAAATTTGTAATATTTCAGACACATAATGCACAATGAGGAGTACCATTTACTGCAGGTTTATCCTTCAAGGAAAAATAAATGGGAGGCGTGGCCTGGGGTATAGAAGAACATTCTGGCTTAAGAACTTAAGCTAATGGTCCTCAGTGAGCACAGCTGCTCTATTTAGAATAGCTTCAGATAGAAACCAGTTCAGATTACTGCAAGCCAACGTTTTACGAGGACATGGCACTTGAAGCAGTAGCAGCAGCTAGAAGTTCATATTGGGCTGTGGAAAAATAATTATTTGAGAGGTTTTGAATGGCTTGGTAAATGCCATGGGAAATGATTTAAAAGTAATTTTTTACGTATGAAGTCCATCCGCTGGAGGAAAAAAGGCTGGAGCCAAAAGATGCCTAGATTCCAGATACGGCAACAGAAGGCCACATGTGCTCTAAAGCTATACTTTGCTGATTGCTGCAGTAGACGATACATTAATTTCCAGGCACCATTTCTTGTGAGCTTGTTGTAGTCAGAGTCAGATTCTTAGTTCAGATTCTTGCAAATAGGTGTTGGTAAGTGTGGCATGGTGACCCAGCAGGCTAAAACTGTTGACTGCAAAATTGTCAGCTTGGCAATTTGAATCCCAGCTGCCACGTACCAGAGTGAGCTCCTGCTGTTAACTCCAGCTCCTGCCAACCTAGCAGTTTGAAAGCTTGTAAATGGGTGTAGATAAATTTGTACCACCACAGAAAGAGGGAAGGTAATGGGCACGAACAGAAAAAATGACGTTTTGAGTTTTCATTTGTTGGAATGGGTCCGTTTCTGGTCGTTTCCATTTGTCATGAAATATTTCAAAAATTTGTCATTTCGTCGTTTTGTTTGTTGTTTGTCGTTTCCACCGCGATTTAGTGCGATTTGACTTCCCAGAGCATAGGGGCGTCCCGCAATCAGGGCCGGCGCTAGGTGTTTTTGTGCCCTAGGTGGCAGGCGGGGTGGGGGGTGGGTGGCGGGGGGAGGTGCGGGTTGGCAGCAGTGGCGGGGGGCCATGGGTGGGCAGCAACAGTGGCAGGGGGAGGTGTGGGCGGGCGAGTGGGTGAGCGGCGGTGCGGGCGGATGGGCAAGTGGGCAGTTAGGATCTCACTTAGGATAGAGGTTCTGTTCTTGGCTTGCACCCCAAATGTGTGTGTGTGCAAGCAAATTGAAGTTGGGAAAATAGAAAATAAATGGTAGTATATAATATATTTTTAAAATAAATCCACACCTTCCACTCCCAGTCGAACCTCCCCCTTTATCCAATATCAGAAAAAAAAATCCTCACAAACTGCCAGAGAAGAAATAAAGAATAAACTGCTATTCCCTTCAACAGACAAAGCTGCAGGGAATCAAAGAAATTATTTTCTAAATTCAATTCCCTCCCTGCCTGCCTAACTTAAATCCTAAAGCCTCCAGCGTCCCTTCTCAATCTCGATCAGATCACAACAGCACCAGCAGCCAGCCCTCCTCCCTCAACCGCATCCATACACCCGACTGCGATTTATGGAAGGTGCCTCGGCTTTTTATGCCCTCTGAGACATCCAGAAGTGTCAGTCAAAAAACTGGCGATGACATTGGTGGAATGGTTCAAAAAAATTGCATGGTCCCATCCCATGCCCAGCCCAAATGGGCCGGTCTAAATAAAATAAAATAAAATAAAATAAAATAAAATAAAATAAAATAAAATAAAATAAAATCAATACGACGTTTTATTGCTATAAAGAAACCCACTGCTGCTACTATTAAAATTCAGGCATTTAAAATAAATAAGTTTCACATGTTTCTGTGGTGATTTGATGTGTTTTTTGATCACGATTTCAAAAGAAAAATTGTGGTCGCCATTTTGGATCCCCCCCACCGCATGGCATGGCGAGACGACGAGGATGAACCCCCCCAGCCTGGTGCAAGCATCCCAGGACAAGAGAAGAGGTGGGAAAGGCCGGGGACCCCCCAGAAACCACCCCCTGGTAGGTGGCAAAGCCTCAGGCAGGCATATTTTCGCCTGCTTTTTTGGCCAGGAGTCGGGTTTTTTTAAAAAAAAACTTTTAAAAACTTTTTCTGTGCTTCGCATTGCACGATCGCCGCGATGCCACAAACAAAAACGAAAAACCCGACCAATTTTTTCTTTTTTCGGTTCGAGTTCGAGTTCTGACGGCTTAGTTATCATTACCGTTTCCGTTACATAACGGAAACAAAAAAACGGAAACAAAAACGAAAATTTCACCGAGTCGTGCCCATGTCTAATAAATACTCATTTCTGTGCTCAGAAATGAGCTCAGCCATGCCAGCCACATGGCCATGGACTTGTACAACACTGGTTCTTTGGCTTAAAAATGGAGATGAGCACCACCCCTAGAGTTGGACACAACTAGCACACATATGCAGGGGAAACCTTAGTTTTTTTTGGTTTTTTTACAGGGGTTATTAAAGGAAGTCAGCATGCCCAGGATAACTTAAGTAATAGCTATGTAGCAAAAGGTGCCAAACTGCTTTTTTGATACATTTATCATTGAACATATATATATATATATATATATAAACTCGAATATGTTTATATAACCATAGTTCGTTTCAAGATGAATGATTTCTAATGTAGTCCTTGATTGCCATCTGGTGGACAATAAGAATCTTGCATTAAAAGTGGTTTAAGTGAATTGATTCAAATGTTTTCTGCTTCTGTACATCACTGCTCACCATAAGCCGTACATAAGGATGTGTGACGGTACCCTGGAAAATTTCCATTAGAGCTCTCTCTGATCTATTTTTTTCTGCATTATTTCAATCTTGCATAGGAAATCTTATAGCTGATAACTGGGATCTGGCTCATTGCCTTTCATCGATGATACCAGAAAACTGTAACTTAATAATGGGCTTGAAAAATGATGGCCAGAGAAAGAAGCATTAGAAATCCTGTATGCTACTTAGCATAGTGTCAAGTAGTTATGCCTGCATATGTTTATGTATATAAAGGGACTTACACAATGTTACATAATGTGCAACTGTTGTGATAGCTAGCTAGCGTTGCCAATGAACTGTCCATGGGGCTGCCTTTGTTGTTTGGAAACTCCAGAGGGCTCAAAATGCCCCAGCCAGTTTGTTAGCTGGGGCTGGTTATAGGAAACATATAATCTCCTGTTAGAGCAGTTCTACTGGCTCCTAATCTATTTCCAGAAAAAAATTAAAAAGTGCTGGTTTTAACTTACAAAGTTCTAAATGGCTTGGTTCCAAGCTGTCTAAAAGATCACATATCCCTCAATGATCCTGCCCGCACATTGAGATAATCAGAAGAGGCCTTTATCTCAGTCCCATCACCCTCACATGGGAGAGGACCTTCTCTATTGCTAATCTGTGACTCTGGAACTCCCTCCCATGGAAAGCTAGACTGGCCCCATCTCTTTTGCTTTTCTGCAAATGCCTTCTTCTTTGGGCAGGCATTTCCATAATGACCGGTGCTCTGAAAGAGGTTTTAAATGGGTTGTTGTGGTTTGTTGCTTTACATGTGTTTTTAATACTGATCTGAGTTACCATTTTAATATACTATTGTAATTCTTGTTAAAATATTATACACTTACTGATTATAGCATTTAGCTTTTAGATTCTGTAAGCTGTTTTGGGTCCTTTTGGAGAGAAAGGCAGAATAGAAATATTTTAAGTAAGTAAGTAAGTAAGTAAGTAAGTAAGTAAGTAAGTAAGTAAGTAAGTAAGTAAGTA
>JAHTLZ010000204.1:58239563-58254078 GCA_023846285.1 Phrynocephalus versicolor | reverse complement strand
GTAAGTAAGTAAGTAAGTAAGTAAGTAAGTAAGTAAGTAAGTAAGTACGTGCGTGCGTGCGTACGTACATAGGTACGTAAGTAAGTAACAACTGTTCTGTTGTAGAGATGGTCACAAACCAAACCAAAAGCTGGTTTGTTGTTATATTTACAACTCAGATTCAGGCTGGTTAGCCTTATGTCTGTCCTGGGGAAGATGGTGGAAAGACTAATCCAAGAGAAAATCTTAAAACACATAGAAGAACAAACCTTGCTGAGAGAAAATCAGCATGGCTTCTGTAAGGGTACGTCTTGCCTGACAAATCTTTTAGAATTTGAAAAGGTCAATAGGCATGTGGAGATGGGTGAACCGGTGGATATTGTCTATCTGGATTTTCAGAAGGCTTTTGACAAAGTCCCTCACCAAAGGCTGCTGAGAAAATTGTACAGTCAGGGGATAAGAGGGTAGGTCCTCTTATGGATTGAGAACTGATTGAGATCCAGGAAACAAAGAGTGGGTGTCAATGGGAAATTTACACAATGTTAATAATAATAATAATTTATTTATTGTCATTATGTGTATATACACAGTATACACATACAACGAAATTCAGACACCCAGAGACCAGATTCAACACGCACACACACAAATCTCCAAACACTCTTACACACATTAAAAAAAATGGAGAGAAGTGAAAAGTGGTGTGACCCAGGGATCTGTTCTGGGACCATTGCTTTTCAATCTGTTCATAAATGACCTGGAGACAGGGATAAGCAGTGAGGTGGCCAAGTTTGCAGATGACACAAAACTTTTCTGTGTGGTAAAAACCAGAGAAAATTATGAAGAGGTCCAAAAGGATGTTTCCAAACTGGGGGAATGGGCTGCCAAATGGCAAATGTGTTCCAGTGTAGGAAAGCATAAAGTAATGCATATGGGGGGGGGGATCAACAGTTTATCTATCAACTCATGGGCTCTGAGCTATCCGTGATGGATCAGGAAATAGATCTTGGTGTGTTGGTGGACAGGTCCATGAAGGTGTCTACTCAGTGTGTGGCAACCAGTGAAGAAGGCCAATTCCATGCTAGGGATTATCAAAAAGGGGATTGAAAATAAAACAGCCAACATTATAATGCCATTATACAAAACAATAGTAAGGCCGCACCTGGAGTATTGGGTATAATTCTGGTCACCATATTCTCAAAAACAGGGAGCCCACCTTCCCTGCCCAGAGCCTGCACTGGCCGTAAGCTTTTATTTTCCATTTTGTAGAATCATTTTAGAAAAACAAACAAACATTCTGGAACATTATTTGGATATGTTTTATCTTAGTTTAGGTTTTTCTCCATTTGAATTTCAAAAATTCTGATCAAACTCCAAGCTGCAATGGAATCGTCAATCATATCTGCTGGATAGAAAAATGGTTAGATTCTCTTGGTCTTTTATCCAACTTTTGTGAATTCTGATCAATTCTGTTATGAAATGAAGCCATATGAAATCTTCACTACTCCCAGCTGGAAAAAAGACATCACGCAGGGTCATGGTATGGACTGAACATATTCCCCCATTGTAGGGAAATTAAATTAGAAGGAATTTGTCAACAAGGAAGCCTGAAGGTCTGCATGTAGGGGCCAGTAAGAGAGAAGAAGAATGCAGATGGTAAATGAGGCTTGAAGTAAATGGGAAAAATATGAGTTACTGATGAATATGAGTTGCTGATGCTGACTCCACCTATAAACTATTGTTTTCCCACAAGGACAAACTCACTTTAACTAGCTGCCTTGGCAAGTAGTTTGTGGGGAAAGTGAATGTCTTGCTCTCATCTTCTGTTCTTGAGAAATTCTAATTACCTTTTCTGCTGTGGCTTTATGCTTCCCATTAGAAGGCTTTCTAAATGAATCAACAAATGAACAAACGAATGAGTGAACTAAAAAAATTAACAAATGAATGAATTGAAAATGGAAGTAAGCCTTTATTTGCAATGTATCCCTTGAGTATTTTGCACTAAATACCATTTGGAATTAAAATAAGTTTAGGGCAAAACACAAATTATCTATCTTATAAAATTATTGCAGATGACACCCAAAATGAAGGAAATTCATAGGAGGTTTTACATAGCCCAACTGTAGATATAAATATCCTGCTCAACACTGAGTATTTCATAAGAGGAAAGATAACTTTCTAAAATTCATAAATTGTTTTATCTTTTAAATCAAAGCCGTTTCTGATGGGCATATTTAGATGGACTCTTTTATGTGGTTAGTAGTAGGAACTCCTACTGTAGGCTTGATGATTCCCACTGTAGGCTTGATGATGGTTTGTGGGGCAGAAGAAACAGCCATCAATGATGGGCGGACCAAAATAAAGGTGCATATTCATACATTCATGGACAGACAGACAGACAGACAGACAGACCTTACAGGCACACTCACACAAGAAAAGAATCATTCTGTCTTTCACATGTACAAGTGCTCAGAAACAAGCAGATCGACAAGCATTCATGCATTAGCGTACACTGAAGCTCTCTGCTTCTGATAAGGACACAGGTTGGCAGATGTGGGCCTAGATGCCCTAAGCACATCCGATCTCGCCCGATTTCGGAAGCTAAGCAGGGTCGGCCCTGGTTAGTACTTGGATGGGGGACCACCAGGGAATACCAGGTGCTGTAAGTGCCTGGAGTAGGAACTGGCAAGCCAGTCCAGTATTCCTGCCAAGAAAACTCCCTGGACACGGGGTCACAAAGAGTCGGTCACGACTGTAATGACATAACACACACACACACAGGCAGATGTGGTTTGGATGAGGATAGTGTTAGTCTGGTCAAGCAGCCCACTAATGGATGAGCTGCCACTCTTCCCTTCCCTGGGTAAAGCTGCTTCTGCTATTATCTTTCCTCCTAAATTCTAAAGCTAATTTGCATCTTAGGCAGCTGTTGCATGGATTTGCTCCCCAGGAAGCTATTGAGCTGTGCTATACAGCCTTGCAAGCTGTTGCATGGAATTAAGCATTGCTTGCCAGCTTAGTATGTTTTGTACCTGTGACTTACATTCTCAGTGCCATACAGTGTTGGAATGTGAACATGAGTCTAGTCCCATGGGCTGAGAAATTCCAGGCCATAACAAGGGAATTGTCCCAGTTTTGACTTTTACTGTCACTGTCTTGGTAAGACTCGGCAATCCAAAAGGAACAATAAGGTTCCAAAAGTTATCAGTCTCTTTCTGTTTGTGTGTTTACACCTGAATCCTGGAGGGGCATATGATTATCACAGTTGACTTGAAAGCAGCTCATTAGATTTAGGCTTCCAAAGCATGATATATCAGTTATTCTAGTATGGCTACTGAGATCATAGGGAAGGGAAACTTCAGTAGTTCACACACAGCAGAGATGGGGGACACAGACACAATCTATCTGCTACTTAGCAAGCGCTACTTTCATCAAACCCCAGCCAAATCAGAAGCATTTCACACCTCGACCAGCAATGCCATAGCTAATGACCCATACTTAATGGGTGTTGGGAAAGGTTGCATAGGTGGGACTTTCACACACCCTAGGTCTTTGTCCACCTTAGAAGCCTATTCGGATGCTGATCCACCTATTCAGGCTATTGTTGCCTAATGAGCCTATTCAGGCCGTTGTCCAATTTATGAGCCTATTCAGACCAGGGGGATGTGAAATCAATGTGAACTATAAAATGGAGGACTCACCACTAAATTTCTTCAGACTGATAAAGCTGCTTGGATGAGTAAGGAAACATTTATTCATTTATTTTTGCATTTGCATACAGTGGCCAATTTTCCCCAAAGGGAGCTCTGGGCGTTAATCTCTCAAGAAAAGAAGTCCAGTTGCCATGATTCAACTTCTAGATAAATTCACCTGGATGACTGAGAATCTTCATAGACACACACAGCAGTACTTTTAGAGCAAATACACCTAACAGTAAAAAATGAGATAGTGAAGTCTTCAAGTGACAGTCTTCTCACTAAGAATATTCATGCTGATAGTGCTGCAAAGAGGTGGAAGTGCTGATGCCAGCATTGGTCTGTTTATGGCCTTTATACCTTTAGTACATGTTAACACATATGTTGTTCCCAACCGTTTTCATCTTAATCTAATTACTTATTTTTAAAATATCTCTATAAAATAAAAATATAAATACACATGTAATGTATTTGAAAATATAATTGGCACTTTTGTACATTCCTTTTCTCTCAATATATGCAGCTATTGCACATCTATATACTTTTTTAAAAAGTAGATCTTGATTTGAATTTTGGGGAAGTATGAAAGCCAGTGGTGACAAATAGGTCTAAGATCCAATTTGACTTTCTGAAAACCGCAATGTGTGTGTGTGTGTGTGTGTGTGTGTGTGTGTGTGTGTGTGTGTGTGTGTGTGTGTGTGTGTGTGTGTGTGTGTGTGTTGTTCTAATATTGTTGCATGAACTAGCAGTAGCATTAGGTGAATGGACTGTGTTTTTTCACCCAACCGTTTGTGCTTTCTCTCTTTGTGCACTTGTCTTTAAAGAAAGAAAAGGGAAATAATTTGCATACAAACAGGGATTATGTACAAATGATATCAGCCTTTTGCAACAAAACTAGACTTGTGACACCTTCAGTACCATTTTAGCAGTCCCTGCTGCCTTGTTCATTGCTCTTGCTTGTCATGGCGTATGGTGATACATACCCTGCATCATGTGTCAAGTATGATGTTTTGACCACTGAAGTCAAGCTAGTATGATTATTGTTTGGACTGTGGCATGGTAGACCCAGAATCAAGTGCCCTGCCAGACATGCAATTCATTAGATATACCTAGGCTCCCCTATGTCTCTCAGATTCACTTACATTGCAGGGTTCTAACAAGGATAAACTGATGGGTTGGGGAGAAAATTATGTTATATTAGGCAGAGCTCATAGGAGAAAAGGTGGAATATTAATATGAAGTTATAGTAGAGACCAGTCTGAAGAAACAAAAACAGAACTGTGTGACTAGTCTAATAGTTCTTTAATTTAACTTAAGGAGCCAACTGAGGGATAGTTGAGAACTTGTTTGTCCTAATCAATCTGTTTTCAATAACTTGAACAAGCTTTGCACAAGTACAAAATGCAATAGTGTACTCTACCATGAAGTAAAAATATATATAGCCAGAATTCCTCCAAGAATTGGTGGGGAACTATCATATTATTGCTGGATACTTTGCAAGCTTAGGCAGTTAAAATGAAGCTGTTAAGCTAATCCTCTCAGCCACAGAGCTCTCAGCTAGCAAATGCAGCTGATAAGGATTTGGGTCCTTATCAACCTCAAGCAGGATTATCTCTTCTAAATTTAACATGAAAGTCACTTCCCTTAGTTAGCACTTTTTAAATGGAGTGGTTTCAAAATTTGACCTGAGCTCAGTAATCTGCTTTTCAACTAATCTGAATTCTAACAACACCATAAAGGTCCACAGGATCTTGGACACTACATCAATCTTTTTGCCTTCCTTTCTCTCCCTGTCACTCTATATAGGCAAACATGTATTCTTCCACCCTCATAGTTTGCAAGAATGAAATGAATATATTTAGGATGTGTGCCAGTAATTCTTACTGGAAGAAATTAATACAACCACAGTCAGTATTGACCACTTTGAGGTCATCTCTGCTGGAATCATGTGATTCAAAGGCTATTACTTAACCTTCACTCTGTGCAGCTTTTGCTTACATAGGCTGCGTGCAAGACATACAAGCAACTGTTATAAGCACTTTCTGACTGGCCAGTGCCTGTGATCTCAGTGTCATTTTTGTTAGTTCTACCATTTCCCTCATAGCTGCCAATTACCTCTGTATTTCCCAAGGCTAGTGACTAGCATCCTATAATGCTTAGTGCTGCTGTGACTCACTTCCAAGAGGACACTTTGAGAGCTAACCCCAGAAGATCTCTCACAGCATCTTCTAGGAAATATCAAGATGTTTTGGAACAGGTAGCCATGTTAGTCTGTGCAAGAATTCCAGGCAAAAATCAAAGGAACAAAACAAAACAAAAGACAAAAATATGTGGCACCTTAAAGACTATTATAGCTTTAATATGGACACCTCTGCTTCTTCAGATATATAGCAGAAGAATGAGATTTCAAATGTAATAAACAATGGAATATAAGTTTCATAGCAAATATTGGCTGTCGGATGTATGGTGCATTTGCATGCAGTGATTTGGCTTGTCTTGTTTTAGGGCTCTGTTGTAAAAATTATTCAAGAGACAGAAAACAGACACCAGATCTGGGTGAGGATTAACAGGGGAGGGGGAAGAGGAAGGGAGATGAAGACAGCGGAAATAACTTGAGGGTGAGAGAATGGCAGAGTTTTAAATGTAGAAGTGACAGGAGGGAATTTGGGAGTTACAGACAGTTTTTACCTTAGAACCTTGTGGTGAAAGATGAGCTTGGTAGTAGTGAAGAAAATAACAGTGTCAGTACAGAAGTATTACACTTGATAATGACTTAATGCACTTTGACTTACAGTATGTTCAGTCTATTTTATGGGTGTCCATCATGCATATGAATTTTACCTCCGGTGTTTCCCTATGTATTGTTGAAGTGTAATGATTCTGTTCCAAAATGGTTACCTTCAATTCTTCCATGGAGTGTCCTGGTAGACTGAAATTGATGGGTTTCTCTGTTTTGTGGTTTCTGATGTCAGATTTGTGATCATTGGTTAGTTTCCGTATAGATTGTCTTGTTTATCCTATGTAGTGTGCAGGTGGGCATTATTGGCAAATAATGGAATAGATCACATTGGTTGAGGAGCAAGTGAAGCTGCCCTTGATATTATATATGGCATTGTTAGGTCCTATGATTGTGTTGGCAGCTGTTAATCAGAGAGCTACAGTGGTACCTCAAGATACAATCACCTTGAGTGACGAAAAACATGAGTTATGAAAAAAATTATTGGAAATGAGGATGTACTGTTTTAAGAAAATTTTAAATGTAATACCCTGCTTTACATTGTTTTCATAAGACATTGAGAAAAAAGTGCACCCAGGATACATTGCACCCCTGTAATTTTTGAAGGGATGGGGGGAGTTGGAGCAGTTTTTTCATTGAGTTTTGGAGCCATTCTGTACATCTTTTGGAATTTTGGAACTTATACTTTATACTATTTATACATACATTGAACTATAAAATATGATAATTGTTTGATTATTTAAACCAATCTAACTGGTTTAAATAAGTACAATAACAAACCTTTAAAACCTTTGGCATATAACATTTGACTTATGATCTTTGGACTTTTAGTCATACCTCTAAATCTTTCTGACAGTTTACACCAATATCATCTAATTACTTATCTCTACAGAATGTGACTTTGGCAGCAAATATTGCAACTCTATTTATAACATGTCATTTAGATATTTGTAATTAATCACTCAGTTTCTCTAAGTTGCTCCTATTCTTAACTTTGTTTTTAACAGACCATAGATATTTTTTCTCTTATATCCCTGTATAAAAATCATGCAAGCACATAATGAGCTATGAACTTAAAAATTGGATTTCTACATACCTACAATCTATAGTTTAATATTTGTGCCACAAAGTGAAGTTATCCTTCACAATCCTGAATTTCATGTCTTCAGTGCGTGAAGGTATGGTGGTAGCACACACACACATTTCTGTATGTACATAAGTATGTATAACCAATAACCATTCACACACACACACACACACACACACACTAAATGGAAAATCTAGAAAGTGCATATTGTAAATTTGCACAGGAGGATTTTAGCCATAAATTTACAGAACTGGAAGCAAAACCAAGGGAGTCATACCAATTTCCAAAAAGAAATCATCTTCAACAGGTAATGAACTAACTTGTGTTTAGATGACAAAGAAAAGGCAGAAGTGTTCAATTTCTACTTCAGCCCTGTCTTCTTTCAAAGTACAGTCTATATTCCTTCACATAAAAGTGAAGTAAAAAGGGAATGGATAAGATTGCAGCTTGAGAATGTTAAAAAAATAAAGTAATACCTTTCTACTGTACCTTGAGTGAATTCAAATCTCTGGAGAGGATGAACGGCATACAAGCACTTTGAAGGTAATGGCTGACAAGATTGCAGAACCACTGTCTATTATTTTCTTGAAACAATGAGGGATGGGTGAAATTTCAGATGATTTGATGAGGAATAATGTTGTCCCTAGAGATGGGCACAAAACAAAAAAAATACGCTTTTTCATTGTTTCATTAGATAACAAATTGTTTCATTATGAAACAAAATGGTAGAACACATTTTGTGATGAAACAAAATGAACCCTCATTTTTGCCTTTAGAAATGAAATGATTAATCCTAGAGGCACCAAATTTGGTGGGTAGTGTCCTTCGACTATTCACTTTAAGCCCTCCACATTTGAATAATTATTAAACTCCAAAGTGCGTTCCCCATGGAAAAAGTGGAAGACAAAAATTGTGGTGTTTTAAACTTAAGCCTCATTCATCCCCTTTGTGCTGTGGAATGTGAAGAATGGGGATTAAGGTGAATGCTGATAGGTCTTGCTTGTAACGGTTTTGATAAAGCAATAAAAAAAGTTTCACTCTCTGAAGGAGCAAGAGAAAATTTATGGCCCTGAACCTGTGCTTCCTTCCTTTAGGGGAAAGTCAAGCGAAAATAGAACAGAACAGAATTATTTCAGCACTTACCTCACCCCATCTCCTTTGTATTCCATAGCACAGAGGGGGGTGAATGAGGCTTGAGTTTAAAAGAGCTTACAGGGAAGAGTCCAAGGAAGGTACCAACCAAATTTGGTGCCCCTAGGACCAAAGGGAGCCATTTTATAGTGTAATGAATCATATCATTTTGTTTAGTTTCATTCAAAAAATTCATTTAAAGTTAATGAAAGGAAACGGAAGGAAAGGAAAAATGAGACAAAATGAAATTGAAACACTGTATTTTTGTTTCATGCCCATCTCTAGTTGTCCCTGTATTCAAAAAGAGGAAAAAGAAGGAATTTGGAGCTACAGACTGGTCAGCCTGACATTAATCCCAGGAAAAAATCTGGAACATTTATTCCACAAGCACCTTGAAAACAATACAGTAACAACTAGAAACCAACGTGTATTTGTTAAGAACAAATCCTGACAGACTAATCTTATTGCATTCTTTGATCAGGTCACCTTTCTTGTAGATGATTTTAATGCTGTAAGGTGGGCATCTTGTGCTTTGTATGAAGAATGAAGCACAATACCCCAAGTGCTGTGGAGCTCCCCATAGTCTAGCAGGGCCACTTGCTGGCCTCCACTTCCTTCTGTAGTGGGGAAATTCCAGTCTGGGCAGGACCCAAGCCAGCCGTTCTCCATCTTCCCAGGCACTCAACCACTCATCAGCTGTGTGGCGAGAGTCCCCCTCTTGCCTCCTTGCCAGAGTGGTCACAATAGATTCACCTCTCCTCAAATATATGGGTTCATTCATCTTTATTTGGTGCAGTACTCTTCATGAATCCCCCAGGATTATCTTGTGGGACCAGTGCAAGAAAAGTATTCTATACTACATTTATATTTAGATGGAGAGTTCTTCACCATTCTAGTGTTGATTCCAGCTACGGTTACTTCTCATAGATTTTATAGAGAAGCTCTAGTTTATTACCAAAGTTTTTTATCCTCCTATTACTTATATGTATACTGTGTAGTCATAGGACTGAAAAATTGGAAGAAACCCTATGGATCATAGAGACTATCCCCCATGAGGCAAGCATAGCCAACCTTTGGCTCCATAACCAGATACGTAAACCCCTGAGCTGTCCAGCAACTGATCCCTATTTTGGGGATTTGTTAAAAAACAATTCAGGTTGTATCTAGAGAGTCAATTGACCTTCAGCTGGATTGTCTTAAACAGGATTGCTCTGAGGAATGGCATGTCGGTTCAGGCAATCCGTTTGCAAGGACTGGGTAGTTTCAGTGCAGGAAAATACACCACACCTCAAGAAACCCAGTTGGTCCTTCCCTTTAAATGGACAGCAAAAAAGGTGGAAAAACATGAAAAAAGAAAGAGATCCCACTTATTGTCTTTTTCTGTTTCTTCCTCTGTGGAGAAGTGGAAGGAAGCAAAGTAAGAGTCATCCATTTCGGTTTCATTTCAGTGATCACACTTGCTGGAACCAAATGAAAATGAAGTGATCCTATCAACACCAGAAAATCAGTAGCTCCTGACAGGGACCCAAAAAGGTATAGGTAGGCATGGAACCAAGAGTAGGCTAGTTTGCAAACCCCCATATGTCAAATGGTCACCATTCACCAGCAAAAGAAGCAAACTTGCCTGTCGACAAACAGAAGGACAAATCCTATGCAATAGCGCCTTCAGTTTTGGAAACAATGATGCATATATAGTTCTTTTCCTTTGGGACCACATGGAAATGCAGGAAGGGCTTTCTGGGCTTTCAAATGCTTCATTTTAGATCATGCTGTTCTTTACAAGTGTGAAACTTTACTTCCATCAGAACATTGTTCATCATCTTTAGAATCTTAAAAGCTTTAATTAGGTTTCTGTGAAGTTTCATCTTCTCCAGTGAGAATAAGTCTAGCTTTCTTACTCTTTCTACATGGCTTCAGTCTTTGAAGCTTTGCTTCCCTCTGATTGTGTTATGCTGTATTAATGATAGTATAAAAGGTATGAATAAACATTAAATTGCTTGGATCTTAGAGTTCCAACTTCACTTCATTAATCTTGATGTCCTATAAACTATACATATGTGCTATTCAGAATTTTCTATACTTTGAATAAGAATAGATCAACTGCTGGTGTGCTCTATAACTGAGCATTGAAGAGAGAGTTCGGGAGGAGGAGAAAACACTAGCTAGGCAGTATTAGCCCAAATATATATATATTATTAATTTTAAGAAATATTCTTACATTCCCAGTAAAGGCTTTTTAACAGAAGGCAAAGAGGGAACAATCTTTTAGGAACATGGGCCGTTACTTCACGAGCCGCTCGCTTCGCGGTAAGCCGTCATTTGCGTGCGAACCGACCGCTTCAGTCCGCACGCTCCTCCCTTTTGGCTGCGACGTCACCCCGACCACGCCCCCTTTAGCGTGCTCCAACCGGGGCAAGTGATGCCCCTGGCGGAGGACGGGAATCTCTTCGCTTCGCATCTCGCTTCGCACCCAGCGCCACGTGTGGTCTCAGTTTTTGGCTTTTATTTCAAGTTTTTTTAAAAAATATTCAAACAGGGATATCGATGCATCGCTATATTGTTTCATCGCTTTGCGCTGTTACTTCTTCGCTCAAGTAGCAGCGGCGGCGGCGGCGGCGGCGGCGGGTGCAGGAGGAGCCGCTGCTGCCTCGCCCGGCCAGAGCAGGGCACCCGGGGCAGGCAGCGTGCAAGCGGCGGAGGGCGGGCGGCTGTGCCATGCGGGGCTCCCCCCGAGTAGCGGCGGCGGCGGCGGCGGCGGGGGGCTGCCAATGATGCCAGGAAACAAAACACAGGATCGTACAGTAACCACGCTCTGTCGTGAATGACAGCCAAGCATTGATGCATCGATACACCGGTCCCTTTTTTTTAAAAAAAATCAAAGAACGCGGGAAACGGGGGAAGAACATCAGTGCTTTAATGCGAATGGAGCTCGTGAGGTCATTCTCGATTCGAACGGAAAAGCGGCCCGCGTGAGTACAGGGAAAAAGGGGTGGGGGTGAAGGGAGACCACGTGATCGCCTTCGCATTCAAAGCGAAGGCAATCACGCTGCGAAGCGAAGAGCCTCGTGAAGTGACGGCCATGGAAAGCTCTTCTATACCAATTCAGACCAAAGCTCCCTCTAAATCCGTGTTATCTACATTGACTGGCCTGAATGCCACATAAAATTGTGAGAAAGCCTTAAATTTATTTACTTGCTCTCACATGTAAGCCATTGCACTGTAAAAAGGAAAATGAGGATGCACATACTATCTCCCTTTTGGCTGGCTGTTCTAAGTGTCCTGTACAAACAGAAAGGAATAAGCTGCAGAGAAAAACTTCCTCTGTGTATGGAACCTCCTCAGAGAGACATCTGGAAAATTAGGATTAAAACATCTTGAGGACAGTACCCATGAGTAAAGAACAGTCTTTTCCACAGACAACCACCCTTCAGGAATAGAGGTCAACCAGAGGTTTAAGAGGAAGTAGAATGTCTGGGTTCTTTCCTGATTCCCTTACTTGACTCTAGAACTTGCCTGTAAGAAGTTCTGGGTAGTGACATAGATAATGGTGAATGTAGGAAAAGTCCCTAAAGGAAGTTGCTACTTGTCACATCATGCATTCATTTCAAGCAGACGAATTAAAGGAAATTGAACCATACCTGTAATAAATAAAGTCCCATAATTCTTCTGTTTTTCTGGATAAATCATTTACTGTTTAGATTGTGCTGCAGATGAAATATGAATTGCCTAGAAGAAATTGTTTATTTGATTTAGTTACTCCACAATAAGATTTCCATAACCTGGCACATCCAAACCACTGCCCAAGAATCTAGGCACTGAAAGTAATGCAGAATGAGCTGCCCATAGAAAGGGTGAAGAGCTGCAATGTTTTGGTGCAGGAAACAATATAAAAAAGGTCTGTAGTCATTTGAATTCTTGTGTAACCAAGAACTATGATTTTGTACAAAAATTGATGACATTTTTGAATAGAGTTCCATCCATGCTTCTTGTGAAACTATGCCCACATTGTCTTGTTTATTGTTTTGTTTTGGTTGTAAACCTGCTAGAGCACCTTGGTAGCCAAATGGGTGGTATACCAACCAGCCAACCAACAAACCAACCCACCCAACCAAATTTGTGCAGTTTAGAGATAGGCACAAAATGTCAAAATAGCATTTGATTTTTTTGATTTTTGTTTTGTTTTGTTTTGTTTTTCATTTGGGACTAAATGTTTTTTATAAAAAAAATATAGGCACTTTTGCTAGCATTGACTATCTGGCCCACAGGCCGAGTCGTCACTTTCTTCTTCTTCTTCTTCTTTTGCTTTTTTTTTTTTTTTTTTTGGTAGCAATTACAAGGGGGGCCCTGGGGTGTGTTTTGCCTTTTTTTTTTTTTTTTTTTTTGCTTTTTTCTTGCTAGTGTCGTGTCAACCAGCTGGCCCGCAGGCCAGGGCGGCACTTCCCCCATTTTCCTCCTAGCGCCAACCAGCTGGCCCATGGGGCCAGCTCGTCAGTGCTTATTTTTATTATTTGTTTTCACAAGCACTGGGATTGGCTCCTGTCAAAATAAATAATAAATGAAAATGGAAGAGAAAAAAATGAAAATTTCCATTTTGTTTTGTTTTGTTTTGTTAAAGGGCACTTTGTTTTTCATTTTGTTCTGTAACAAAACAAGAAATGAAAAATGAAACAAAGAATCATTTTGTGTCCATCTCTAATGCAGTTTGCATGATTTGTGTGAGTGGCCCAAAATTAAAATAATTGATGCTTTCTTTAGGGGTTAAAAACACTACTTGTGTTGTTGTTGTGTATATGTGCTTTGCTTTTCAAATATGAAAGAGACAAAAACATTTTATGCAAAAGACAGAAACCTTGAAGGAATAAATGAATTCTGTCTCGGTGCTGCAGGCAGACAAACTCTCAGAGCTTTAGAATTCCTCATTGGCATGTCTGGCCCTCTCAAGAGAGCCAAAAGCAACATGAATGAAGAACTGAGTAAGCTTTTTTGGCAATTGCAATTATTCATACAATTTCAGTTCATCCATTGCCTGATGCCTGGGTAGGTGATACCAATATGATTAGGAAGCTGGAATACTCTAAAAGAGGTGTCTTTATGAATTCAATATCAAAGTGACAGTGAGAACGCGTTTTCAAATTTTTGTAGGGCAGGTTTCCCCTTATCTATTATATAACATTCCCTTCCACTGAAAGCAAAGATTAAACAATTTTCAACTTCAGTTGACATTAAAATTTCCTGCCTGTTGGGAGCATGCTTGGGAACAGAGATAACTATGGAATCATATATATGTAGGCATGTATCCTCTTGTGATCCTCTGGCACAACACTGCCATGTATCTTTCCCTCTTTTCAAGGTTGGGGTTCCATTATGAAGTGGAGAAGATCCACTATAGAAAGTGTTAGTGGAATGTATGAGCCACCAGGTGGTTCAGGGCCCACTGTCGTCCCCCCAGACCTGAATAAAGACTCGACACAAATGGTTTATGGGTTTAAAATGGGCCACAACTCTATTATTAATTGAACTTTTAATTACTAGGTAACTAATTAAAGTAACTTGCATTAAACAGATGGGCCTTTTTTGATTTTGCAAGCCAAATTGTTCATCTCTCACCATGACGTCATTTGTCATCTCCCCACCATAGCAGAGTACTGGTCTTAATGACCAGCACTCTTCCCGACAGATGGGTTGCCTTTTAACTCCAGGCAGCCATACCCAGCCTTTAACTTTACAGATACTCATAATAAAGTAACATGATGTCACAAATAAAACAGGAGGCAGAATCTGATAAATTAACTTGCACTATGGTTGATAATTCACCTTCAGTTACAGTTTCTCAGCAGTTAAAGTTATAAAATAAAGTTGTGGCCCAATTTTTCAAACCCAAACTCT
>JAHTLZ010000204.1:58212719-58230864 GCA_023846285.1 Phrynocephalus versicolor | reverse complement strand
CCGGGCTGGACTTTGGGCAGGCCTGGCCTAGGTTATGAGAAGCAGGACTGGCTGTGTAATGGTCATAGCACTGATCTCCTAAGAAGTGGAATGTCTGGGGAATTGCAATGGAAAAATCCACAGAAATCAGACATGGCCCATGTCATCTAAGCCTATAAATCTTTCTGGGATTTATGTTGAGTGATTTCAACAAGATGAAATAATTTATTTCTTTGGGCTTTGCAACATGTCACACTGTCACATTCTGTTCTGCTCTGGTTAAAACAAACTCATACTTTATCCTTCTAATAATAATGGGCATCTATGTAATCAAAGTGTAGAATAGTTCATGTTTGTTTATATAAATTAACAGGTTATCAAGAGCACACAACATGCAAAGCCTGTGGGTTGTGTGAGAATGCTAAAGAGGTGTTTAACAAATTCAGTTTTTTTTAAAAAATATATTGTTTCCTTTCCACTTTTAAAACAAAATATGTTCAGAACAATCACTTTTGGATGCTTGAAGGACAGCCTTGTCATCATGTTCTTCCTTTGTCTCCTTATAAATTATTCTTATGCATCTTTACAGTGACATCAACATAATGATGTATTACGCTGCCATGTAATCAGTAGGATATTTCCCTAGTAATATATTACTTCAAGCCATCAACTCTGGAGCATTACAGCAGTAATACTTTGACAATCATTTAAACTAGCATATCATCAGTGCTGCTGAACATCCCTCAAAAGATGGAATATGCTAAAGCACCATCAGACTGGTGCTGCTTTAATATAAAATATCAGCATAAAAGAGGTGATGTAACTGCAATGGGTAGCATTTCCATACAGTTGAAATATAGCACTAGCATAATGGTGGAATGATGGAGCTTTGGTAGTCAATTTTTGTAAGAATTTCTCAAGATATATCTGAGAGTGTGCACACTCCAAACATCTTTATTTATACCCCACCTTTCCAGTACCAAGACATGGTTCAACATGGCTTATGAAGGAATAAACATTCATAAAACTCTATTTAACTTTTTTTAAAAAACATAAAATCAAGTAAACCAATCTCACTGTAAAACTATTAAAATCAAGTAGCTACATTAAAATTGTTAGAATTAAGAAAGAATGCAGGCAGGACAAATGTCCTACTCCCATCTGAAAATATTTATTTTTACTCTTTTCTTAAAATCAGTCGAGGTGTAAGCAGAACACAACTCTGCAGGGAATGCATTAAATGGGCTGGGAGCCACACACCCACGGGTGTAAAAGAATGGATTGGAAGTCACTGAATTACACCCAAATGAATGGTACTGTCCCTCTCAAAATCTGCCATGCAGACTATTGACAGCCTGTATTAACAGGAATGAAACTTGAGTATTCTAGTAGGAGGTTAGCGGCAATCTGACTGCTAAATTCTGAATTAGCTGAGGTTTCTCAACATTATTCAAAGGTAGGCACGTGTAAAATATATTGAAATGGCCCATATTGAGTACTGAAGGGGTTAATCACAATCTCTATTAAACAGCCTCCTCATAAAACTGAAAAGGAGTAAAAGATCGTACTGATGAGAGGTAGTGCTTGAACCTCAAATACAAGAGGTCCATCCCAGATGGCATGTGTGTTGGATCCTTAAATGTCTGTTTGATCACTGTGGCTTCCCAGAGGTTAATGGACTTTAGGTTCCATCAGTTCTACCACATAGATAATGATGTAGGTTGATAGACATTAAAGTCCAACAACATCTGGAGAACTCCACGTAGCCTGTACTTACTTAAAAGCCTTTTAGTGTTGTCCAGTTGGACCACCAACAATCAGCAATACTATCTTAAAAGGTTTGAATTTGTTTATTGGCTGTTATACTGTTCAAGAATTCAAACATCCCTTTAATAAGTCAACTACATTTTGGAAATGGAGATCAATCTGTATACCTCTGGACTCCAAAACCTAATGCACTTGTGGATATTAATTTTGTAACACCTTCAGAAATGACCTCAAAAATTACTCCACAGTGGTGTGCTAAAAAGTATGGAAAAACAGTGTACGTAAGAGCTAGTGATGAAGTAAACCCATCAGTATGTAAATGGCTTTAGTACTGAGAGTAGAGACCTTGAACACTGTTACAAAACAGGATCAAATATGTTTGTGGCATAAGTCACTAAAGAATTACAAACTGAACGCTGCATCTCATGGAACTGTGTCCATTACAGTTTATGTCATGATAATATTGGTTAAACTTTAAGATGGCACAAGACTCTTGGTTTTGTCCTCCTTGCAGAATTTAGAACACTTCAATGCGCTTTCAAAGCCATGTTCATAACAAGAATACATGAAGCATTAGATGCAGACATATTCTGCCATAATTACTGAACAAAGTCAGTAATGCCTGTAAGGATGACTTCGCTTGGTCATTTCTCCAATATCTTGATGGCTTCTGGTTCCACCTGCTCAGTTCCTAGCTTCACTGCCCTGACAGGAGAGGTCTCTCTTGTACTTTTCATGCTCTGATAAGGGTGGGATTTTCAATGGAACAGATCCTCCTACTCACATATAAATGAAATGGAAAGTAGTATTCTTCTCACCCCCCCCACTTAATGGCAGAAGGTTGCGCACTGAGAGGAAAGAGCCAGTGCAGGCTGGGACATGAGCAGCAAAATCTATACTGTCTCTGTCCCCATTGACCCCATTCAGTGACCCCACTCTAGCTGCAATTTATGACAAGAGTTCAACTATTATATGTTGCGTAGTTCTTCCATGGCTTTCTAAACCCCAAAGCAGAGACAGCTTCAAAACAAATTAGTAAATATAGACTTTTAGAAGCCATTTTATATTGAGATACTCATGATATACTGTATCTTGGATTGTCTATATACAAAGCACATGCTATGTCAATAACCTAGTCTGGAACATCCCATAAAACACTGTTAGCCATGGGCTACTAATGTATACACCCTCCTTCTACTGATATGGAGTAAAGAGGAGTAAAGAGGCAAGACACAAAGTTTGGATGAAAAATGGGCCACACTTTATTAACACAATAATCAATGCATTCAAAGGGGGGGCAATGGTAGTACGGAAGGCTGATCCATCTGAGGCTGGCCACACTCCAGACGGACCCAGTTAGGAGATAGAATAAAATCTGCGAATACCCTGCAGGTCACAAATAACCGAGGCACCCAGCTCTGGGTGATCACTACCTGTGGGACCCTGCCTCTTTCCCCCTTCCCAGTGACAAGTCCTTGGGGCCTTCACTGCTGTGAGGTGGGGCCAGCTTACACCATCCTTGGGTGTTCAATTAACTCCCAAAGTTACCTGACTTCTGCCACTACCCACGAGGGTGACCAACACAGAGACACCATGCCAATGGGGTGGGGGTGAACCGTTGCTAGCAATCCACCACTGCCGAGACCAGCTTAAAGCCTCCCCCTATACCATTGTGCAACAAAATAAATGGGGGGGGGGTGGCTAGTGAAACACAGCCACCCAGGAACCTCACACAAGAGAGTGGGGAGGGGTGGGGTCTGGAGAAGGATGGGGAGGGGGAGAGCACTGGTAGCATTGAATGAAGGTGGGAGTGAGAGCCCCAAACTAGCCCTGTTTGCAAGCCCCCCAAAAAGCCCACACCTGCCCCATGCCCCCTCCCAAGCTCCCAACTCCACTGTGTCTGCAGCATGAAAGACCGCTTCTCCTGCCCCTTTTATTTTTTTTAATCTAAAAAGACCTTAGGGTGTGAGGCTGGGTACACCCCCTGGTGTTCCTCTTCCCAACTGCTGCTTTGCAAGCCAGGGAAGTCATGCGGCAGCTTCAAAAGTGAAACCACCCACAATCGCGCAGCGAGCTCCTTCTCCAGTGATGATCACCGACGAAGAGGCAGGCTGACTGTTGGGAGCCATCTTTTAAGGTAAACTCCAACCTAGCCCAAACGGGCCACTGTCCTGCCTCTTTGTTTGCAGAATGGAGATTGACAGAGGGTCTGACTCCACCATAGAATCACTGTGGGTTAAACTACCAGGTCCCAGGAGTGATGCGATAGTTGGAGTATTCTATCGTCCACCAGATCAAAAACTTGAGGGGGACTTTGAAATGAGGAGAGAAATCATGGAGGTGGCTAATAGGGATAGGATAGTAATCATGGGGGACTTCAATTATCCCCACATTGACTGGGCCAATGCGAGCTCTGGGCAAGAAAGAGAAACTGGGTTTCTCGACTTGCTGAATGACTGTGCCTTAGAGCAACTTGTCATGGAACCCACCCGAGAACAGGCAACTCTGGATCTAATACTGTGTGATACTCAGGACCTGGTCAGGGATGTGAATGTCACTGAGCCTCTGGGGAACAGTGACCATGCTGCAATTGCCTTTGCCATGCATGTCGGAGGAAGAGTGTCAACCAAATCAGACATAAAAACCCTTGATTTTCGAAGGGCAAACTTCCCACAGATGAGGAAACTAGTTAGAGAGAAATTGAAGGGGAAGGTTAGAAGAATCCAATCTCTACAGAGTGCATGGAGCCTGTTTAAAACAACAATAATAGAGGCCCAGCAAAAGTGTATACCACAAAGAAAGAAGAGCTCATTTAAGTCCAAGAGAACACCGGCATGGTTAACGAGTGGAGTTAGAGAGGCTCTAAAGCACAAGGAGAGGTCTTTCTGTAAATGGAAATCCTCCCCAAATGAGGAAAATAAAAAGGAACACAAACTCTGGCAAAAGAAATGTAAGAAGATGATAAGGGAGGCAAAGAAAGATTTTGAGGAACGCATGGCGAGCAACATAAAGGGTAATAATAAAAGCTTCTTTAAATATGTTAGAAGTAGAAAACCTGCCAGAGAACCAGTTGGCCCTCTGGATGGTGAGGGAGGAAAGGGGAAGGTTAAGGAGGACTTGGACATTGCAGAGAAATTGAATGAGTTCTTTGTGTCTGTCTTCACGACAGAGGACCTTGAGCGGATTCCGCTGCCTGAGCCGCCCCTCTTGACTAAAGAATTAAATCAAATACAGGTTAAAAGAGAGGTTTTAGGACTAATCGATAAATTGAGGATTAACAAGTCACCGGGCCCAGAAGGCATCCACCCAAGGGTCATTAGAGAACTGAGAAATGAAATTGCAGATCTCTTAACGGTTATATGCAACTTGTCTCTTAAAATTGTCATAGTGCCGGAGGACTGGAGGATGGCAGATGTCACACCTATTTTTAAAAAAGGAAGGAGGGGGGACCCAGGAAACTACAGGCCAGTTAGCCTTACATCTGTCCCAGGGAAGATGGTGGAAAGCCTCATCCAAGAGAAAATCTTAAAACACATAAAAGAACAAACCTTGCTGAGAGAAAATCAGCATGGCTTCTGTAAGGGTAAATCTTGTCTGACAAACCTTTTTAGAATTTTTTTAAAAAGTCAACAGGCATGTGGATTTGGGTGAACCGGTGGATATAGTCTATCTGGATTTTCAAAACGCTTTTGACACAGTCCCTCACCAAAGGCTGCTGAGAAAATTGCACAGTCAGGTCCTCTTATGGATTGAGAACTGGTTGAGATCCCGGAAACAAAGAGTAGGTGTCAATGGGAAATTTTCACAATGGAGAGAAGTGAAAAGCGGTGTGCCCCAGGGCTCGGTCTTGGGACCGGTGCTTTTCAATCTGTTCATAAATGACCTGGAGACAGGGATAAACAGTGAGGTGGCCAAGTTTGCAGATGACACAAAACTTTTCCGTGTGGTAAAAACCAGAGAAGATTGTGAAGAGCTCCAGAAGGATCTCTCCAAAGTGGGGGAATGGGCTGAGAAATGGCAAATGCGTTTTAATGTAACCAAATGTAAAGTAATGCATATTGGGGCAAAAAATCCAAACTTCATCTATCAACTCATGGGCTCTGAGTTATCTGCGACGGATCAGGAAAGAGATCTTGGTGTGTTGGTGGACAGCTCCATGAAGGTGTCTCCCCAATGTGTGGCAGTGGTGAAGAAGGCCAATTCCATGCTAGGGATTATCAAAAAGGGGATTGAAAATAAAACAGCCAACATTATAATGCCATTATACAAAACAATAGTAAGGCCGCACCTGGAGTATTGTGTACAATTCTGGTCACCGCATCTCAAGAAAGACATAGTGGAACTGGAAAAGGTGCAGAAGAGAGCATCTAAAATGATTACTGGGCTGGGGCACCTCCCTTATGAAGAAAGGCTAAAACATTTGGGCCTCTTTACTCTGTAAAAAAAGGCGCTTGAGGGGGGATATGATTGAGACATACAAAATAATGCAGGGTATGAGTAAAGTGGATAGAGGGAAGCTCTTCTCTCTCTCCCAAAATACCAGAACTAGGGGACATCCACTCAAATTGAGGGCTGGGAGAGTAAAAACTGACAAAAGAAAATATTTTTTCACCCAGCGCGTTGTAAGTCTATGGAACTCCCTGCCACAGGATGTGGTGATGGCATCTAGCCTGGATGCCTTCAAAAGGGGATTGGATAGATTCCTGGAGGAAAAGTCCATCACAGGTTACAAACCATGATGGAGAAACCAGGGTACTTCAAGGGCCAGATGCAGTGGAGTGGTATCAGGAGACAGATATCTAGTCTCATGCGCTCCCATACACATCAGGTGGGGCCGCTGTGAGATACAGGAAGCTGGACTTGATGGACCTTTGGCCTGATCCAGCATGGCTCTTCTTATGTTCTTATGTTCTTATGTTTGTTTCTTGTCCCCCCCACCCCGAGTGGGTGGGCAAAATGGCTCCTGCACCGCATTTTGTAGAGCATTCACAGAGTCAGAGGCTCTTACATCTGACATTTCAGATCACTGAACCATCCCAACTCTTGATATATTTTCTTCAGTTTGTCACTGAGGTGTCTTTGTGTATGTGTGTTTTAGGAGATGAGAAAATTTCCTCTGAGGTAAGTAGGATTAGAAAGCAAGCAAAAAGTCTTGTGTTTTATAACAATGAGATTGCTCCTAACAATACTTAAGTGCCAAAATACAGCTTCTCAATTCCCACTTCAAATTAAAAGTGCAGAGTTGATGGTCCCCTATAAATTCTTATAACAGAGTTGGAGGGCTCTCAAGTCTAAGGTAGTCTTGGTCCTCTTCATTTTTATTAAGGATTTTTCTCTCTGCCTCCATTGATTAATAAAGGTTGCACTGACAAGCGACACCGCAATGACACAAAGTGGATGGAAGGTAGTTTATAAGGAACCCTTTTTATATCCTTAATTTCTTCATTTTGTTTGTCTTATCTGCTGTCACTTTCAGCTAATCTGCAATAGGGGGCTCAGCTGGTGAAATATTGAGGATCAATTTACTAGAAGCCATTAAAATAATTCAACAAACTGGAAAATGCACAACACACACAGTAACAGAAATGTATGGTGGAAAAAGAAACAGTGTTCTATTAAAGCTTCAATTACTTCTTTGAATGTGAGTCGAGTCCCCCTGTTTTGGTTTTGTCCATCACAGTTTTCAGGGGTGTTGTAAAATTAGCACTCTGTTCATATACATTATTC
This sequence comes from Phrynocephalus versicolor, assembly GCA_023846285.1. Taxonomy (NCBI): domain Eukaryota; kingdom Metazoa; phylum Chordata; class Lepidosauria; order Squamata; family Agamidae; genus Phrynocephalus; species Phrynocephalus versicolor. Next base: position 58,223,391 of record JAHTLZ010000204.1, on the reverse strand, counting down.
ACAACCATTCCTGGCCCAGCCACACTTCCACTTGAGAAAGTTCTACAGTCAACTTACTTCAAAAACAAAAAGCTGGACGTGGCTTTCACATCTTAGACACCCATTCAGCTACCCAAAGGCCAGAAACTTTGAATGCAACATCCATATTAGGGGTGCTACTTCCCTAGGGTGAGAATAAAAAGTACAGGACAGATAAGAGCACCATGAACTGTGCTTGATCAGCAAGAGTTTCCCTCTCTTTCAGACATGCTATGCGCTATTCAGGATCCTGAAATGGAGAAATTATAGCAAGAGACAAAGGACGCACATCTACTGGTGTTCATGTAAAATTTGCATAACTTGTCCTGGCTAATTGTGGCCAATTGATGAGATCCCAGAACACATCTTGATTATCCAGTTGGTTGTATGGATCAGACACATGACCAGTTACAAACATGAGATGCATCCCAGCACCTTGTCAATTAGCAATGATAGCTCAGATATTTAGTTATCTGTCAAGAACAGACACTAGATCATAAACAAAATTAGATAAGATGCATTCCATATACATAGGTGAACTGTAAAGCATTTGAACTTACTATAGGATATGAGATGAACTCAATGGCCAAAATCCTGTTGCTTAATCACAACTAGAGCAGACCCACTGAACAGTGAGGACTTGGTGAGTCAACTTTTCCATAAGTTGCACTGATTCAATGGGCCTACTCCACTCCATAGGAGCCTCGTGGTGCAGTGGTTAAATGCCTGTACTGCAGGTAAAACTGTGCTCATGACCTGGGGTTCAATCCCAGGTAGCAGGCTCATGGTTGACTCAGCCTTCCATCCTTCCAAGGTCAGTAAAATGAGTACCTATTAGAGATGAGCACACAACGACCATTTTTTTGTTACCATTCTCTGTTATTTGTTCCATTACGTAACGGTATGAATAACGACTGTTGTGATGGGGCAGGCTTGAACCGAACAGAACCACAAAAATTTTCTTTGTTTCTGTTCATTTCCATTACTGGCATTGCGCCGCTCGCACGATGAAAAATGGAGCAGCAGAGGGCAGCGAGAGGGGGCTGGGATCCCACCTCCGTGCATGGAGGCAGGATCCCAGCCCCCTGTCCAGCCATCTCCAATTGGTGAATGACAGCCCACTGGGCTGTCATTTAACAAGCGGAGGGCAGCGAGAGGGGGTTGGGCCTGGTGGAGCCTCTTTGCCCCCTCCCCGCCGGAGCCGACACAAGATTTTGCCGGTCTCACAAGAAGAGATGGGATCCGAGCCCTTATGGGCTGTGCTCTGGGACCTCGGCCACGTGGCGAAGTGGTGACGGTGCAGCTGGATCAGAAGCCGGAGGGGGGCATCGTTGGAGCAGGGGGGAGTGCAGTGGCAACCCCGCCCACAGGTTTCCTGGGTCTAGGCTGGGGGTGTGTGGGGTGGTGGTCTGCCGGGGCAGTGGCTCCCAGGGTGGAGTGGTTCCTGGGGAGAAGGGCCCCAGTTAAGGCAACACTGCGTGGAGGTCTGGGGGTAGCAACCTGATGGGGGTGGTGATTGGAGCAGCGCCTGGCTCCAGGAGGACTCCCTGTGGCCATGGGATCACTCTCCCGGCAGGCTTGCCACCGGCTCCGGTGCCGCCCGGCCCAGGGAGGGCTCCCCATGGCCGTGGGACAGCTCTCCCAGGAGGCTTGCCCTGGCCCAGGGAGGGCTCCCCACAGCTGCGGGAATGCTCTCCCAGCCTGCATGCCGCTGGCTCCAGTGGCACCTGACACTGGGAGGGCTCCCTGCGGCCGCAGCTTGCTGCACCCAAAAAATGAAGAAACAGAAACGAAGTGGGCTCCGGGTCCCCGAAAAATGGAAATGGAACGAAATGGACCCCAGGGCCTGAATAACGACCACAAAACGCCATTTTGGCATTTCGTGCCCATCTCTAGTACCTATCTTGCTGAGGGGGCAATGTGTAGCCTGCATACTGTAATTAAAATTGTAAACCGCCCAGAGACTACTTGAAGTGGTATGGGGCAGTACATAAGCAGAACACTTTATGACACTAAGGAACAAGATTCCAGCTATTGGTTCATATGGCTCTTTCCTTTAACAAAGAATATCCAGTGTTTTAGAAAAAAATTGTCAGCCTCCGTGTTGGAGAATGGAAGGAAAGGGGCTCCGATCCAGTCTCTTTGCACGTGGAGGCTGGATTGGAGCCCCCGCCCCCCCTTGCTGCCCTCCTCCACCATGGAGCCTGTCAGCCCGGTGGGCTGTCAGCCTCCGTGGTGGAGGAGGGAAGGAAGGGGGCTCCGATCCGGTCTCTGCACATGGAGGCCAGATTAGAGCCCCCTGTCCAGCAATCTCCACCCCAGAATTGACAGCCCGCCGGGCTGCCATGCATCGAGGCAGAGGGCGGCGAGATGGATCTTCCCCATGCGGATGACAGGGCGCTGTCATCCAGTGTGGCACCTTTCTGAAAAAAGAAAAATGGAACGATTTTTTTAAAAAAAAATCAATCCAAAAAACAGAAACGGAGGGAGATGGGCCACAAACAGAACGAAAATGGAACACAATTTTTCCATTTCGTTCCCATCTCTAATATATACCATACGGTATATTGTGTACATGGTTTCTTGATTGCTTGTCTCATATTCCCCTTGTTCCTGTCGGTGATGTTTATTTGCTCTGACCCTGCTGTGGTGTACATCGAAGCTCTGCTACCTTTGCTGGAAGAGTCTGTGTCAGGTATTGCAATTGACCTGTACATTAAAAATCAAGCACACTAGTTTGTCTTCATTTCTCTTCTACTGTGGGAACTACTGAAATACTCCAGCTCTGTGACAAAGTACTTTGACTTTTCAAACACTGGTGGTATCATTTTATGGCTTGGTCATAGTATTAGTCAACAAATAAAATTACACATACTCCTGATGTCTTTTTCTTTCACATAACCATATAACTCTGATTCCACTTCCACAAGTTTTCTATATCTAGTATTTTCTTTTCCATTCTGAAGAGTGTCTCGACATAAGAATATTTAACTTGTAAAAGGTCAGTTATAGTTTTTACTTCTGGAAGTTTGTACTCTGTCACTTTAAAATATATAAAATAAAAAACATGCTTCTCTTTTCCCTGTATTTGTGTGTGAATAATCCTTAATTAACACAGTGAATTATCACGGTCATAGCACAATAATTTGATTTGAAATAGTGGAAATAGATATGGGGAGTACATTTTAGGGTACAATTGACTAAAGCTACCTGTTTTAAGAATCTGTACATAATGCAGAATGAATCTGTGATGCAAGGCTCATTCTTGTTAATTATAATATTTACATACTGTGTTGTTGTTTTCAACTCATGGCAACTCTCATAGGATTATCTAAGGTACTCAAAAGTGGTTTACCAGGTCATTCCTTTTTGTGACAGGGGTCACAGGTAAAGACAATAACACTAGGAAAAGTTGAAGGCAATAGAAAAAGAGGAAAACCAAACAAATTATGGGTTGTCCTCCTAGAGAAAGCCACACCCTTGAGTTTACCAGAGCTGAGGAGGGGCTGTCAGTGACTGGTGGTTTTGGAAGTCACTCATTCATATATTGGGCAGGTAAAAACAATGTATCAAGCTCAAATAGGCATAAAAAGCATGCACATGAGCCTCGTCACTCAGAAGCCTCCTAAACCCTTGTGCATTGAGTGTGAAGGCTTCATGGGGCTCTAGCAGAATTTTATCCAGCATTATTATAGGGTTCCGATGGCGGGGAATCCTGGTGTGTCTCGGTTCCCAGTCACTGGAGCTCTGTAATGGTGTTTGTCCAAATTTGATTAAAAGCATTGGGATGCTGCCAGACATACAGAGTTGATCAGAGGTGGGACTTACATGCATAATAATTTCCTTGTCCTCAGTTAAACCTGACATGCAGACAGGGAAATGCTTCAGTTTGGTTTGTTTAACAGATTATGCGAGACTAAATACTTTGATTGCTACAACAAACAGACATACATAATGTAATCACTGCGGAAACAGAACATGTTGGGATGGAAATCCAAACATTGGTAAATGAAGTGAGATGTGTTAGGTATATAACTCTGGTTTGGATTTTCCTAGAGTCGGATTCATAGTGGCTCCAACCTTACAACTTTGTTGTTTTCATTACCTGTTTATACACTTAAATAACTACTGAAATTACTTTTAAGTTTATTATCTGTGCCATTGACTGAAGCCAAACATTCAAATGGAAAAATGCCAGTGGCACAGAGAGTATTCAAAGATTGTCCAAATATTGATTCAATTTGAAAACTGTTCCAACAGGAAAACATATAAATGTTGTTTTCTGTAGACTGATGGGCAGATGTAACTTTGTTGACTTTCATTTTTTACCTATTAATTATTTATTTCTCTTTTTTCTTTATCATATTTCTTTTTATTTTTGTTATCAATGCATTATTTTCGTTCCTATTTTGACCTACTACATTTTCCCCCAATATTCTTTATTCATCTCTAAAAATGTAGACTTCGGACTTGTTTCCACTGACAATTTACAACCACTGTTGAATCTGGTTCTACTTAATGTGATCTATAATCATGTGACACATCACCTGATTATAAACTACTGTATGTGTTTCTTATTTCTTCTTGAGACTGGTGGGTATGCAAGCAGGATGAATAGATGGGCCATCAGGGTGGGTGAGTGAATGAATGAGCCAGCAAGTGGAGGATGAGTAAGGTGGGTGAGAAACTGTGGGTGAGAAAGCAGGGCAGACAGGTAACGTAGTGAGTGGGTGAATAGGTGAATGGGTGAGTGGTCAAGCAAGCAGGAGGAGGGGTGAGTGGGTTGTCAACAAAGCACAGTAGATGAGCAGACAAATGGCCAAGCATGTGGGATGGGCAATGCAACAAAGAACGGCAGGTGGGTGAGCAGATGGGTGAATAAGTTTAAGGGGTGGGTGAGTCAGCAAACAGAGGGTGGGCAGGAAAGCAGGGCACATGGGTGAGTAAGTGTGCAAGCAAATATGGGAGTGTGTTTGGGTGTGGGCAAGTGTGTACTCAAGTATGAGGAATGGACAAGCAAACAGAGGAGGACAAGAAAGCAAGGAGCATGCCCAGAGGCGTAGCTAGGGCTTCCATAGGCCAGGACAAAAATCAGTTTTTGCACACCTCCCCACAAGATGTGAATCATAAGGGGGGGGGTGCCACGTGGCAGATACTGGGCCACAGTGGTGGCCATGTCGGAGTGCAGCCACTGCCGCAGCTGCCTGTGGGGTCAAGTCAGCTGGGGCGCTCTCAGCTCCACACCTCACCTCACTGGGGGCCCCTTGGTGGTGGGGCACACTTTAGAGTCCTGGTTCAGCCCCATGCATGGTCCCTCTTCCTGGCACACCCCACTGGCTCTGCCACCCAAGACTGGCAACTGGCACCACACCTCCATAGGGTGCCCCCAGCAATGGGGAACATCCGGCCTGTGATTGGCATGTGGGGGGGGGAGCAGGCAGCCCTGATTGGAGCTCCATGCTTGGGTCTGCCTCTCCTCCCCTCGCTGTGTGGGCCGCCCACCGGATGCCGCAGATTGGATGGGCACTGAGCTCTCCACCCACCCACCTTCCGCATTGACCTATTCCGTTGCCTGGCTGGGGGCCTGGGCAAGTCCACGGCTGCCTTCCAGCTCCTTCTGGTGGGAGTGGCACCAATTATTATTTGGCACCCCCTAATTGCTGCACCTGGGACGCCTCACCCCCTTGCCCTCCCCACACCATGCCCCTGAACATGCCAGGTGAGCAAGCAGGGAGATGAGTGAGCAGGTGGGTGAGCAGGCAGGGGGTGGTCAGGAAAGCAGGCTGAGTAAGTTGGTGAGCAAGTGGATAGCAGGTGCCCAGCAAGCAGGGGAACTGAGTAAGTGATCAGACAAGTGAAATGTTGGGAGATGGATGAGTAAACAAGGCTGGCAGGTGAACAAGCAAGCAGGCAGACAGGCAGGCAGCTGCTCATCTGCAGCGACTCATCTTCACTACTGCTGAGGACTAACTGAGAGGAGCTGTGGCAAAAAAGTAAGCCTGCATATAATTATTCAGTAAATATTTTCTGTTGAAATCCAAAATGCAGCAAAAGCAACATTAAAATAAACATCACAACAAAAGCAAAACATGAATTATTTGGGTTGCCTTTAGGTGTTTACAAGGACACTTTGTTGTGCAGGTAGCTACATGCAGATTTCACAAAGCTGGGAGACCTACAATAGGATTCAGAAATTGCTTGCATAATGCCAAAGAAATGACTCAACACATAATCATATAAATTCCAATTGTAGGGATTGGTCAGTGAGGCGGGAGCTGGTTCTAAGCAGACCTTCCATACCAAGACGTTATCAGTGTGGTTGTCAAGCCTCTTTCCCCCCCCCTCTCTCTCACACACAAACACACACACAAGCATACAATGAAAAAAGTAAAGAATGTGTGAAGCAGTGCAAACCTCATTATTTTTGAAATAGATATGAAAATGAATGCTGTTCTGGGATGCCCTTGAGTAATTATGGAAGAAGAATCCCAACTGATAATGTAAGAATGAATATTCCACTGAATGATAATTAACAATATATTGGCAAAGTTGAAAAATCAACAGCAATTAAAGAGGCTAACCAGGTGAAAATAATAATTTGGCCAGACTTATTGATATTGTCATGCCTTGGAAACTGTTTTGCCAGTAAATTGCAATAAATGAAAGAGTAATACAGATTTCTTTCTAATTACAAGATAAAATTATAAATCGATGTTGCATTTTAACAGAGTGTCACGTAGTTTATCGAGTCTCAATCTTTCATAGCTTCCATCCCACCAAACACTTAGTCAAAGAACCTGGTTCCTGAGTCCTGCCATGATGGGATAAAAACACCCTCAGATTTTGAGAAGGTCATTTGTGAGTTTGCATGTATTCTGTTATTGGCCTAAATTCTACTTGTGTTTGTTGAGGATTTGTATAACATATCGTGGCTAATCAAGGCTCATTAGGCATGTGTGTGGTCATGTTTCTAAATGCAAATGGGGATGTGCTCCTGTTACTCATTGACATTTAGCTGTGGTAAGTTGTCTAACTCTTTCCTGAACCACAAGAGAATTCTGAAGATTATATATGTTATTGTTGATCAGTAGGTGAGGTGACAGCAACCCCGTGTCCACAGTTACTGCTGGTATGCCTGCAATACATGTTTATTTATTTTATTTAATTTTTTTCCATCCCATCTTTGTCCCCCAAAGGATCCGATGTGGCTATTAATAACTTTCAACTGATAGTGTACATAGAAGTCATGTGACAGTTGTAGGAGTACTGGAGGGTCAAGTGATAGTGAGTCAACAATTATGAAAACCTGAGTCTCACAGACCTACACTGACTGCTTCTGAGTCCTGTCAATGGTGTGTGTTCCATGAGTTAAAAAGCCTTCCTAGGTTTCACATGGGGACACCTGGATTCCATTCCAATTCCATCATGATGTTCCCAACATCATATTGCATCAGTCAGCCAGCTTACCCATATATATAGGAGAAAATGGGCTAATTCCTTTGAGCACAATGGAATCAGACCTTAGAAGAATTCCTTTTTCAGATATCTGGAAGATGAGTCATGGGACTTCTTTTCTTGAGAGATCGAAACGTTTCGCTACTCATCCAAGCAGCTTCATCAGCTACTGCTTGGATGAGTAGCTGCCGGGCCCCTGCTAGAGCCTGACTCAGACACCGATTGCTTCAGGACAGGAGAACCTGCAGGTGCATCTGCAGATCCTCCAGCAGCTGACTCAGACAGTAAATCAGGCATGTCCAAACTTTGGAACTCCAGATATTTTAGAACACAACTCCCACAGTCCTTTGCCATTGGAAATACAGCCTTGGAATTCTGGGAGTTGTGGTCCAAAACATCAGGAGGGCCGAAGTTTGGACATGCCTGCAGTAAATCATTTGCCTTGGAAGATTCCTCCCTTCCCTGAAGAGCTGCCAGCTGCAAGCAGCAAAGACTTACAGCTAGGAGGAACAGAGACAGACTATATGAGGCTTGGAGACATGTATGTTCTGGGAAGCCCTGAATTTTAACAGGATGTATGTTTGAGGAAATGGGTGGTGATCTCTTGGGACATAAAAATAGGCATTCACAGCTAGGCTACCTTGAGGGAGCAACAAGTTGCTACCACTCCACTGACTTGTGACCTGTTTACCTGAACCTCTGTTCCTGCTTGGCTGACCCTGGATTCCATCTTTGGCTCTGAACTTTCTCATTCCCTGGAACTGGCTTAAATTTCTGGTACATCTCAGCTCTTGACCTTGGACCTCGCTCTTGAATTCCTGCTCTGTTATTGTACTTGGCATGGAGTTTTTTGCTGTGAGTCCTGGATTCTGTTAACTCCACATTGCCTGTGCTGTATCTGCAACCTGAGTTTCCAGTAAAGTTGGACTATTATGAGTGAGAGTGTGGGTGAGTCTTGACAGTTTCCTCCCACCGACACACACTCCCCTAGCAGCATGGAGGAGGTGTCAGGCATGGAGGAGATGGTCTTTAATCAGCCGCATGCAGCTTCTGACACACCTGGTTGCACAGCTTCAGCTTCAACAGATGTCGATGCACACTGGTCACCCTCCAAAGTGTCCATTGCTGCCTCCGGACAAGTTTGGAGGAAATCTGGATAAATTCCCAGCAGTCTTGACACAGTGCAAGCTATTTGTGGAACTCCAGGATCTAGACTTCCCTACTGACAAATCTAAGGTTTGTTTCATTACTAGCCCACTGACTTGGCAGGCAACCAAATAGGTGACTCCTTCAGTCCTTGGGCCTTCCCCCCAATGGACAATTATCAGGGCTTCCTGAATTACATAGCTTCTGCTTTTGTTAATCCTTTGCAGGCTGCCATGGCTAATAGGAAGATCGGGGCTTTGAAGCATGGCAGGGGTTCTGTTTCCCAGTATGTCACAGAGTTCTGGCTCCTGGCCCAAGAACTAACATGAAATGAGTCACCCTCATGGACCAGTTTATAGAGGGGTTATCTGATGGAGTGCAGGATGAGAAGGCTCGGGTTGATCATCCAGACACTCTGCAGGGGCTTATCACCTTGTGTTTGAGAATTGATGGATGGCTGGAAACCTGTCACCTTGCCAAGGTCAGCAGCCACACCCAGGACCTTGTGCACTAGTTACAAGTACCAACACCAGTTCCTCCAAAACCTGAGGAGCCAGAACCAATGCAGCTAAGGGCTGCTAGTCCATACCTCATTGGCACATTGGTGCTCCCTCTGCCTCTGTCTATACTGTGGGGGTTGTCATTTTGCTTCAGCTTGCCCCCACATTTGCAGTATCATTGGCAGTAAAAGGGCTGCTCCACGCCTGAAGAAGCCTGTGGGTTTGGAGCTGCCTGATGGTCAGCAATTGCCAGTGTTTGCCATGGTGGATTTGGGAACTGCCTACTGCTTCATGGACGCGGGATTTGCAATGTTGCACCAGGTTCTAGTACAATACAGAGCAACTCCCCTTCTCGTGGAAGCCATCGAAGGTTGGCTTATCTGTGCAGGCCCAGTGACCCAGGAGACCTGTCCCATCAACCGTGCAAGTGCTACATCATACAGAGCAGCTGAGGATGAATGTGGCTCGCATGCCTTGCTTCTCACTCATTCTGCGATTATCCTATTCCTTTGACCACATACTGTAAACCCTTGGTGGACTGCATACAAGGGGAGTTGCATTTCATCGTGCCCTGTCCGCATTCTGATGCAGCCACCGTCATTGTTGCCACCGCTCTTGACCCATCCTCCTTGCTACCATTGGCCTACCAGGATTTTGTGGATGTCTTAGAGGAGAAGGGAGCATATCAGCTTCCTCCTCATCAGCCCTGCAACTTAACAGATGTTTTTCAGATATAGTTCCCTGAATTGCCTGGTCATTGTGATAGCTGCCTCTGGTAGTAGGACATTTCTGGCAGGTGTAGCCCAATGAAGGAACTTTTCCAAATCCTGACAGGAAGACATATGTGGCACATAAACTATAGTGACAATCATATTAAGGAGTAATTAGAACAATCCCATTTTTAGATCACAAACAGATGCTAGATAACAGCTCATTAGAAGGCACATTAATATTAGTAATACATGGTTCAAACAGATTTTCCATGTATAAGAAACCAGACTTCAAAGGATTCCTAAATGTACATCCTTGTGATTGGATCAGAAGACAAAGAAGGCAACTCCTGCAGAGTTTGGTAGGTGAATGAAGTTCTTCTACATACAATCAAGCAGCACCGAATAATCTCTTTTTGTCCTGTGCTTTTTATGTTAACTGCCCAGAGTTCCCTTTGGGAAACTGGTGCGGTATACAAATATAAAAATAAATAAATAAATAAATAAATAAATAAATAAATAAATAAATAAATAAATAAATAAATATTAACATGTATGTCCAGCTTTGGCATTCTCATTGCTGTGGAAACTTGTGGTAGAAGCTTCTTATGGGAGATAAAACCCATTTTCATCCTGTTTGGCTTGTAATGATTATGATAGTTTCCTTAAAAACTGAATAAACATCTATGAAACTCACATTTTGTAGAGGAAAAACAATAAAAGTCAAACTCAAAGCCTGTAACTAACCAGATTTCTTCTTCTTCTTCTTCTTCTTCTTCTTCTTCTTCTTCTTCTTCTTCTTCTTCTTCTTCTTCTTCTTCTTCTTCTTCTTCTTCTTCTTCT
>JAHTLZ010000204.1:58193899-58207880 GCA_023846285.1 Phrynocephalus versicolor | reverse complement strand
AGTCCGTCACTTGTGGCTCTGGCTGACTCCTGCAGCTGCCTCCAGGACCCCGCTACCCCCCCAAACCAGTACTAACGACAACGAAAAAACGAAAAAACGAACCGACTAATTTTTGCGAAGTTTCGCGAAAAACGGAAACGAAACGAAACGGACCCTAGCCGAAACCGAAAACGAAAACGAAGTTTTTTTTCTGAGTTGTGCCCATCTCTATTTGGGAGCATGCACTTTCCAAGCCAGATGCTGCAGCCCATTGAGCCACACATTTTAGTGGTATAGACCTATATATATAGTCTTTAATTATCTACTGTTTCAAGTTGATTCTCTATAATGCAGTTCAGCTTCCAATATTGCCTGCACCTTTAACTAATTCAATTACTTCTTATTGTGCATAGATGAAGACTCAGGCTGTATTAAGTGAGATTGCAAGATGACAACTGGAAAATAGGATGCTTCCGGAAGACAGCACATGCTGATTAAATGGGTGTTAGTTGAGACAACATGCCTTTCTGTGTTTTCAATTTAATTGTCTGCTGAATGTTGAATCCCTTTTTTGTATATTCTTAGCTGCTATATTATCATCATCTTAACTTCTATATCATCATCATCACAAAGAGTCAGACATGAGTTAACGACTGAACAACAAAAACAAAAACTTATATATAAGGAAATATCATGTATTAATTTGGCTGCTTAACTTGTTTAACACAGTTAAGTGCCGCTGATAGAAATGCAGCTTGAAGTCTCTTAATGATCCTTCTGCCTGTCTGTCTTCCTCCATTTCCTCCTCCTCTTCTTCTTGTCTGTGAAGATTCTCAGTCATCCAGGTGAGGTTATCTGGAAACTGAGTCATGGCAACTGGACTTATTTTCTTGAGAGATCAGTCTGACGTAGCTACCTGGATGAGTAGCGAAATGTTTCAGTCTCACAAGAAAAGAAGTCCAGTTGCCATGACTCAACATCCAGATAGTCATGTCCTCCTCCTCCTCCTTCTGCAACAACAGCAGCAGCAGCAGCAGCAGCAGCTACTCATTGAGAGTAGTGGCTCTCACTTTAGATTTATTTCTTTTTGATCTGAACCTCAGCATCACTGAAGAACTATCTATGTCATTTTATGAATATTTGGTTAGACTTAAACACAAATCTGCCCAAGCCTAGAATGCCTTTTCCTCCATCCTCTGAATAAGTCCACGTATCCATGACAGTTCATATGAGAGATATCAGTCAGTTTTTAAGGTGCCACAACATATATATTTTTTCATTGTGTTTTGGATAAACTTCCCAAATGGAGTTAAGTGTCACACCCTTACAGATGCTCCAAATACAGCCTTATGTCTCTTAACTGATTGCTTCAGTCACGGCTTTTGAAATATTTTTGCTTTAGCTAGATTACATTTAATTCCTCTCTAGTCTCTTTAAAATACATTTTTATCTATAGAGCATTTTTGCACAGGAATGGAGCTACCTATTAGAGAGTAACAGAACCAAAGTTTAATTAATTTGGAAGAGGTCTTTAAGGTCACTGAATCCAAGTTCCTGCTCGATGCAAGAATCTAAATCAAAGTATATTTGAAAAATGGTTGTCTAATTCTCTCTTGAATGTCTCCGATGCTGGAGCTCTCAATACCTTCTGAGATCATTGGTCCCATTGTTGTACTATTCTAAGAATTAGGAAGTTATTTCCGGTATTCCTTCAAAACCTGGCTTCCTGTATCTGAGACCCTTAGTACATGTCCTCTAATCTGGGATGATTGGGAACAGATTTTACTGCTCCTCTCTATGACTACCATTCCAATATTTGAAATATTAACATATCTCCCTTTAGTCTTCTTTGTTCACGGCTTAACAAACCCATTTTTAAAAGGATTTCTGCATAGGGCTTTGATTTCCAGTCATATGATCATCCTTGTCAGCATTGTTCTTAAAGTGTGGTGTACAGAACTGAATATAGTAAGCAAGCTGAGTCCTAACTAGTGCCGAGAAGAGGGGAACAAGACTTTCAGTTAGTTGTGCATAGTATTACTGAAGGTAATCAGGTATTGCATCTTGTGCTGTGCACTTATTTTTTTTTCTCCCCTACGTGTAGATCATTGCATTTGTCCCTGTTAAATTTCATTTTGTTGTTTTCAGCCCAGTACTCAAGCCTATCAAGAACTTTTTGAATTTTGTAGCTTCCTTCCCAGGCACTAGGCATTCCACCCAATTTTCTGTCACAATGGCCTGACTGGTGTTTCAAAGTTTACCTGTGTTTTTCCATCCCAAAGAAGTTTTAGTAATACAGCACCCTGTCTCAGTACATAGGACTCTTCCTCCATAGAAACTGAGTATATTAATAAGTAGGGCACAATGCACCCACAGGGAGGTACAAATCTCTGAAACCCCTTTCCATGGTCCTCATTTTTCTACTTCTTAGTACATTTCTCAATGCTTTCATGCATTTTATTTCCAGATAGAAAATAATGTGTGCTTGTCTTTTATATATGTCATCGCTAATCCCTAGATCTTTCACCTACTGCAATACAATTTTTGTAGGCTTTAAACATCCACTCATTCAAACAGACTGGGAAGAGCCATTTCAGCCGTTTAGAAGGGAGAAAGGAATCAGTGATCCCTTTTTGAATTGAGGATTGGCTTTAAAAAGAGAATTACCATTCTTATTCCCTTTGATTTTTTTCTCACTCTGCTGTTATCTATTGGGAAACCAGGTGGTTCTGTTGCTAAAAAAAAATCTATTTAGAATGGGTTTTGCCCCCTCCCAGACTGAAATAAAGAGGACAGACAGTAGCTTTGGGTTAAACAAGGGCCACAAGTTTATTAACAGCTTACTTAAAACTATGGATACGGGAGCCTACGTACTGCAATAGGTTGGGATCAGTCATTCACAAAGATATCCATATCCCATGTGACATTCAGTGAGATCCCTACTAAAGATGTAACTCCAATAGGGCTGTCCTCAGCCACTTACTAATCCTAATTTATCTCTTTCCTTATCCAATGTTTGACTCAAATCTTATTTACAGCCAGAGGGCTACCAAGCACCACCAGAGTGCCAATCTGGGATCTCACCAGGATCTATTAACCTATGCACTACCCACCAAGGCTAAGGAGATATTAATATTCTCCTAGCACCCCACCAAGCCAACTAACTTTGCCCCTTAGGCTCCCTTGAATCTCCTGTAGAAACAAATCTAACCCTACTTCTGTTAAATGAACTCCATCCTGTCTGTACAAATCTGGGCAGTGAAATTTGATCTGAGGGTGGCATATTACACCCCAGAGACCACCTCACATCACTTTCTTCACCTCTCAATTGACAGCTTTCTGAGAGCAATCAACCATGCAGGGATTCCTTGCTCCCCACCAAAGCAGCTGTGGCAAAATCTCAGATCACAGCAAATGCATTTGGGGAAAACAATGCTTCAAAAACCTCAGGTCAGCAATGACCTGTAAAATGAGTGACTTCCCTTTGCACTGAGTGAGGTCATTGCCTCTGAGATGCACCAGCAAAATGGACAGAGGCTTAACTCAGCAGGACTCCAATGCGATATCCAAGAAATCTTTGCAAAACATGCTTCTTCATCCATTTTACTCGACCACTGCTAGCTGCCCCAGGCCATGGTCATGGCCCCAACTGATCCAACTGGCATGGACAGCTGCCCAAAAGATAAATCTGTGCCCACATATGAACACTCAAACTTGCTTCTGCATCGATAAAAACTGCAATGATAAACAAAAAAACACAAAAGGTGAAGAACAGCCCTAACAATCAGGCAGCGCACGAACATAAGTTCAGAACTTTTGAGACAAACACCTTCCAATCACTTGGATACCCTGAATCAAGTAACCCAAGGCAGCAGCAGTGGAAACAGCTCCAATCTGAAATGAGTGTGTCCCGAAGTGCCAGACAGCAACTTCCAAAACTGGTATTTAGTGAATATCCCTGTGAATGAACAAGAACCCATCATGGTCCCCTCATAAATCAAGGTAGGTCTTAGTTGCTGGAAATTGTCAGATTTAAGAAACATAACACTTCCCCAAACATGTTAAGTTTCCCAAACCCCACTGGTCCATTTTTGATCTACACAGCGTCACTATTAGCTGTACCTGTGATACTGATATGTCTGAAAACTGCAGTGCAGCCCGGGACCCATCACTTTTAGAAGCCACCACCAACTCACTGATTCTAAAAGCCCCCCAAAAGACCACCAAAGCTGCTGCCTTGAATAAAGCTACTTCAAACTCATTGGTACATGGATCACACCAGACTGCACACAACTTAGTTAACATTGCTGGCATGATGGGATATAGTGATACCTAGATCTACCCCTCTCCCAGGACCAACCTTCAATCATTGTGGCAACCCTACCATCCCCTTTGGGGTGAGGCAAACCCTTGGCTTTTGCATAGAAAACCAACACAGACATCCTCCCTTGGATGGAGCATGGAGCCAATTTCTGTACAGATACACTGCAAATTGCATCAGGTGTTCAGGGTCAGCCGGCCAAACTCGAAGAAGCCTCTGACTCAAGCAAAAGCATTCAAACTTGATACAAGTCACCTCTCTCTCTCTCTCTCTCTCTCTCTCTCTCTCTCTCTCTCTCTCTGTGTGTGTGTGTGTGTGTGTGTGTGTGTGTGTTTGAATGAAGCTATAGTAAAGTATTCTGCTGCTAGATGCTCTCTCCTTCACAAAAAAGGATGAACAATTGCCCCAGGAGACATGTACATGAATTGTCAGATGATGTGATGATCATGTAATGACCATGTGACTATAAATTGATTTCATTTAAACCATGGCATATTTTGATTTCTCAGGGTAAGCTGTATGTACATTCTGACTTGTTTGTAAGCTACCAAAAATTTAAAAGTTTTTCCAGAAAACATTCCCCTCTACTATTTAACGTTTTGAATTTAACTTAACATTGACACAGGACTACTCTGCACAGAAGCCAACTTAATGAAAATTTAGTCATTGTGTGTAAGAACTCATCCCCATCAGGGAGTCTGCACAGATAAATTTGCTATCATTTTAACAGGCCTGGAAGTAACTAGTTTCTAGTAACATGGAACCATAGCAATAGCTCCTTTTAAATACTTTATTCCAAGTTCTGAATTTCAAGATAATCCAAAACAGTACCCTTATTTACCCCTTGATTTTATTTTTTAAATATATTAATGACCGACTCTATAACGTAAAAAATGTGCCCATCGAAATGTATATAAGATAATGAATTCTTAACTCTTATTTGGGTGGAGTCTAAAATACAAATTGGGAAGAAAATAGCTTTTTGAAGTCAGTACATCTTAAAGCTTAAAAGATTTATTTATTTATTTATTTATTAAATTTATACCCCGCCCATCTTCCCTAAGGGAACTCTGGGCGGCTTAAAGTTAATACACACAAATATACAGTAGCAGTGTTAGACAGACAACAAAATTAAACAATAAAATTAAATGAGATAAAATACAAGCATAAAATCACAAGCACCCTCCGTTGGTATTATCACTCGTGGAAATCGAGCTGAGGGTGAACGAGCAGCAGATGGCGGGGGGGGGGGGAAGATGTTGAATTCACTGAGAAAATGTTAGTGTGCACTTTTATGTGACCCTAAAAGGACTTAAAAGTGAAATTGTCTACTCTGAAATGGAGAGTGACAAGCATTTTAGCCAGCATTTTGAATTGTGGATATCTCGGCTGCTGGATAGCTAGGATGAAAAGATGAAGCAAGTGAGCTGAGAGCAAGAAAAAGATGTTCCCACTACGCCAGCAGAAGATGGAATCAGAAAACAGCGGGGAGCAGGGTGATTAAAAAGAATGATGTTTGGGATTACTCAGAAAGTGCACCGCTTGACAGGGACATTTTTTTTCTTAGGAAAAGAAGACATACTTCTGTGGATAATACAGAGCCCAGAATAACTTGAATGGGAGGATGACCAAAGGTCTGATTCTCTGTTTGTTGTCATAGCTCTATATGCTATTGAAATTCTCTGTTTGTGATTGAAATGTTCAAGAATGAACATACACACGGACACAACTTCCAAGACTGAAAGATTGATTGTCAAGCCAGTTCATCATCTGAGAAGGCTGCCATTTTAACTTTTCCTATAGCATCTGCAGCAAGATGGGTGGTATAGAAATATAACAAATAAATAATAAATAAATAAATAAGAGTCTCTGTTTGTTGCAAACAGTTTGCCACTTCAATCCTGCAGCCATTCAGATTTGTGGAGCAATTCAGCAAGTAGAAATAGCCTCTTTCTTCCTGTGTCACATGTTCCCACCAGAACTGAAAACTGTTGATCTTCATGGACATCTCCTTCTGAGAATCTTAGACCAAAATCTTCCTGGTCTAATTTTATGAAACTCAAGTAGGATGGTGTCATCAACCTCCAATGGTAATATTCAATTAACTTCAATTGAAAGCATCCTGACCCTCACCCATTCAGGTTTGGAAGCTCCATAGGCTTTCTTCTGATTTGAAGAAACCCCGGGAGCCTTGTAAAAGGGTGGAAGAGACTGGAACACTGCCAGAGGGATTGGGAACAGTAGTGATTGTTTTCAATATTAAATGTTTTCCCTCCCATATCCTGAGGCTCTGAAAGGCTTTCCCAAAATGAGCCCTGGGGAGATACAGAACCTGGAGGGATGTATAGGAGGCTTTCAATTAAATTACATTGAATATTGCCATTGTGGAATTGTGACATTGTCCTTTTTTCATGATGAAAAGTTGCGCAGGAGGAACTCAGCCATAAAGTTATATAGCTGGAAGGGATACCAAGGGAATCCTACCCCTTCTCAAAGAAACAAATCATCTCAGACTGATAGCCATCTACTCTGTGTTTAAAAATCTCCAAAGAAGGAATGTCTGCCATTCCCTGGGAACTTGTTTCACTGTCAAACAGCTCTTATTGCCAAATAATTTGCACTACTTTGGGCCTCATACTATAGCACTACATTAAAATAAAAACTTGCTTCATCTTCCTCATGACAGCCCATCAGGCTTTAGCAAATGACTTGGCCATGATGTTTTCCTGAGCCAAATGTACCCAGCTCCTTCAGCCACTCCCCAAAACACTTAGTTTCCCGACCTGTTATTATCTTGGTCACTCTTCTCTGGACATATTACAACTTGTTGATATCTTTCTAAAATGGTGGTGCACAAGACTGAATACATTGCTTTATGAGATATCTGACCAAAGAATAATAGAGTGGTACTGGTACTTCCTTAATCTGGATGCTGTCCTTCGGACAGTATTGAATTTTCTTACATTGACACCATGTTACCCTGTTAACTCACATTTAGCTTGTGATCTACTAAGACACCAAGATCCTTTGCAGATGCTACCAAAACCAGTGATTATTTTGTTTTGGAATCTGTTTGTCCTGCCTAAATATAAAACTTAACTTTTCCTGGTTGAAGCTCATTTTTTATTATTTTGCCTAGGTTTCTAATCTGATAAGGTCATTTTGTATCCTGATTTTATCTCCTGGAGTATTAGCTACTTTGTCAAAATAGTAGAAGCAGGATCACTGTGCCATATTAATATTTTCCATGCCTGACAGTTGAATGTGTTTGAAATTATAGCTTTAAGCAAAGGAGCGATTTGAAGGTGTGTTGAAATAATTGTAATACATAAAGCATTAACAATAATAACAGAACTGGTGTTTTCAGATTTTTTGATTTGCTCTACCTTAATTTTATAACCCCTGTAATTTACACTTAAATCCACAGTCTTAGCAACTGTTATTCAAAATAATAATGCTTATTGTCATGGTGGCTCCTTGCCAGATTCTGATTTACAGAAACTGTAATTACAGGAATTGAAAAAGCAATAGAAACCACAAATATAAAGGGTTCCATTGTGAGCCAAGACACTGTAAATACAGGTCCAGCAAAAGCAAATGCTGTTGATAATTTGTGGGAGACAGACAATAAAATAATAGCCAGGCAAAGAAGCAAAGGATAACAGGAGAGAACCATTAGAAGGGAGAAAACTAGCAATGCAGATAAGAGTTTTTTTAACTTTACATTGGTGAAATTTTGTATTTGCTTATGCTTTAATCTCTTGATTACATAGGTGTCTATTCTGTGCTGTCAATTTGCAACCAATTTATAGAGACCCTAATAGGGTTTTCAAGGTAAATGAAATATTTAAGTAGTGGTTTTACCAGTTCCACTCTCCCCATTGAGTTTCCATGACCAAGTGGGGATTTGAAACCTTTATTTGCACATACTTAGTCCATCACTCCATCTAGTATACCACACTCGGAACCTCAGTCTACTTGCACATATGCGACTTAAATGAGAATTTTTCTTAGATAATATACTCTTGTAGCACTTTTTATTATCATTGTTTGTAGCATACCCTGAAGCATTGCATTAAGTTTTATAGGAGTTATACTTATTTTTCTATTCAGTTAATATTTCCCATAGTCATGTTCATAAAATATTGTATTAGATGTTGTAGTTGCCGTATAAAAGCACATTGACATATGCTTGCATATGCCAATTCAGTTAAAAGAAGAAGAAAATGGAGATTTTCTTGGACATTCGGTGTATCTGTCTTGCTTGTGAAGGAAGTTCAAGGATCTTTAGGAAAAGGGAATAAATTGTACAGGATGCAATATATTCCTCTGCTTTTGTTTGCTTCTGTGGATGCGGGCCAAGGGAGTGGATTTTGTGAATTTGCCATTGTGCCCTAGGCTCCAGAGCCATGCTCCAGAGAGAGACTTGGAGAGGAACAGGAGTATGTTCTGAAAATACCTCCAAGGACCTGGACTTTGTGGCTACAGCTACCAGAATTCTGGCTGGGGGAATTCCTAGAAAATGTTGGCAGCTGTAGTAAAAAAAAAAAATCTTATGCAGCTATGAATTAGAACTCCCATCTGCATCTGTGAGCATGGCTGATGCTCAGGGACGATGATATCTGTAGCCCACAACATAGAAAACAACCAGTGTAAAAATCTGACATAGCCTTATTAGCCAGCACAGTTGCTTTGTATTTGGAAACTGATACTGACTTTACAACCATTATGATACAGCCAAGACATTGTAGTATCTTCCAAACAGCTTTTAGCTGAACATTTGCTGACAACAATCAAGCCTCAGCTTAACAGACTCTCCACCCCTAGAAGTTGAATTTCCATTTCTATGTTCCCTAACACTGTATTACTACCTGCCACCGCTCTCCTTATAAACAATTGAACATATGGGCTCCATTATAAAATGCTATATCTGCTAGCAGAATGCTAACGACATTTGGCAGTCCTCAGTTTCCAGCAGGAGAAGAAAAATAATTACTTCTATTTAAACAATAAAAACATTTAGAAGAACAAGATGAAAGTTTCACAAAAATCTGGTTACAGATGGGCTGTATGAGTGCTACCTTCTGCATGTCTTCCTGTACACAAGGGAATAAAGAGAAGATACACCTGCCCTTGTTTCAATTTTGCATTATAACAAGTTAATTATGACAGGCCAAATTGCCAAGAAATGATCCCTTTAAAGAGGAGGAGACAAAGTGACAGAGTCAATGGGCCAAATTCTGAGCTAATTTCCATATAAAGTTGTTATGTTATGTCTGAGTTTGTTCTTCATTCAGCCATACAACCACTGATGCAACCCATGAAAGGGCCTGCTCAACTGCTATGCTCAGACTCTGGAACTCCCTCCCACTAGAGGCCAGGACTGCCTCATCTCTGTTGTCCTTCCGGAAACAGGCAAAGACCTTTTCTCTTTCAGGCAAGCTTTCCCTGAAGGATGGACTACCATTATGTGTCTTTTATATGAATCTATAGGTTCACATAGACTTTGTGTTTATAACTAGTTATAACCTTGTAGTTTTTAAAAACAATTCTTTGTGACTCCATGCCCATGGAGTTTTCTTGGCAGGATTACTGGAGTGGCTTGCGAGTTCCTACTCTAGGCACCTACAGCACCTGGTATTCCTTGAATTAGCTTAGCTTAGCTTAGCTTCAGAAATCAGGTGAGATCGGACATGCTTAGGGTGTAATGTAATGTAAGATGTCCCTCAATTCCTTGTTCTTAATTACTTGAACATGTCTTAATTCTGCTGGACTGTATATTATCCGTCATTACTGCAAGTCCTTTTCCAAGGAGTAAGGTGGGGTAAAAATACTCAAACAAACAAACAAATGAACAAACAAACAAACAAATAAACAAATAAATAAATAATACTTGTTCCATTGTGTTGCTGTTCCTATGAAGTGCACACATTGTTAGATATAGTTGTTCCATCTCCATTCTTTTGCTCATAAGGAGTTACCTTAGAGTGAGTCAGATCAACTGAGGCAATCACTCTTGTCTCCTCCAGATGGGTGTGAGACTCCAACATCTGAATCAGAAGCATGTCTGATACTCTGATTGGAAATGTTTCTAAAACTAGAGACTCCAGGGATTGGACTTGGGACTTTGTGCACCCTGAGCTATGAGCTCTCTAATCCTGTATCTTATTACGGTTTTACTGAGATGGACTCTACTTTTGATATTTTGGCCGCAGTGCCAGAGCTTGGGTCCCCATTCTCCCTTCTGGAAGAAGACCCATATTATATAGCCTTGAGCAATATGCAATCATCATTACTGAAGGCCAAGACCCCCCCCCCCCAAAGGCAGGAAAATGTGCAAGATTTTGAAATTATTATTTCTACATTCGGTGGTCAAAATAAGGAATGGAGGGAAGTGGAGAAGGTTAACTTTGTCTGCATGTTCTTTTAAGATGTAATATCAGAGAGCAAAGTAACAGCTCTCATCAGTTGATACAATGGTGCTAGATTTCACCTGGGATATAGACTCAGTGATAGTTAGACAATCCAGGTCCCTTAGTCTAGAAAATGCTAAATCTCCACAAAGTATTCAGTCCTGGTTTCCTGCCTTGAGTGCATTGTGACCATGATGAAAGTAAGAAGGCAGCAGTGTTGCATTGGGAAACTGAATGTAACCATCTTTTATATGTTATGATTCTGTATATCAGGAAGGCCCAGATTTGGGGGGGGGGAGACTACAACTCCAAGCATCCCCTTGCTATCATTTCCCACCCCACATTGAGAGCTTTCCAAGTCTCTGTAGATACTCCAATTTATATCCATAACTGGAAAAAGTAATAATAGTAGCATTATCTTTTAAGAATGAATCCACAAACCATTCAGAAACTAGCATTCTGTTCTTTACACATTCATATTCTGCAAAAAAATTAATCTTGTATTTCTTTCATATGCAGTATAAAGTAAAACTCATCTCAGATTAAGAATTGTGTTTGCCACCCAGAAGTCAGTGCTGAATGCTGGGTAGATAAAAAAGCAACAATAGAAATGCAAATCCAGTTCATATGAACTCTTCTAGAGATGAAAAATCCAAGAACTATCAACACAGTAACTATAATAGCTGAGAACTGCCTGTACTTGAGTTTCTTGTTTAACAATAATTCTGTTTTTTTTTAAAAGTACTTGCCATGATAAAAAGAAAATAATGTTTGAACCATGTTGGAACAGGCACCCAGTCAGCACATTGAAAGTTTCAGATTACCATATAATTAACTAGGAGTAGAGATGGGCACGACTTAGCGGTATTTTCGTTTTCGTTTTCGTTTTTCGTTTTCGTTACGGAAACGAAACGAAAACGAAAATCGGCACCAACCTGGACCGAAAACGGAAACGAAACGACTAATTTCGAGCCAATTTTCGTTTTTCGTTACTGGAAAAGCACTCAATTGAGCTAAATGGGGAGAAACGAAAAAATTTTCGTTTTCGTTTTTGTTTTTTCGTTTTCGTTACGTAACGAAACGAAAACGAAAAATTTTGAAATTAGCCCACGAAAACGGAAACGAAACGACTCAGACCCTAGCCGAAAACGAAAACGAAAACGAAACTTTTTTTCTGAGTCGTGCCCATCTCTAACTAGGAGGATGAGGAAAGCAGAGGGAACTAGTTATAGTGTGTGTCTCTTTTCATTATTTGGTTAAGGCAGTCAAATGGATACTTACAATTATTTCTCCTTAGAAGGATTCTAGCTCTGTTCCAGTGTCCCTGGAAATTAGCAGAAAGTCAAACATCTACTGTTGCTGGCCCGGAATACAGAGAGGGATCCAAAGAGGTTACATGTGCAATTGTCTTTCTATCATTCTACCACAGAATAACTATTTCTCCCTTACCTCCAACTGCAGTTTCCTTTATGGTACATACGGAAGGAAGGAAGGCAGGTTGGGTTTTGGTCTTTGGATGAGTTGTGGCTACCTTTTAGACTTCCACTCATCTGTGTTATTTAGCTATGACTGTTCTTTGGACTGGAAATGGGGAAATCTGAATATAGGACCCTCCACGTGGCTTTTCCACATTTTTTCTTGTGAATAATGATTCTACCCAAGAGAAAAGAGTGGTTGCTAAACCCTGTGCACTTCCTTAAGCAACATCTAACATGAAAGCCCATCATCCATAGTCTTGAGTAGATATCGGCAGGAGCCACACAAATTGTGGTTTGTGGTGGCTTGTCGTGGCTTGTGGATAATTTTTTAAATGAATCATGAACCAGTTTACTTTAAGTTCATGGCTGGGGAAACCTGCACCCCCTTCCCACTGTCCACCGCTCAGCATGATATAAGCACCCAACATACACTTGTTCTCCAACCTATTGAACAATGCCTGATCTTTCTGTTGCCCAGTGTAAGGATAGAAATGCACAGATTCTGGACTGTCTCTTTCAGAATTTAAAGCACTTTTTTCTGTTCACTGCTTCTGGACACATGAAAAAACCTTAGTAACTTCTGGGTAAGGACCTTGCAGTGCTGTAAATTTGTAAGAGAAGACTTTGTGAAAGATGGCCATAGAGCAGCCTGATCACACACACACACATACACATATAGGGAAATGTAGCATAAGCTGCTTTTTTAAACCTTAGATTGAGCATTGGGAAGAATGATATACAGACCTATCTTTAAAACACTTGTGCATCGGGGACAATTAATGCAAATTGGGCTTAGAAGTAGTGAAATATCCTGTTGATTCATATCCTAAGATCACTCAAGAGATCTTTAAAGGAACTGATTTCACCCCTCTGTGTGCTCTAATGAGCTTGACTGTGACAAAATAAAGGGGAAAGGGGGGAATACGTGTTCTTGTTCTACACACTGGAAAGTGCTTGAGAGGAATAAAGGGATTTGTTCAAGGTCAGAAGGGCATGCTTCAGAGCCAGGCAAGAAAGGGCAGATTTTCATTAGTTCCTTTCCAACCCCAGATGTGTTCTTTCCAAGGCCCGTGTGGCTTCAGGATGCTGTTACATCAGTGAAAGCAAGATTACTGGGAAACAGACCTTGGACACAGTTATTGTAAAAGGTTTGAGAGTTTCACTACCATTCAGACATCTTTTGGGGGGAGGGTTGGAGAGGAAACCATGTTTGCTTTGAGTGTACTGTGGATTCCACTGCATTAGTACAAATATTAGAAATGGCACTGCTCCTCTTTCTCTGGTTTTAACCTCATTTTCTATTTTTATATTCCTTTTATATTATTTGTTTATTCCTAGAAGCATGGCCTCAGAATGGCCCATTAATGGATGTTTAATCCAACCAATGTGATCTTCAGTTTGTAGGCTGTACAGATTTCCCCTCTGATTTTTCTGTAGTCTTTTATTTAACGGAGAACAGCTGATTAAAACAGTGGAATAGTCACACAGTGACTTTTATCTGTTAGCAGTAGGAGTCTGCACCCTAGAATCTGCATAGACATTAAAAATCTTTCAATATTGAGTTTTCCGCAGCAATACCACTCTGTTGCCAGTGTTACCTATTAGATCTCATCAGTAAGCAAGCACACACACTAATTAGTATGTGCGTTTGTGTGTGTACTTAATAAATTTTATGAGATTGTGGTCTTCCCATTCTCCAGCACATTGCAGTAAAGATCCATAAGACATGTCAATTCAACTTCATTGTTGTTGTTGTTGTTGTTGTTGTTGTTGTTGTTGTTGTTGTTGTT
>JAHTLZ010000204.1:58125134-58177444 GCA_023846285.1 Phrynocephalus versicolor | reverse complement strand
AATAATAATAATAATAATAATAATAATAATAATAATAATAATAATAATAATAATAATAATAATAATAATAATAATAATAATAATAATAAATAGAATTGACAAGCTAGAATAGACACTATGAATCATACCTGTTAAGGAGATGTTGTGGGAAATTGGACTCCCAATCTCTGACTCCACAGCTACATACCTAAGTCATCTAGCTACAGATGTGTAATATAACTGCTTTTTTGTCTCCTATGTTTTCCTTCTTCCAGTTAATATGTAACCATTATTTTTTCCTTAAAAAAGCAAACAAAAGAAAGCAAAAAAATAATGCAGGAAAAACATTTTCAAAGGATTTCCATGTGTCATCTGACACCTTCCCAGTGATTGTGCCACACAAAAACCGTGCACACCAACAGCTAGCTGTGCCTAGTTGATGTTTTGTTTTGTTTTGTTTGTTTTAGGAAATGACAATAATAGGTTTACTGACTGAACCTTGAACTGTGAGAATATCAACAGGAAATACCAGCAGCATTGGGAGGTCTCCCTGGGGAGTGGGCAAATGCCTTGGGCAGCACTGGCAGGAGGATTGGAATAGTTGTGCTGGGTAGAAATGTGCTCAACCAGCACAGTTGAGTGAAGGACCACAATTTTGAGCAGCAGTTAGAAGAATGAAAAGAGGTAGAAGAAAGAGGAAGCTGAGTGAAGCATGGCATGCCTAGCATTGTGAGCAGAGTATGCCATTCTCGCTTCAGAGAAATCCAGGAATAATAGCTTGACCTTTAAGGGAAAAAATCCTATAGACCCATGTTTCAGGTGTGAGCAACGTGGATGGACAACATCCCCTGCTTGAGAGAACACAACCTTTTACTGGACACACAGTGAACAAGACAGCACTCCAACTGCTACCTTAGCCAGACGTTAATGAGCTCAGTACAACAAGGGATCATCCTATTTTCACTTGCAGGGCTCCTACATGTATGCCTCTGCCATGACCTTCCTTTGGGATGGCATCTCCGGTGAACAGATCCCTGCCATGCTTGTCAAGACAATGACCTAAAAAGCTTGCCCTGCTGTTGCAGGCATGAAGGACTTGGATTCTAGAATGCAATGGCCGGTACTGCTGTTTGAGGTACAAAGAGCATTGCTAGTTTCTTCTGTTCTGTGAACTCTCAGTGCCTGCCAGACATTCTTCACTAGTTCTGTGGAACTGCCCTTGGAATCTCCCATCCAGCTAGGCTGTCTCTTCATTATGCCTTTCATCATACCAACCAAGATTTCTTCACCATCAACTACTAGATTGTGAGTGTCAACTTTCCCAGGCTGCACTGCTGCCCCCATGTTTGATTGATTATCTATGACAAACAGACCTTGCCTTTCTGTAGCTAGACTCCACAGCTGCAGCATTTCCCTCAGAGGCCCTGGAAGATTGTGAGTTGTGTGACTGCTTTCTATCACAGCCATGTTCAACAGAACTCACCTGTATCCTACCTTTGTGTGTTGCCCTATGCTTGATGCTGGTACCTCCCACTAGTATATTACTGTCAGACTTATTTTTCACCCTGGCAGCTCCAGATATTACTTAAGAAATGTAACACACGTGCCCTGGCCACCCCAATATAAATCTATCATCACTCTGTGGCTAAGGGTTATTTGGGATGGCAATAGATAATGGAGTGCCGGTTCTACCACAGACCTATGAGAACCAATGTTCTTCACCACAGGGAATGGTTGATTATCCAGAACTATTATTACCCTTAGGTAACAAATGCTCTAGGCATATTTACTGCATTTTTATCTCCATAAGACACACTCCACCCCCTCAAAAGTAAGGGAAAGTGTCTGTGAGTCTTATAGAGCAAATACAGTAATCCTCGCTGCATGTATACACAGGTTTTCATTGAGAGAGAACTTACCTGCACGGAACCTCTCCCATCCACTACTACAGCTGGGATTTCGCAGTTCCAATCACCTCACTTGCAAAGAGGCTTCCAGAGAGCCTCTCCCCATCCCTCCCCTTCTGCAGGCAAGATTCTCCAGTCAAAAAGCACCTGTGTAAACATCATTTGTAAAGAGGTCTCCACGGAGCCTCTGCCCTCCCCTTTTGCAGCCTGAACATTTTTAAAAACATTTATTAATATTTTTAAAAATATTCAATGAAAATTACTGATCTCTGGCATGCGAATGGCAGGCTTCTCTTCCCTAAGCAATTTTAGGGGTTCCCTTGAAATTTGGAAAAGTTAGGGTTTCTGGGAGCAGAGATATTAAACTTCAAAGAAGTGGGGGGTACATAATTGAATGAGTGTCTTCAGCACACTTTACCATTGAGAGGGGAAACTGTCAATTAACCCTTAAATTGGTAAAGTGCACCAAACATTTTATTAAGCACCCCCACCTCCTAACTTTTCCAAATTTCAAAGGGTCCCCTAAAATAGCTTGAGGAAGCTAGCCCTGTCACTTTGGGGGAGATACATGGCTGGGATCTGTATTTTCTACAGCATATTTAAATACTGATCCCAGCCATGTAACTTCCTTAAATGACTTTAGGGGACCCTTTGAAATTTGGAAAAGTTGGGGTTTCTGGGGTTATTCCTAAAATTATTTGTGAACAGAGAAGACTTTTGGACATGCATTTAAATGGATAGTTTTTTGGTTCATCCGGAAGACATCATACATTGTGTCCTTCTCGCAGGTGTTCCAAATTTTGATGCAGATGGTTAGTCATGTAGATGTGCAAATGGGCCAAAGAGCTGGGGTGCTCAAGGACTTGCAAGGGTACCTAGAGAATGAAGCAAGCGATAATAGATTCTGTTTCTGAGACAATTTCCCTGTCAAGACCAAAAGTTGGCATAGCCAAGAAAAACTCACAAACTCCCTGGTTAGCTGGAATACAATTCCCCTTGTGCTTGATTATGTAACTAATATATAACAAATATATTACAAAAGTCTGAGCTTTTCATCTCAATTTTTGCCTGATCTGCATTCATCCAAACATTTATTACAACCACCTTGGCTCTAGATCTCATTGCTTTTGACAGAATTTCCATTATATAATGTGTTGTGATAATAACTTTGCATGCTGTCTAACACTTGGTATCAGTGGAAAGGGACTTTCAGGACCCAAAAGGCTCCTCCATTCCCACAAATTATTGCAAAAGTTCTTTATCCTGCCTCTGACTTGCCCTTTCCTCTTCTGGCTTGTGTATTTTGCTTCCCCCCCCCCTCTCTCTCTTTCCCTGACTTCTGAACACACAGAAAGTGTGGGCAGGTATCCCATGTGTAGATGCTCCTTTCCCCCCTAAATTTCTATCAGCTATAACTATAGACAGGAACAGCAACTATACAAAGTGCTAGTCATGATGAAAAAGGGGTGGGCTACTGGGACTTAAGCTGTACTTTCACACTCTGCAGTTGTTGCTTGTATCCGGACAACCATAAAAGGAATTAGCCAGTATTAAAAGGGGGCTGGGAGCCCACCATGTTCAAAAGTCAAAAATGGTTGGAATTGAATTTCACCTGCATTTAGAAAGTTGCAGATTCTCCAGTGTTGCATAACTTGCACTAAATCTCTAGTTTTTGAGCATTCATGTTAGGTTTAGGACTTGTATGTGTTCATCCCATGGGTAGCCAATAGAGATGGGCACGACTTAGCGGAATTTTCATTTCCGTTTTTGTTTTTCGTTTCCGTTACGTAACGAAACAAAAAACGAAAAACGGCTCAAAACTGGAACAAAACGGAAACGAAACGACTAATTTCGAGCCAATTTTCATTTTTCGTTACTGGAAAAGCACTTAATGGAGGTAAATGGGAAGAAACGAAAAAATTTCATTTTCGTTTTCGTTTGTCATTTTCGTTACGCAACGAAACAAAAACAAAAAATTTTGAAAATTAGCTCACGAAAATGGAAACGAGCCGAAACGGACCCCTAGACGAAAACGAAAATGAAAACGAACAATTTTTCTGAGTCGTGCCCATCTCTAGTAGCCAATGATCTAAGGCAAGCGGGGGGAGAAGGCCATTTCATTCCAAAATGGTGGGAGAGGTATTCCCCCTAACCATCTATAGTCAGTGTTTTCTAATGAACAACTTCCTTTTCCCAGTCAATAAAATTGTTTGCTTATTATTGGCCCAAGGTTACTCTATTAACACAACAGGTTTGGAGACATACTGTACAAACCTTCTTATGCCGTGAGCAAACAATCACATTTTGCATGTTCTCCACATAAGCAGGGAGGTTGCTGATTGCTTTCTTGATTGAGGAGTATAGCTGTACTTACTATTCCTGAAGGTGTTTGTAAACAGTACAGCCTTTTTGCATATAAATTGAAGTCTTTTACCCATCTTATCTGCTTTAATTCACAGTTTAATGGGATATGATTTTGTAACTACATGGCAACACAAAATGCTGCATCATGAATCCTCACTTGTCACTTGAAGACTTAAAAGGCTGACTGCAGAGAATTTGGAGATTCTTTTGGAGGTTTTATTGATCCAGTTCATGAGTGCAGTTAGCACATATACGCTAATTTGGTACCACACATGCAATAAATCTCTTCTTCCTAATCATACCAGGCACATAGTAATGGATTAGGCCAGGAGTGTCCAAACTTTTTGCAAAGAGGGCCAGAATTGGTGAGGTAAAAATGTGTGTGTGTGGGGGGGGGGCAACCATTCAGTCTGACATTCTCTGAACCATTAACATTAAATGCAAATGAACTATTTCATGAAAGACTAAACAAATAACTGCACTAATGTGAAGGGTAATACTGAGATCTTGACTGTATTATATAGGCTAGTTCTGTCTAAAAAACAGTAGTTTTAATGTGCAGGATGTCATGCAGTTGAAGGTCACTTAGTGTCATCCTCACATGGTTCTTGTTAATGTTCAGTGAACTTTCAAGAACTCTCTCCTGGTAACTTACATCCCTTGCCATGTTTGGACTTTTATACCTGCTTTGAAAAAGAGGGCTTGTGCTCTCGAAAGCTCAGCAACCTTTTTATTTTTCTACTAGCAGCCTATGAAGGTATCACCCTTAGTCTAGCTTTGATTTTGTTTGTTTTAATGGCTGAACAGCTCCAAACTCCTTTTTACTGCAATGGAACAAGATACCACGTAAAGAGCCGCCTCTACCATGAAGAAGGCAAAAGAAACATCTACAGCAACAGGACATTAACACTAAGTACTGTGATATCATTTTCCGTTCAATTGGGTCTTAATTGGATCTAACTAGTGTGGCATTTTTAAATTCTCCCCCCCCCCATTTTCTCACTCCCCCCAGTGGAGAACATGGGTTTTTGCATTAACCTCCTACTTCTAACCCCTCTCTGGCCAACCAGGAGCCTTGTGCTTCGAAGAGCCAATAGAGATGATGTTTGTAAGCAAGAGGAAGGTGCTCATACCATGCAGCTCTTTGTTTGAATCTGCCTCTTAAGTCCAGCTCTATTGGGCCATGCTGCTCTGTGCCTTTCAAGAAGAAACCTGGCATCCATCTTGCCAAGTGAACTTTTAAGAACTCTCTCCTGGAAAATTGCATCCCTTGCCATGTTTGGAATTTTATACATGCTTTGAAAAAGAGGGCCTGTGCTCTCGAAAGCTCAGCAACTTTTTTTATTTTTCTGCTAGCAGCCTATGAAGGTATCACCCTTAGTCTAGTTAAAATCTTATACTTCCTGTGGCTGAGGGTGAAGAGGGGAAGCAGTTTCTGTTACTACTTTTTTTCACAGTGCTACCTCTGGGGCACATAAGTGTTTCTGTTTGTTTTACCATTTCCTACCATACCACTCTGATCATATCTGATATGGGTTGATTTTGGAAGTCAAGCAGAGTTTGGGCTTGTTACGTACTTTGACAAGGGAGAGAGCCAAGAATAATCCTGATTGGAAAGCCAGAGAGATGCTGCCAGTCACTGAGAAAGATACCAAGTTAGATGAAATAATGGTCTGAATCAATATAAAACAATTGCCTGAGTTTTCCTATACACCTGTTTCACTAGTGTAACATTATGTTTGAGGGTTCTTGATGCAAGTAAATGAGTCAAGTCTGTATTGCAAGTAAATGAGTCCAAGTCTGTATTGCAATCATCAATATTGGTACAATCTGGAAAAAGAAGGGGAACCCTGCAAAATACAACCAACTACAGGCCAATTATATGACATGCCCATAATCTTAAAAATGTTGAGTCAGTAATTGACACATACATACATACCATAATCCAAGTAAATGTCAATCAAGATGGCTTCATGTGCCATCATGTGCAATAAACAGATCAATGACTGTTTAAAGTTAAAGATTTATCACACTATCACATGACTTGTTGTGCTCTAAAACACAATATGCTGGCTGGCAACTAAAGATGTTAACACCATCATGGTGTTATGGAGACAAAGATGCTGTTATGGACTTCCAGCCTCATGCAAAATTATCATGTGCACAGATCTAATTGCAGCATTGCATGAATTTCCAGCAATATGCACGAAAACTGACTGTGATGATACTGTGTGCCTATGAAGAAACTCTGGCTAAAAAGGGCATCACCCTAGAGATCGATTTGACATATCCCCACTGAGGGGATGACCAAAGCAGCACTGAATGATCATCCTTGACAACAACATGAAGTTGCCCTGGTTTCACCCAGACCAAGCTTGTGACCATGCAAAGTGGACAACAAAAAACATAATAGTGGACTCCACCACCAAAAGGGACAGATGCTAAGAAAAAAGAAGAAGAGTATGCTTGAGAAACAGTGTGGTTAATGACTAGAGAATCAAAGTGGGACTTTGGGGATTTGGACTCAGATTATTCTCAGCCACCGAAGGTGGCCAAACAGTAGAGTTCTTGAATATCACACATTCTTTACATTCCTCAAGGTCACAGCCTTAACCCCAAGTGGCATGATGTCACACAACAACAATATGAAAAACAATTATGTTAGAAACAGACCTTTTATTTTTACTGAACAAGACCTTTCTTTTTTAGGAATTAAAACCATTTCTGCTTCTCCTCCCAGTCCTCTCACTTCAGTCATGTTTTTTGCTGCTTCCTTTGGCACTGTACTATTGCACTATACTGCTACCATAAGCTCCGACAGAGGACAGGTTTTTAGCAGCCACTCTATTCTTATCCTGCTCATATAACCCAAGTGTAAAATTGGTTTGTGGGGGGCAGGACACCCAATAGTAAAGCATTTCTTTATCTCTTCTGTTTGCTGACAGAACAGTGTGGTGTGGTGCTAGCTGAGGAGAATTGGGTAGCTCAGATGATAAACAAAAATACTGCCTCCATATTGCTGTTCTTGTGGAAGCAATGTTGTCATTTCTCTGTTGTGTCCTGTCCTCAAAAACAGGAAGAATGAATCATTCATGTGAAAGTAATGTATGATGCAGACAATTCATTACAAACACCACATCTCCTAGCCTTCATTGACAAGTTCCATCTTGTGATTATGTTGTGTGAAGGTAAAATGTCTGTGGAATTAATGACAGATATGTCTTGGTCTTTATCCAGTGCCCTGTTTGAAATGATTAAACTCTTTGAGTGTTTGCTTAATCTATTTTCCTTGTTTCATATAGCATGCTTGGTGCCTGGGGCAAGCCCATCTAATAATTTCAATTGAATAAAACCATAACTCATGACCCAATAAATTATTAAGAAGCCCTGTGTTGCATCTGATTCATCATTCATCTTACCACAATGGCAGAAAGCCTACAGAATTCTTGCCATGATAAATAGTTCTATTAAAATTTATGAATACAGTGGTATGTATTAAAACATACACTGCTACCGAATTATCTGTCAAATTGTATTTTTCCCCTTCTGCATTGTCAACATGTTATATTAATAATTGTGTAGCTACAGAAAACTCACCTCATTAGTGCCTTTATTACCAGCTCTGAAAGTGCTTTCATGAAGGTTTATAAAATGACAATTCTCTCACAATGTGTATGGTCTGTTTAAAAAAACAGTTAGATTATCATGGCTGATAAATATTAAACTGGCTAATCAACAAGTGTTTATTTTTATTTTACACTTCTATCCCTAATTGACATTTCTGTAAAAGTATTTGTATTAAGTTGCAACAGTTTAGCAATCTGTTGCTATGTTATGCATCTTATGAGAAGAATCAGATATAAAATCATTGTACTCTCCTTCCTTTGATTCTACTTAATTGCCTCCATTTGTCTTCAGAAACAACAAGATTTCTATTCTATAAACTCCTTTCCCTTCTTAAAAAAGTTCACCAGTTGTATGGTTGAAAATATAATAGTGAACATGTGAAAATTCAGGTTGAAATCTTTTACATAAGATATCTGGGAATAAGTCCATTGAACCAAGAAGGGATTTCCTTCTAAGTAGCAATCAGTAAGATTGCTAAAGGAATCCATGGCGGAGAGAGAGAGTCTCAAGATGTATAAAAATAGCCAAAGTAGAATTTATTCTAAGAAGCTCAGACTCAACACATTTCAGATGTGGCCTTCTTTGGGAGCCAAGTATACGACAAAGATATATATTAATATAAAATGATTTACTGTATATACTCAAGTATAAGCCTAGTTTTTCTGCCTTACTTTTGGCTGGGGGAAAAATGCCCTCGGCTTATACTCGAGTCAATACGTTTTCCCAGTTTTTTTTTTTTTTTTTTGGGGGGGGGATAAATTAGGTGCTCAGACAGCTTGGTGAGGGCAGCTAAGGACAAATCCTGATCAGGTGAGCGATAGCAGTGCCTCCACTTCCCATATGATTCCAATGAGAAGGTTTAGGGGCACCCTCTTTGGAGCTTCATAACATCAGCCCCCGTACCCCCAAATTTTTCCAAATTCCTTAAATTTTTTGAAGGTACTCCTGCTACTTTAGTGTTCCCAATGTACATAATTTTGAGTGCATGTTTTTTTTTAAAAAAATATGCACTCAAAAATTATTTTTAAAATATCCAAGCAAAATTTACTTACCTTGGAACTCCAAAGTAGCAGGGGTACCTTCATAAAGTGATTTTAGGGAACCCCCTTAGCATTTGGGGCTAAGGGGACTTATTTATGAAGCTCTAAAGGGGCTGAGGGTAGTATTGGCAACTGTGCAGGGACTGTGGAGGAAATCAGGGACTTTACTCTGTGGTATTAACTCCCTTATTGCCTCCACTCTCCCAGCACACATTGCCAATTACTACCTCCATGCCCTTTAGAGCTCGGCCGATATACCATATATACTTGAGTATAATTTAAAAAACACCCTCAGCTTATACTTGAGTCAATAAGTTTTCCCAGTTTTGGGGGGTAAAATTAGGCCCTTGGCTTATTCTCAAGATGGCTTATACTCAAGTATATATGGGTATCTGCTGTTATTTACCTATACTAGGATTTTATTGACCTTATCATGTGCATCTTCATTAATAATTTATACTACTTCCTATATAGACATGAGAAAGGAGGAACTGTAACTGTTCCTAGCCAGTTGTTTTTAAATGATTTTAAATGAATGAAATCTACATTGGCAAAATGTTTATAAATTTTAAGACCCAATCTCCCATTTATACTTTTGCCACCAGTGGATGTACCAGTTCCCTCTGCTTTGTATTGATAGGTATGCTATCAGTTGGAATGCTGTTTTTAAAAATAATATTTTGTCATATTGCATTTTATACTGTTGTAGGACCTCTAGTTAGGGGGAAGAGCATTCACTTATTCACTTATCCACAGTCTGATAATGTTTTAAATATTTAAATATTAAAAGAAAAATCCTAGAAATATGTATAGTACAGTATCTCTAAATATGAGTCTTATACTACTAGAGGGTGCCAGAGACCATGCTTATGTCTGTCTGCTTATTAAAATAGTATTTGCTATAATCTGCATTTTGCAGCCTCTGCTGTGGGAGAGGGCTTGGAACATATCCCTCTGTATTTAATTATATTTGTCCATGTTTATATTAAATATTGGTTACTTGCATGCTGATAAAGTGCAGTCTGTATCTTGCCAAAATGAAAAAGCAAACAAGAAACAGAACAAAAGACAAGCTAGCAAATCAGGCACATCATTCAGCACCACCAGGCCTCATTCAGATGATTTTTATTCTGTAGGTTCTGATTCACACTGACGAGCCTATGGGCAGCATGTAAAGGGATGCAACTACAACATTCAAACTTGTGGTCCACCAAGTATAACACCTGTACACAATGATAGTGGGTCTCAGACATGTTTAAACTCCAAATTCCAGAATCCTGGACAGCATGGCCAATGGTTAGCAATTCTAGGAGCAGGTTGTTAACAACATCTGGGCAATTAAGGTTAGGAAACACTGAACATGTTGGAATCAAACTTTAGTTAAATAATTGCTTTCTAAAATGGCAACAGCAGCTAAAAATTGAGGTTCGCACATGAAAGTTGAAGGGCAAAACAAAAGAAACCAGGCACTATTAGAGGCCACATCTACCTCTATACATACTTCACACAAATAGCTACTGTCATGTGTGTGTGTGTGTGTGTGTGTGTGTGTGTGTGTGTGTGTGTTATCTATCTATCTATCTATCTATCTATCTATCTATCTATCTATCTATCTATCTATCTATCACCAGATTGTTCAGGCAACAAACAAAATATCCTTGCTTACAAATAGTCATTTTCATTCTTATTTCTTCACTCACCAAGTGCAATTTTAATGATGTGCAGCGCAACAAGGAAACACCTGTGTTTGAACTTCCATGAACAAATGAATCTCAGGAGGGAATGAAAATCAGAAGACCCACCAGTAAATTTATCTAGTAAATTCTGGAAGGAAAGAGATGAAAAGAAATAGGGATGCTGGGAGGATAGAGAATGAGAAGAACCAAGTACACTTTGCTCAGTTTGAGATTTCATTGGATTTATTTTAATTTGCGCACTGTTCAAGGATTTCCTACATATGATGTCTGTCTTTGGGGGCAAAGCTTCCAATCTATGAATGAGCAAACAGTATCTGCAATAGTACACTTTCTAGGAGGTCTTTAAAAGATTTAAGGTATATGGATCGGCATATTGAAACCAGATGTTTTTTCTGCAGGACATGTAAGCAAAATAAAAATCACAGAGGAAATGATGGCACATTCATGGCATTGTGTCACCTGTACTCAATTACTGGAAATTAAAGCAGCCTTTGTGTCTGCAGTCATGAGCACAGCGGGAGATAGTTGCTGTAGAAGCCAAGAAAAGAGACTCAAGAAATTACTGTATCTTCATTACTGCCTCTCTTTCGCTGAGGCTTTGTATAGTTAAACCAATGGTTCCCCAACTTTGGTCCCCAGATGTTCTTGCACTAAAACTCCTAGGAATCCTGGATAGCACAACTAGGAGTGAAGGCTTCTGGGAGTTTAGTTCAAGAACCAATCCGGGGGCCCAAGGTTGGGAACCACATATGTTAGGAACACTGCTTGATTTAGGGTTTTATCCCTATTGGCTTTGAAGGAGAATCCTTAACATTGGTTCACTTTACCAGTTTCTAAACTCAAGCAATGGCCAGTTCTTCTGAACAGATGACCGTAATAGAGATTTACAAAGAACTGTTCACAGTTTGGACTGAAACTAGTCAAATGTCGACCCCTCCTCAGGGTAACATAGAAAACATGAAAATAATAACATCAAAGAAAATGTGAAAATAATAACATCAAATTCATAATTATTATCAAGTCAGCAAGAAAGTTAATTTTGATAGACCTATCAAGTGATACTACTGATACATTAAGCTAGCTTTTCTTTTTAATAAACTGGGTGTTAATGATAAGTTTTTCTTTTCCTTGAAGTAACTCTTAATCAGTGAGGGTGCCAACTTACAAAAGAGTCAGCCTAATTTAACTATGCTGCAGCTAAGGCAGGATAAAAGAAATCTCTGACTGTGTTCTGAAATGTTGCACAGAGCAATATTTTGACTGTGTTTCATTTTGAATCACATAAAGTCAGGAAATGTCTCTAATTTTGCATGTCAACACAGCTGGTTTCCAATCCACACCTCATTACTGTTGGTGCATAATGTCACATTTTTTATTATTTTTTGTAGAGTAATCACTCTAATCGAACAGCAACAGAAAATGATATTTTTCTCTCCCTGCCCAATCCCTCTTCTAATTATATCTTAGTCTTTGAAAACAGGCAGTCACGCTAGGCAGCAAGGCATAGCTCAGTATTGCGAATATCTACAACAAACCACACATTCATGTTTACAAAACCTGGGTGCTGCACAGTTAATATTTATTTATCTACCTAAGTTCTTTTTAAAACCAAGATAGATTCTCTCCATGATGTCTTGAATGTTCTAAGATGTTGCAGTACCACTACTGTCTCCTGCAGGCCTGTACCAGCCTTTGGCTATTCAACTACATCATTAAATTGTCAAAATAATTCATATAGTGCATATTAAAATGAGTCAACCCACTCTCTTGCTCTTTGTAAATGTATCTGCCTAGTGTAACAACTTTATATCTGTTGAATGTTTTTAAAAAAATGTTTGCATCCAAAGAGCAAAGACACTTGAGTCTAGTTGTCCTAAGGTACTTTTGTCAATCACTTAGTGCTCTTGGTTAACAGAATACTGTTTGACTTGTCATATGGGAACTGCAGGGAAAAAGGGATTTGGGAGTACAATTTTTCCGAGGGCAGATGGATCACGAAACTAACATTTTTCTTTTTCTGCCTTTCTTCAGCCTACCTTGATAATAAAAGCCAAAGCTCTTTCATTGTCTTCCATACATTCGAATATTCCATTAGAAAATTCACTTACTGAAGGACACCAAAGATGTAAGAAGGCATTTGTTGCCCATTTGCACAATCATGAGCTATGTTGTCCCCAGTGGAATGATCTCTGCTTGTGTCAGACTTACTACCAAGCCTTTGATATTCCCACATGAAACTGTAGAAGATGATGTCTTGATGTAATAGATGTGACTAATAAACTGTTTATAAAGTGTAATTTTCACATTTCTGCAGAGTTATTCAAATTTTATCAAAGGAAAAGGTCAATGCTCACTTTTGTTTTAAAGACATCTTTTGCCAGAAGCCTTCCACATAATCTTGTAAACTCCCATGAATGGATTAGGGTCCATGAAAGTTATGATCCTTTGTTTACTAATTGTGCACTTGTGCCTTTATACATCTTCGTCACTCACAGAACTGTTCTAACATCAAAGTCAATTGTAAGGATGAAGAATTACAAGGAATGGTTTAAGGGCAGAGCTTGCGTTAAAGAGGGACTATTAAGAGGGTTTAGAAGGTGAATGGTGTAAGTACAGGGTTTGATTAATGAAATATGATAATTGAGAAAGAGAGAAACTACAGATCTATACGTTATACCATCATAAATAATGAACCTGACCGTGGATATTATTTTAAGTCTTAGTAAAACTTATAGGTTTGTCAACCATGACCCATATTTTGATTGCCTTATGTCACCTACTTCAAGCGACCACTGGTTTCATTGCAATGTTGTTCTTTCCAATTTGTGTAGTAAATTAAATTTGGACAAAAGTAACTAATCAATTTATTTTTTGATTAATTGAATTGAATTAATTTGATTTATTGAATTGTTAGATTGAATTGAATTTGTATATAATTGTAATAATGGTAGCTTATCCCTCGGGTGTTAGTTAAGTCACTTTATACTTTATTTTTGATATACATATTTTTCTTTTTTCTTTCCATTTCACTTATTTACCTATCTCTTGGTTTTCCTTCCTTTTCCTTTCACATTTTCATTTAATTTCCAATATTTTAGGAGCGACAGAAGGCCATCATGTTAGTGAGGGGTATTATAACATCTGTGTGCTTTTCTAGTCCAGCCCTTGCTCTGATGTGCCCACCCAGGTATTCCATCCAACACCAGGGTAGATTGGAAGGGCAGGGGGGGCTGGGTAGCCATTGTATACAAAAACACCCTTGAGCCTGTCAGGCTCTCAGCATTGGTGGTCCCAGGTCTTGAGGTCCTCCATGTGGCAATTGGGGCAGAGAAGCAATTGGAACAATGATGGGGTACTGTGCTCCCCATGACTCAGCACTTTCCCTTCTGGAGCTGGCCACCTTTTAGTTCTGGGGGACCTCAACATCCATGCAGCGGTTCAGGTTTTTGGTCCAGCTCTAGAGTTCTTGGAAACCCTGACTTCCTTGGACATGTCCCAATTTGACAACAGCCCTAACCGTGTGGCAAGACACACATTAGACCTGCTTTTTGCTAATGCACAGAGGGAGAGTGGCCCAATGGTGACTGACCTTTAGTTGGTCCCCTTGTCGTGGTTGGACTACCTCCTGATCAAATGCAGCCTCACAGTGGCACCCATTCCCCGTAGGGAGCTTGGACCCATTAAAATGATCTGAACCCACAGGTTACAAGATCCAGTGGGTTTCCAGGATGCCATGAGGGGATTATCCACTGAACTGGTTGGTGCTCCTGTCAACACCCTGGTGGAGAACTGGTATACGGTGGCCACCAGGGCAGCTGACACGATCGCACCCAAACAACCCTTCCATACCCAGGCTCGCTCAGCTGCCTGGTTTAACCAGGATTTGCAAGCTCTGAAGTGAAACCGGAGGAGGCTAGAGAGCATCTGGAGAAAACTAGTAGAAACTAATCTGCTAGCTGTCTAGATTGCTTCTTCCATCTATTCTGCCAAGATCAAGTCCACAAGAAGAGCATACATTGCTAAACTGGATAAGTGAAACCCAAAATCATTGGGCTGAATTGTTCTGTATAGTGTGTGATCTATCCAAATAACTTTAAAAAACTGCCTCTTTTCCTCATTCAGTCAAAACATATAAACTATATTATCCTCCTTAAAAGGGTCTCTTAAAAACACCTACAACAGGGATTGCCATACTTTAGGGAAGCATTCAGATACCTGCTGAAAATGAATCTCAGTTTAAACTGTTCAGAAGTCTCAATGGCAATAAAGGATTATATGATGATTCTCCTTCAGGTGGTGTGCCAATAAGCATGAATATAAGACAGAGGTCCTAACAGTTCCAATAAACTGTGTGATTATGAGGCAATATACAAAAGTAGAATTTTTTTTATCTCTTAGAAGCTATTTACAAGCACTGGGCAGCTGAGATCAGTGGGAGTTTTTCAGTTTTTCAGTGGAACCAAAGAATGATATGGCCCATTGTATCACATTCACAGAAGTACCAACCAAATGCTATTTAGCCACAGGAGGAGGTTACACTTGTTATCTGTGAAGTTACAGTAATGTTGGAATTAAAAAGATATGCCCACAAAGTATGCTTATGGAATAAGCACTGAATACATTATCAGTCATATTTTAAGGGGGAGAAGGAGGGAGAATGAGCATGAGAAAGACAGCCCATACAAGAAACAGCCAAGTGGTAAATCCAAGTAATATTTGAAACAAAGTCATCCTTCATGTTTTGTTGAAAGCAGGCTAAAGTGATATAATACACTCTCTGTTATGGCTTGGAAACTTCAGTTGATAGATATGTCTGACCAGATATAGCAGTGTCTGCGCATGTGATGCCAGGGGCAAATGAGGATACAGGACAGGGCCTTCTCTGTTTCTACTTCCAGACTTCGGAACGCTCTCCCACAGGAGGCCAAACTTGCCCCATCTTTGTTCTCCTTCTGGATCAGGCAAGCCTAACTAGCTACCTGATCAGTAGCTAATGCACAAAGAGAACTTCTAGTCCCCTGAGCTCCTTGCCCTCTGAAGATGCTGGCCACAGACTCTGGGGAAACTTCAGGAAGAAAAACTTCCAGAACAGAGCCAAACAATGTGAAAACTCACAACAGCTATCTTTTAGATTGATTGTTATGCATTACTGCTTGCACTGGATTTTTGGTACTACTTGTGTTTTCCACCACCACCCCAATTCTCAGTGGTATATTTTCTTTCTTTCTCTATTTGTTGATTTGTTATTTTTAGCTTTAAAACTCCCTTTTAACAATGTAAGGTGCTTCTTCACACATTGTTCTTAGCTTTAAACATTGTCTTTAATGTTGTTAATCGGTGCATACTCATTGCCTTTAAACATTGTCTTTCAACACTGTAAGCCATTTTGGGTCTTTTTCAAGGAGAAAAGCAGGGTTAAAATATTTTAAAATATTTTAAAATAATAAACTAACAACTAAATAAATAAATAAATAAATAAATAAATTGGCTACTCTGGATTTCTGAGCCAAATGTAAAGTTCTAATTGTATCCTCTGAAGCCCAGCATCCTGTTGGTTTTGTCCATCTGTGGTCTGTTACGCACAAGGTTCTTCTCTTCTGTTGAGCCCCAAGGGGGTGTTCACTACCCCACTGCACAGTAGATGTTCTGCTGCCATATGCAGGGCAGTCTCAGGTTCCTACAACTGAAGGCTGAAGATCAAGACAAGCAAATGGGACAGGTAATGTAAAAAAGGAATGATACTTTTTGTTTCACAACAGATTCCTGTTGAAATCCTTACATCGATTGGGTTCCCATATCTTTCTGCGGAGCCTTTTCCTGTATCAGCCACCAACCATTCTGAGACCATAAACAGACCCCCCCTCCATTGTTTTTTTTTTTAACTTATAAGCAATACAGCCTCACTACCCAAGAATGAACTTTTACTATGTATTCATCATTGGATATTCAGCAACTTGTTCTCTACAGGTCCTCAAGCCGATTTACTCTCAGTGGACTTTCCTGAAGAGCACCTTCAGTCTATCGGTTTCATCTGTTGCTGCGGTCTTATGAGCATTTCCTATTTCAGGTTGCCAGTTTTCTTATGTATACTCCTTTGTAGAGTTGTGCTCCTTAAGATTGGCATACAACTATTCTGTAGAAATAAATAACGGAGTTCCAACAGGAGATAAAATGGCATGGCATGACAGGGTTTAGTTGTGGCGATTCCAGAGGCTTAGGCTATGGTGACACTGGAAAGATGAATTGGAGTGATTTGTTCTGTTTATGGCCTCAGAACTTGAGCAATTTAGCTTTGCTGCAAATTGATTTGCAGCCTATATTATATTTGAAATCACAGTGAGTGCTCACACAGGGGCTGCAGATTGATTTGAGAGTTCAATGTTCATACTGACTGTAATGCTATTCTTATTCCAGCCTATGTCCCATGTCTTTCCTTCCTCTGGTCCCACCTCTGTTGATCCTGTTGGTAAGGACACTCAGGAGATAGATAGGTTCACTGTAGCAATCAGGTAATCTGAAACCCAGGAAAAAAGTGTGAATCAACCTGCCCCCTATAAAGCACCAAAGGTTAGGATAAAGGCCCATCAGATCAAGCCCTAAGTAGAGAACAATCACTATATTGTAAAGGCTACACTTCAGGGAGAACAATATATTTTGCTCAGTCTTGGATGGAAATGGAAGTGTTTGCAATGTGATGTTGCCTCTTCAGGGCTCCTGATTATTCCTTGTGGCAAAACAGTTATGTCAGGCAGCAGGGAGCGCTAGGAGTAATGGCAGAGTTGCCATTACCACCCATTTGCCAACCACCTCACTCATTGCAGAGATGACTCTGTACCCACTGTCTAACCACCAATGCCTTCTGTTCATGAATGGTCACACACCTCACAATGCTTTAGCCCTGAAAACCACTTTGTTCTTTTGGTACAAAAGAGTGTGCCTTTAAAGTTTGGAAGAAGTAGCCCCACTTTATG
This sequence comes from Phrynocephalus versicolor, assembly GCA_023846285.1. Lineage (NCBI taxonomy): Eukaryota > Metazoa > Chordata > Lepidosauria > Squamata > Agamidae > Phrynocephalus > Phrynocephalus versicolor. The sequence goes on along the minus strand of JAHTLZ010000204.1, from coordinate 58,159,859 downwards.
GCTTAAAAATACTCAAATTATTTTTTTTCTTTCATAGTAATTATTCTCAAATCAAGTATAATAGATTTTGTTCTGAAATGTGTTCACATGTTTTCATATGTTTAAGCAATGTCCTTCCTTCCTAGATCCACCAGATAATTTTAAAAATTGTGGTAATAAGTACAAAAAATGAACTACTGTATGGTATTTCCCTGTCTGCTTCTAGGTCTCCATAGCGTGATCACCAGGTGCTAAGACAGATGATTGCCATATAACAGATAAATTATTATGTTCAGATCAATCACCTACAGCAACAGATCTTGCAGGTTTCAGCAGTCTTTCAAAACCATGTGAGAAAGTAGCCCTTGAGTCAAGAAAAAGAAACATATGTGTTCTTATGGTAGTCCAGTCCAGGACCGGCTATGCAATTAGACACAGTAATGTATTATGAAAAAGCCCATAGATGGGTTAGTTATTTGATGTACCGGTACTGCCTGCATTTTCATTACAAGGAATAAGGTGAGGCACTTCTGAGATTATCTGACTCAAGTTCCAAGACAGGTCTGCATTCTGGAAAGTAGTTAACTGTCTCAGAGTTTTAAAAAAAAGTTGATATTTTGTTTATGATTTTGGTGTGTGTATGTGTTCTTGGTTCTGTTTAAAAACAGCAACAGCAATCAACTAAAAGACCCTCTTTTTTACTCTTCAGTCCCAGTCTCCATATGGGATCTGCAGAATGGTTTCTTCTTTGTTCTTGGAAGCTGGACCTTGTCAGCCCTTCTCTCCCACAACAGGAGACCAATAAAGTGGCAGAGACACCTCTCTCTCTGGGTGCCTCTGACTCACTAAGAAGGGGAGCGTACTAGCGTACTGGCGTACAGGTTAGGGAATGGGATAGGGGATAGTGGGCTCTGTGAGGCACCTCTCTAGGTGCCTCACTTTGACCCACTAAGAAGGGAAGTGTACTTGCGTACGGATCTGGGTTAGGGTTGGGGTTAGGGTAAGGGCTAGGCTTAGGGTAACGGTTAAAGTTAGGGTGGGTTATTGTGCTGCACCTCTGGGTGCCTCTGACCCACTAAGAAGGACAGTGTACTGCCATATGGGTTAGGGTTAGGGTTAGGGTTAGGTTTAGGGTTTGGATTAGTGGGCTTTTAATGCCCTCTGGCACACCCAGAAGTCTCAGTCAAAACCTGGCCATGCGATTGGTGGAATGGCTCCAAAAATTTGCATGGTCCCATCCCATGGCCAGCCCATCATTGCGCGTGTGCAGGAGTAAAAAAATAAAAATAAAAATAAAATACACTAAAATCAATGGAGACGTTTTATTGCAAGAAAAACCCACTGCTGCTACTATAAAAATTCAGGCATTTAAAATACCTAATTTTTAAATGTTTCTGTCGTGCTTTGGTGGATTTTTGGACCACGATTTAAAAATAAATATTGTGGTCACCATTTTGGATCCCCCCCACCGCATGGCAAATGGAGACAACGAGGATGACCCCCCAGCCTGGTACCAGCAGCCCAGGACAGGAGAGGGGGGAAGGCCGGGGACCACCCAGAAACCACCCCTCTCTGGTAGGTGCCCTCACTGAGGCAGGCATATTTTCGTCTGCTTTTATGGCCGGGAATCGGGTTTTTTTAAACAAAAAAAAAACTTTTTTTCTATGCTGCGCTTGGCATCGCGCGATCGCCGGCATCGCGATGCCATGAATGACAATGAAAAATCAGACCCAATTTATCTTTATCGGGCCGGGTTCGAGCTGGAGCGGAGTAATTCTCATTACCGTTAACTGTTACATAACAAAAATGACGAACGGTAACGGAAACGAGGATTTCGCCGAGTCGTGCCCATGTCTAATGCCCATTATTATCCTATCAGATCAAAGTCCATTTCAAACAGTAATGGTTCTGTCTGTTTTATCCCCTTCAAAAATAAAGGCATAGAGGTTTTTTTTTTTTTTTGTATTTCAAGAGATTCAGAGCCTGAAGTTTTAATAAAATTATTCAATAAAGCTGTGGGGATTAACAACATCTGTTTGGTTCATTATGGAAGCCTACTTGTACTATGAAGCAGGAAATACAGGATTTTCAAAAGTTGCTATTATTCTGCACCATTAAAGTCAATGGACCTAGAATAGCGCCCTTCCATATCATTCTGCTCTGTTCTTTAGTAATGAGAATGAAGAGAATTACAGCCTCCAGCTTTGCATTTAAGATTTGGCAGAATGTTAATGTAACCGTTAAGTTATTCTAAGTGCCCCCTTTTTGTTTGTCTCCATCTTGGACAAAACCAAGGCCAATGCTCCTTGCTTTTTAACTGGGACAGAAGCTATGTAAGTTTTCCTTAAAGTGTTAAATAATGCTAAATCTTATTAGGCAGTTTTTCAAGGGAGGTCATTGGTATCAGTGTGCAAGTGGTTCAAATACCCTTCAAGGTTTTGGTTGCCTGCTGGTGAGGTTTTGAGAACTTTATTTATGAAAAATGCTTTTCCTAAAAATGTTTTAAAAAACATTCTACAGATTGAAAATACAAAATTAAAAGACAATTAGAAATTTTAAATTGAATCAAATAAATAAATCTAAAATGATTAAAGAAAGAAAAAAAATCCACCCAGAGTGCTGTTGCTGTCAGATGGGTAGTCTAGAGAGTAAATAAATAAATAATGAACCATGAAAATAGAATTTTTCAAACTCTGGAAAAGTTAACTAGCTCTCATGGATGCCACTACAATCTATATCAGTGGTTCTCAACCTGTGGGTTCCCATATGTTCCTGGACTGCAACTCCCAGAAATCTTGGCCAGCTCTGCTAGTGATGGAGACTTCTGGGAGTTGCAGTCCAGGAACATCCGGGGACCCACAGGTTGAGAACCACTGATCTATATCATTCCATGGAAGGTTTCAGTAATCTAGCCACTGGAAGGCCCAAAAGTCATATTTTGTTGCTGCAAAGAAAACCAGTCCATTCTGTGCTATATTTCATCTTTATTTATTTTTCAAATCTGCCACAACATGCTAATTTTTCATCTCCTATTTAAATCCCAGAGTTTGCATCTCACTTGCACAGTCTCTCCACTCAGTAAATGTTCTCCTTCCACTGTAATGTTGGGTTAATTTTTCAAATGCAGCTTCCTTGATGTCATCCTCACTGGGTGTAAATTGCTCTAGGGATTCCTTGGATGTGTTTTCTTTTATTGTGTTAATGTCACCATTAGTTCTGATTGCCTCTTTATGTGCCTTGTGTTCTGTTGAGGGTGTTACAGATTCTTATGGTTTTTTTTCCCTATTTTGGCTATTTTACTTTAATGCTTTGTTTGTAATCTTTCTCTTATTTGTACAGGAGCTTTTGTCTCCATTTTCATTCAAAGAGGATTCCAGTTGTGTTATTGGGTTGTCGCAAAAGTGGTGGTCTATCATTTTGGACAGTTTTATACCTCTTTAATAGAGCGAGCATTTCTGTTTCAGGAATGTTGCCGTGCTTTATTTAGTAAGGTTTTAGACATGCACAGTATAAATGACTTCTTCACAGCATCTTTCCAATTTCCTTCTGTTGGTGTTCCTGGTAATATTAGTCAGAGTTATGACCACTTGCAGCTGTGTAATCTTGTGTCTAAGGACCAAGGAGAACTTTTTTCAGATTCTCTTGAACTCTTTTTACTTCTGTGGCTTATCAGACAACAGAATTAGCTAGTTCTCATTCAATGAGTTTTATTCTGATGGCATTCAATGATATATGAGTGAGTAGCCAGCACTTCCTGCCCCTGGACTGTTTTCATTTCAGATCCTAATTATAAAACATTTGCTGAATTCTAAAGAACTGGTGTCTAGGTTTATTCCCCCTCCTTCCCTCCCCACCCTTTTTAAATTTGTGCCATGTCATTTAGATTGCAAGGTAGTGGATGGGGATTGTCTTGACTTTAATGAGCATATGTCAGCCATTCTGAGAAGATTTTCAGTTTTTTTTTTAAAGGTGTCTAATACTAATTATTAATGGCTTCCTTGTTATTACTGAAATAGTCAGAAGCTTCAGTGCTGGAAAATATTCTTCTCATTGCTACCTTGAGGGGATTGGTCAAAATGTGTTACAAAGGAAATTAGGCTATTAGGGAGAAAATAATAGGCAATATTCTAGTAGAGGCCAGCCAGGTGTTATTAATACCTATGTTGAGTTCTAATAACCATCTTGGCCAATCAGAGTGCAAAGAGAGGACGGTTTCCAGCCTGCAGTTGAAGATGTAGTTTATTCTTTTTAAAAAATCAACCCTGCAATTGCTTCCCTGAGAAGTGGTCGTTGTTCTGACAATGCAATTACAGACCAGCGGTGCAACCCAGGATTCATTCCTACTGGCTTTCCCCTTCCTAATGACTAATGCCATGGGCACCTGCATTTTTTGGTTGCTTGTTTGTTTTTTCCTTGTTTTAGTATAGATGATGGTTCAGCTCATGAAATTACAGCAATGCAGTTCCATAATTACTTGCTCAGAAGTGTACATATTATGTTCTTATTCTAAAGAGAGAAATTTGTAGAAAGATCTCTGGAGCTGAGAGAGCTACAGGCCCTTGACCAGGGTCTGTGTCACTTGGTGGGAAAACATGGATTCCACACATGCGCACATACAGTACACACATACATACATACAGAGAGGGGGGGAGCAGAAGAGTACAAAGCCCTCCTTTCCCTCAGAATTTGAATTGCAATATTACATTTTCTGCAATTTTCAAAACATCACCCAGCTACTCTCTGATCTAAATTGGTGTTGCCTTTCTTAATGGTTAAGGTTATGGTCCAGCACATTTCAAGAACTGATAATTGGATTCATTTTGGGTTTTTTTGTAATAACTTGTCTCATAAACATGTCAGAAAGAACTTTAAGAAACTAAAATATCTGAAGATTGAAGAAAGCGAAATTGGCAGTTTTGGCCATTCAGGCTGAGAACGTAATGAAATTAGCTTTTAAAAGTCTGGTGTGCAATCAGCCCAGTTTGTGGTTCTGAATTAGGCTTGCCAGCTGCCAAATATGTCTGATTCTTCACAGTCATATCCTAGGCAAGAAATAAAGCAAAAACACCATCCTTTCCAAAACCAAAATATGATATCTTTTTGGGGTTTTTTTTCAGTGCATACATTTAAGAACATTGTTCATTTTGTTTCTAATAATAATTTACTAAAATTCACACATTTCTTCACAATCAAGGTGGAAAGATCTTGATAGTTAAATAATACAAATTTTGGCAGATATGTTTTGAAACGCAAGGATATCCATATACTCCATACTAATTCCTGTAATTAAAATAGTCTGAAGAATTTGAGTTTGCTCTTTTGCATGACTTTTAGTGTCTTATGATGTCCTCTGATACCACATACTTGGTGAATGGGAATGGGACCATTGACTCTTCTTATGCAGAAGCCTTGTGCAAGGCAGTGTTTAATTGATTTTTGGTGTACAGAATTTTGACACATGCTGTATATCACATCAACCCTGTTATCCTAATAACAGGTTTGCCTCCTTTTATGAAGCTGCAGGTGTTTAAAATCCTATCTGTTCCCCGAGCCATCCTCAACAACAACAACCAGTTTTCATTTAGCCTTTGAGAAAGAGATGGCACCTCAATAGCAAGTTTGGGTCTGACATGAGGTTTCCTTGAGTACTATGAAAATAAATGAAATGATTTGCTTCTGTGAAAAGAAAAATACATATAATTAAAAGGTGACAGGCCTGAGAAATCCCTGCTGCCACTTTATCCAAAATGTTCGGACAACTTCCACTACAATTACATATGTTTCAATCACACTGAAATAAAAATGATTAGTTTCTTCCTGCTACCTTAGTTGTGTCTTTTGGAAGAGCCATGGATGCACAGCAAATGTGTAAATTAGAGATGTTGTTGGGGGGGGGGATCTTTCATCTTATCATTTTACTTTAAAGAAAACTTTTTGATCAATCATGTGGCCCAGAGTATACAGCAGATTTTTTCAGAATCATTGGCCAATTTTAACATGGTTCAACTTCTCACCCTTCCTCAGCCTCATAATACAAGTGCTGAAACTCCAATATATGGTAGTTTTCCTCAGTTGATAGGCATGTAGATACTCAGAGACATCCAGCCTGGGAAGAGGAGCCACTGTTTCTAAAGATGGTTATGGTTGAGGATGAAGTGGAGGCAGTGGCTGGACTAGGTAGGGAGTGACAGGGGCAGAGGGAAGGGAGCCGAGTATCAGTTTTGCTGGAAAAAAATGTGACAAGGAGAAAAAGATTCAGCACTATATTTTATTTTGGCAAAACAAGACCTTCAAAGTAAACTACATACCAAACCACAAACTAGCCCAATTTCTGGACGTTGTTTGGTTTGTAGTTTCATTTCTACCCATCTGTAATAGTGGGACATGTTTGCCTTTGTGGTTCATGCCCATTTCTTTCATAGCTTCCTTTCCAAATCTTTGTCTTCCTCTTGGGTGAATTTACCATTTGTATTGGTGATTGGACCCTACAAATTACACCTACGGTTTTATTGTCCACACAAGGATCCATTTCCCACCTCACTTTTCTGTTTTGATTAGTGTCGTTTTGGACTGAATTGGCAAATTGATGAAAGGATTCTGATAAACACAGCATTGTGGCACATAGCCAGCTCAGCAGCGCATTATATAGTCCTGTCAGAAAAGTTAATGCATCTATTCAGAGCGTCAAAAGAAAAGAATGAAGAAGGGTTGATCTATGCAATTTCATTCCCTTGTATTCAACAGATCAATGATGATGTCACTCTTGATACAACAGCAATGGAAAAGCCTTTACTCTAGATATATCCTATATTCAAGTTTTTCTACATTCTACACTTCTGGGTTTTTAAGTGTAAATCATACTTTTACCGAATATTAGCATTATGCTCTTTCTAATGAGGATGGACATCTCATGAAAACTGACACACTGTTTCATCGTTTTGTAACATTTTGAACTCTTTTGAAATGAACCGAAACGGGAAACGGTGTATCACCCCAAACTGAAACAAACTGAAGAACCACCACCACATCTCACTTCAGCAGCAAGGTCCACCAGCTGTTTCCCTGCTCGGTTCCTGCCTACCTCTCAGCTGGTTTTGACAGCTCGAGCTGTCAAAAAATCCCATCTGGGAGGTGGGCAGCTAGGAAGAACAGAACAGCCAGGCAGCAGTAAATTTGCTGCCTGGCCTGACTGCTCTTTTCTCCTCTGCCACCCCCTTCTCCCAGGGGGTGTTTTGGACAGGGAGAGCTGTGGGCAGTAGGGGATGCATGCTCTGTTCACAGTACTCCCTGCCCAGAATCCCCCTGTGAGGAGGGGGAGAAAGGAGCAGGGGTGGTGCGCTGGAGGCTTTATAAAATGTCCTGCTGCTTGCTGTTACTCATAGCCTGTTTAATCTCCAGGCATGGGGCTTTTACAGAGCACCATGCCTGTAAAGTAAATGAGATACCAGTGAGCACACAAGGCACTGCTTCCCCACCTCCACCTTTGCCGGGGTCTCTGCAGATCCGGTGAAGGTAGTTGGGGTTGGTGGTGCCTTGCGGGATAACTTGTAGCCCATTTACTCTCCAGGCATGGCTCTCTGGGCATCCCAAAAGCACCATGCCTGGAGAGTAAACAGGCTACGAACGAGCCTGAAAGCACTACTACCCCTGCTTTCACCAGGATCTCTGCAGATCAGGTGAAGACAGGTGGGAGTGGCAGTGACTTGCAGGCTCGCTTGTAGCCCATTTACTTTCCAGGCATGGTGCTTTTGGGATGCCAAGCAAGAGCGCTAGTGAGGCAGGGGATTCAAAAAAGCCTTCAGCCCCCCCCCACCCCTCTCTTAATCTTCAAAGCCTAGCTGTTGTGGGCTGGAAGCTTTTCAATCCCCCGCTGCAACAGTGAGAGCGCTATTGCGGCAGGGGATTCATTTCGTTCCTCATTTCATTTCATAACGATTTTATTAAAAAAAAAATTAAGTACAAAATGAAACAAATGGAGACGGAATGGTATTTTTCCATTTCATGCCCATCTCTAGTTTCTATGTTTGGTGTTTTTGTTATATTAATGTCTTTAAAAAGCAACAGTGGTGAAACCTTTTCTGTTAGAACTGCCTCAAATACTACCCATATTATTCAGTAGAAATGCAAGGTAAGGGAAAAAAAGGGCTAAAAAAATCAACAATCCAAGGTAACGATTTTCTAATACAGGCAATATATGCAATTATATGTGAATGAGTACAGAACATATTAAAATCACTGATTAGTTTGTGTCGGCTGGACAGCTCAAGCACAGACTTGCACTCTTAATATGGAGACTTTACAATTCTACATCCTTCAGGTGTCTTTATTTTAAAAATAATTTTCATTAATTCCTGCCAAAGGAGCATGGCATATTTATTATGTGTTTCATTATGTGACACTTATAGGACATCTCCTCCATCAAATTGTGCCTTCTATAGCTGTAGAAATATATCATGGCATTTATGATCCAGAACTTCCACTTAATAAAGTATGGGTATTGGCCAGCCTGTGTCCTTGCTTACAGGACTCCAGAAAGTAGAATTGAGGGTTTAGTTGTACTCATTTCCCTTTTATGGCTTTCCATAGGCAACAGGTTGGCCACTCTATGTACAAAATATAACATCAGATAGACACTTGATTTGGCCTAGCACAGTTCTCCCTGGTTCCACATAAATTGTAGTGTTCCATAGCGCCTTGTAGTTCTATAGGTGCAGGGTAGCTTATCACAGTTCTATGAATCTAGCATGACTTTTATGTTATGTAAAAATTGCATCAAAAAGAGCACCTGATTAACATGGAGGATTTTGTAAGTGCATATTTCATAGACAAACGGGTTATGAAAAAATAGACAACTGGGCCAACACTGGTCAAAATCCACTGAATCATTAGAAATTTGTTGAGTGAACTCCTGTGTAAGATCAATTGATTCACACGGATCTTCTCCAACTGTGGCATACTCTAGCACAGAAAGTTATAGCTTGAACAGATCCATTTGATTCAATACAACTCATGGAAGATACAATACAACTCGCCAAATTTCCAATATATTAATACTTTCATTTCCCCCCATAATTAAGGGTTGCCTTGGTAATCTTTCATGTCCAATTTTTATCCAGATGTAATCTTCCACTGAGGCAAGCAAGAGTACCCTGTTATGTCCATCCATATCCGATTTCATTTCCATTATTAAAATAATATACCAGCATCTGTCCACTATAATTCTTTGTATTTGTGTCTCAGAGTAAGAAACACGCACCTACCTATATTTGATTGGAAACACATCTTCTTCTGAAGTTTGTAATACTAGCAAAGGGCAGTGATAAAAATAGCCAGCCCTTACTCCTTTTGCTACAAGTCTGGGGGAAAATGCAATAAAGGTGTCTCCGTCATGGCACAATATGTGGCAGGGACGCTTTGCAGTCTCAAAAGAAACCAATAAAACCTTTAAAAAATAAAGTTGTTTATGGCTACCTAGGGGGATTTAGTCTCCCCAAGTTTTGAAATGTGCTGAATAAGGCGAGCAGCACATTTCCAGGTAGGAACTCACCAACGTTATTATCGGCCTGAAGGTCAAGGTGATCCAGGCCATAGGTTTACTTGCACTATGGCAGGCCCCTTTATATATTTGAGAATTAATTTAATTCGATAAAGTTGTGGCCCATGTTTAACTCCATTACTTTGTGTCTGCTATTTATTTCAGGTCTGGGATTGCAAAGGTGAAAGTGACTAGAAATATGGAACATTTTGTCAGTTTCACATTACAAGTAAAGACTCTAAATTCTCCAAAGGTGCAACTGAGAGGGATGAGTCAGGGAAAGCCCTGTTTAAAAAGAACGTGAGCTAGTGTGGATGTTATTATATCTGAAACAAAGGTAATACCATAATACCTCAGATAACAAATACTTCTGTTAATGGATAATTCAGATATTGAATTGAAATTCCCAGGAATAGGGATGTTCCAGATAACAAATTTTCCCTATGGGCTGCCTCAGATAATGAATTTTTCATAATGCTTGTGAAAAAAAGTATACCCAGAATGCATTGCATCTCCCACAGTTTGTGGAGAGGGGGGAAGAGTTGGATCACTTTTTTCATTGTATTTTGGGGGCATTCTGGACATTTGTTTTTATTTTTATTTTATTTTATTTTATTTTATTTTATTTTATTTTATTTTATTTTTTGTTGAGGGATTTGGACCTTTTGAACTTAGAAAGGTAGGAAGCTGAGGTTTCCTTGCTTTCTTTTGTGTTTTTACATTGTTTTTTTGCACTTTTGGCTAGAATGGTCTGACATGTGTTTTGGAGCTAGCTTTTATTCATCTTTGTACTGCTTTTCATTGCACTTTGGGCAAGAACAGGCTGGTGGTAGTCTTGCTGCTTTCTTTTGTCCATGTTTACAATGTTTTCAATTGCTCTGCAGGCAAGAATGGGCTGGGTTTCTCTTGCTGCTTGTGTTTGTCTATGTTTGCATTATTTTCTATTGCTCTGCAGGCAAGAACAGGCTGGGTTTCTATTGCTGCTTGTGTTTGTCTAATTTTGCATTGTACTGCAGGGGGGTGTTCTGAGTGGATGTTCCAGCACTGCAGGCATTTAAAGTGCACTTTATGAAGAGGTCTGGGGACCCCCCCCCCCGCCAGCTTTTTTGCCTTTTTTAAACTTCCGGAACAGATTAATCCCATTTCAATGGGAAGCCGCATTTTGGATAATGAATTTTTTGCTTAGAGAATTGACTCACAGAATGAATTAAATTCATTATCCAAGGTACCACTGTACCTGTAAAAGCATTAGGTATCCATAAGCAAAAGTTAAACCTTCATGCTTAAGCAAAATTGGTTAAATATTGTTCAAACCCCTTTCCAGCTTCACCTCTATTATGGCATATCTTATGTGGATTTCCTAAACAGAGCTGTGTAGGTGATAGATTCTCCTTTGCTCCTTTGCATACAATTCACAACATTCTTGCTTTTGTTTGTTATTTTACCCTATATTTTCTCTAAATTATATAAGGTAGTTAAAAACTGAGAGAGATTGTGAGGAGCTCCAGAGGGATCGCTTGACACTGGGGGAATGAGCAAATCAGTGGCAAATGAGCTTCAACAAGTGCAGATTGATCCATGTTGGGGCTAAAAAACCCCAAACAACTACATTTATAAACTGATAGGGTCTGAACTCTCTGCAACAAACCAGGAAAAGGACCTTGGTGTCCTGGTGGACAGCTCAATAAAGGTGTCAACCCAGTATGCCGCAGCAGTGAAAAAAGCAAACACAATGCTAGGGATCATTAGGAAGGGTATATAAAATAAGTCAGCAAGTATCATTTTGCTCTTTATAAATGAGGCCCCATCTGGAGTATTGTGTATCGTTCTGGTCACCATACCTCCAGAAGGATATTATGGAAATGGAAAAAGTGCAGAGGAAGGCAACCAGAATGATTAGGGGACTGGAACACCTTCCTTACCATCTGAGGCTGCAACAGCTGGGCCTCTTCACTCTTGAACGACATCACCTAAGAGGTGACCTGGTTGAAGTTTATAAAATCATACACAATGTGGACAAAGTAGATAAGGAAAAACTGTTTTCCCTATCATACAACACTAGACCTAGGGGGCCCTCCATGCAACTTTTGGGTGCTAGACCTCAAACAAATAAGAAAAACTACTTTTTCACCCAGAGGATCACTAGTCTGTGGAACTCCCTGCCAGAAGAAGTCGTGACAGCTGTCAGCCTTGACAGCTTTAAGAAAGGATTAAACAAGTTCATGGAGAAAAAGAGTATCAATGGCTACCATTATGGATGCCTAAGGACAACCTCTGGGTTGGAGAGATAGGCAGGATATCTCTCAATGCCATTTGTGGGGAACTGTAAACAGGTGAAGACATCTGCTTGGGAATACCCTGAAGCAAACGGTGAGCTGCTGTGTGAGACTAATGCTGGACTGGATGGCCTGTGGCCTGTTCCAGCAAGGCTGTTCTTATGCTCTCATGTTCTTATTTTCCAATTGATTATTGCTGTTCCATATTTTTTCTCTAACTACAATAGCCTTGAAACTTTGTATCAATTTTGCTTCTACAGCTGAGGAGTAGAGATGGGCACGACTTAGCGGTATTTTCGTTTTCGTTTTCGTTTTTCGTTTTCGTTACGGAAACGAAACGAAAACGAAAATCGGCACCAACCTGGACCGAAAACGGAAACGAAACGACTAATTTTGAGCCAATTTTCGTTTTTCATTACTGGAAAAGCACTCAATTGAGCTAAATAGGGAGAAACGAAAAAATTTTCGTTTTTGTTTTCGTTTTTTCGTTTTTGTTACGTAACGAAACAAAAACGAAAAATTTTGAAATTAGCCCACAAAAACGGAAACGAAACGACTCAGACCCTAGCCAAAAACGAAAACGAAAACGAAACTTTTTTTCTGAGTCGTGCCCATCTCTACTGAGGAGATTTTTATAACTATTGTAGTGTTACACTGTTTTGTCTCACACTATCATACCCTTAAAATATCATATACTAAAGTACTGAAGCCTACAATGCAGCAATATGTACACATGACTTCACCTAAATGTTTTGTAATGTCAAGATCATCAGCAATCTTCTTTGGGCAACTCATTACAGAAACTAGCCAGAAGCAGAAAGTGTTAAAAAGCAGGGAGGGGAGACTTGATTGTAAGTCATATTATTTGGACCATGGTATCTTGCAGTGTAATAAAATGATTTTTCAGACTCATAGTCACCACAGGGGACGTGATGACATTAGGATTAAACCCTCTCCCTACAGCAGTTGAACCATCTGGTGGGCATGACTAGGCCTCCCATAAATTAGCGATCTATTTAGGAACTAGTGCTATTTGCAAGAAAATATTCCCAGTCCAATAGATCCTTTCTTCTCTTCCCCTTCAGCCACAGCTACAGGGTGTGTTGTTATTGATACCTCTGGCAGTTACCTCACATTTGGGATCTGGAAAGTCACCGTCAAGTATATTAATATCTTACAGATATTGCGTAGACTTGTGCCTCAGGAAATTATTCAGTAATATTTCCTCCTTCAGGCACGTCTTCCCCAACAATAAAATACATACAGTGTGCAGTGGTATTGCTTGAAAGCGCTAGGTCATGCCCTTGTTCTGTATTTATCTCCTTATATTTGTTGAAGCCATTAATAACGACTGTGCTGACAGATTTCCTGCTGAGTAGGCAGCTCTAGGCAGATCTTGACGTTTCAAATGGAGTAGGAGATTTAACACAAGGCTTGGAAGTTTATATGTATTTTGGGCATTGCTATGAATATACACAAAGAGGACAAAAATAACTTTTCATCTCAGGAAGAGCTAGTTCCACCAATAAGTAATTAAAGAGATTTATATTGTGGAGAAGTTGGCATTTGGTGTGCCCCCCCCAAAAAACAGTGCAGTCAATCAATATTAGAAATCATGATTAAGCAATGACCTTCCTCTGCTTTACCATCTATTACTTTTTCAAGATTTAACATCAAGGTTACAGCTTCTTTCCACAAAGACATGCCCAATACATAGGTATTCAATCTGCTCATGTGGAAAATAAAAATGGGGATGAATATTTTGTCATGTTACCAACAACAACCATTGTTCCTGTTCCCTCAGTACTTGACAGGGATGGATAGAGATCTCCGCTCTATTTTCTTCCACATTCAATTTTTTTAAACGAGTCCTTTCCTTCAAAGTTATGAAGATATAGTTGAATGTTAATAGGTGGTAATTCTTAAAAATGTACACTGGACAAATGCATTTGATACAGCTATTCCCAATATGGAGGGGTAATATGCGTGTACCATTCATTTTTTTTTAAAAAAAACATGGTTTATAAAATTGGAATATTATGCTCATGTATCCATGTTTCAAAATGCCTGCTATTTCTGCAAAAAAACTGTGTCCATGTTACCAGCAGGAAAAAAGATGTCATGCTTGACAAAGTAAAGGGCAGCCTGAAATTAAAGAGCAATAGCAGTGGTTAATATGCTGTACAGATAACATCTTGCACTCACTATATTTCACAAAGTGATACCACACAAGGGAAAATCCCAGAAGTTGACTTCATTTCCATCAGTTAACCACTTATCCCTGAGAGGCAAAAAAAAAAAATAATCATATGTCAGGGCTGGTTGTTGTTGTTGTTTTTTTTTTACAAGTGCTAATAGTTGTTTACACAAGAGGGTATCCTGTAAACCATCTTGACTATGCTACTGTTCTCAACGTTCAGTTTATTAATGTATTCTTGAAGGCTTTCATGGCCGAGTTCTGATAGTTGTTGTGAGTTTTTTCGGCTGATTGGCCATGTTCTGGAAGTTTTTCTACCTGACATTTCACCAGACTCTGGCTGGCATCTTCAGAGGGCAAGGAGCTCAGGGAACTAGGAGTTCTGTGCTCATAGTTCCCTGAGCTCCTTGCCCCCTGAAGATGCCAGCCACAGAGTCTGGCGAAACATCAGGAAGAAAAAAGTCCAGAACACTCCCAAACAGCCTGAAAAACTTATGACTATTCAGTTTATTTGTATTTTTAATTACCAAACAACTCTGTAATGGCAAGATGGGTGGAATGGTTAAAACTGTGATAGGATATAGGTCCTAAAGCTTACCTAACCTTGACTAAGACCATCCCCAAATATACAGCAACAACAATACAATAATTTCACAGCTTGAATAAGTGCACTTCTGAATGTTTCTTCTCTGTTTTCTTAAAAATATTTTAAGTATGTTTATGAGCAGACACAGAATCTCTTTGCACTGCCTATTTCGTTAGGAAAGAAGGAAAAAGTTCTTCTCCTGAGAGTCAGCTTATTGGGTCCTCACTAACAGGGTCAAATGTTCAGATTTCCCCATATCTGGATCTGATTTACCTTTTGAAGACTTGTGTCAGGAGCCTGATTTCAGAAATGTTTAATGAAAGCACTCAGGGCTAGGAGAAACAGAACTGCTCTGTGCTTGTACACTGCAGAAATATGACTCACAAAAGTGTATGCAAATTCCCTGGAGACACATGACAAAATATTCCTTTCTGCATGACTGTCACTCACTCTACTACTTTAAAGCAGCCTGCTTTATTCTTCTTCTTTAAAGGGTACCTATCTTTTGACTGTCCTTTTGACTTTATTTCCTTATGACCTTTCATTACCATACAATGTCTCATGCAGAAACCTGCAACAATGTAACTAGTTTGGATTGCACTTGTTGCTAATTCTGTGTAACAAACTCACAATTAGACATGGGCACGACTTAGCAAAATTCCCATTTCCGTTTCCGTTCCTCGTTTCCGTTACGTAACGGAAAAGGAAACGACAATTACTCCGCCAGAACTCGAACTCGAACCGACTAAAGAAAAAATGGGTCTGATTTGTCGTTGTAGTTCCTGGCATCGTGGGATTCGCGGCGATCGCGCAATGCCAAGAGGCACAGAAAAAAAGTTTTTAAAAGTTAAAAAAAAAACCCGATTCCCATGCAAAAAAGCAGGCGGAAATATGCCTGGCCTGCCTGTGTGAGGGCACCTACCAGAAGGGTGGTTTCTGGGGGGGGGGGGTCCCCGGCCTCCCCCCTCTCCTCCTGTCCTTCCTGGGTTGCTCTGGTGGAGTGGCGGCCAGCGGGCATCCTTCCTCGTCGTCCCGCCAAAGTCGCCGGCTCGCCGGCTCGCCGTCGCCATTCAAGCGGCACAGAAAAAAAGTTTTAAAAACCCCGATTCCCGGCCAAAAAAGCAGGCGAAAATATGCCTGGCTGCCTGCCTGAGAGTGCACCTACCAGAGGGCCAGGGGTGGTTTTGGGGGGGGTCCCAGGCCTCCCCCCTCTCCTGTCCTGGGCTGCTCTGGTGGGGCATCCTTGTCGTCTCGCCAACTTGCCTGCCATGCGGTGCGGGCGGGGGATCCAAAATGGGGCGGGTGACCGCAATCTTTTTTTAAAAAATCGTGGTCCAAAAACACACCAAAGCACCACAGAAACATGCGAAAATTGCTATTTTAAAACTGCCAGATTTTTTACAGTAGCAGTGGGTTTTTCTTGCAACAAAATGTCTCCTGCCCTCCTCTCCATTTATTTTATTTTATTTTATTTTATTTTATTTTATTTTATTTACACCTGCGCAATGATGGGCTGGCCATGGGAGTGGACCATGCAAATTTTTGGAGCCATTCCACCAATCACATGGCCACTTGACCAGAGAGACTTCTGGGATGTGCCAATCGGGCATAAAAAGCCACTAACCCTAGCCTGAACCCTAACCCGAACCTAACCCTAACCCATACGCCAGTACACTGTCCTTCTAAGTGGGTCAGAGAGGCACCCAGAGGTGCACCCCAATACTCACCCTAACCTTACCTATAACCCTAAGCCTAGCCCTTGCGCTAACCCTAACCCTAAAGCCAGATCTGTGTACTCGCATTGCACTACACGCAAGTACGCTTCCCTTAGAATCATAGAATCATAGAATCATAGAATTATAGAGTTGGAAGAGACCTCATGGGCCATCGAGTCCAACCCCCTGCCAAGCAGGAACCCCTTCACAATATTTCCGACAGATGGCCATCCAGCCTCTGCTTAAATACCGTCAAAGAAGGGGACTCTACCACCCTCCGTGGCAGCATATTCCACTGCCGAACAGCTCTAACTGTCATGAAGTTCTTCCGAATGTTCAAATGGAATCTCTTTTCCTGTAGTTTGAAACCACTGCCCCGAGTCCTAGTCTCTGAAGCCATGGAGAACAAACCTGTTCCCTCTTCAATATGACATCCTTTCAGATACTTAAACATAGATATCATATCCCCTCTCAATCTTCTTTTTGATAGGCTAAACATTCCCAGTTCCCTAAGCCGTTCTTCATAAGACATCTCCTCCAGGCCTTCAACCATCCTAGTCGCCCTCCTCTGCACCCGCTCGAGGTTGTCAACATCCTTTTTAAACTGAGGCGCACAGAACTGGACACAGTACTCCAGGTGGGGTCTGACCAGAGCAGAATAGAGTGGCACTATCACCTCCCTTGATCTAGACACTATGGTTCTGTTGATGCAACCAAGAATCGCATTGGCTTTCTTGGCCGCCGCATCACACTGCTGGCTCATGTTCAATTTGTGGTCCACCAAGACCCCCAAATCCCTTTCACAGGTACTATTCTCTAGCCAAGTGTCCCCCATCTTATATCTGTGCAATTCATTCTTTCTACCTAGATGTAGCACCCTACATTTCCCACTGTTGAAATCCATTCCATTAGCTTTGGCCCAATCTTCTAATCTGTCAAGGTCCTTTTGGATTTTCATCCGATCCTCTAGGGAATTAGCAACCCCTCCCAATTTGGTATCATCTGCAAATTTAATTAGCATACTCTCTATTCCTTCCTCCAAGTCATTAGTGAGACACAGTGGGTGCACACTGAGCCTGCCAAATTCTCTCTGACTGACTGCTGCAGGGAGGCACCCCAAAAACGGGTGTCTCTGCCAGTCCACTGCTGCAACCTGCAAGCAAGTCTGCAACTTGGTATGCATATCCATATGGCTATGCATGCTATTTTGTAGCGGGTGAGGAGAGGAGGCACACATGGGTGCCTCCAGGAGCCCACTTTCCCTTCATAGCGGACCAGAGGAGGCACCCACCCCACAGAGGTGCCTCTAGGAGCCCGCTACCCCCCCTAAACCAGTACTAACAACAGACAAAAAACAACAAACGAAACAATAAATTTTTGAAAAATTTCGCAAAAAACGGAAACGAGCCGAAACGGACCCGTCCCGAAAAAAGACAACTCGAAAAAAAAAAAAATTCCTGGTCGTGCCCATCTCTACTCACAATGTTTCTCTTTTGAGGGGTTTGGTTTTTATTTCTGTTTCTTGAGGATGACTTTAATCCCCTGCCACCTGTCATCTGAATAATCTGAATAACCGTGCCAGCTGTGTAGAAATGCATTGGCCATAGATGACTTGCTAAATGAAGTTAATGCCATACAGTTGTGGCATTTTTGAAGGCCACTGGTCCCTTTGCGATTAAACATACATATGCACTGCCTATCTCTGTATATGCAGAGGTGCCTCTGTATGGTATTGATGCAGCAATCTCTAGTGAGAGCACCTAGAAAAAGGCAAACCTGCAATACAGCTTTAACGAAGCCGCAGTTGTAAATCAGAAAGAAAAATGTCTTCCTTGAGTTTGGAGAGAGACCCCTGATGCAGCTATTCATATTGCTAAATGTCAGGAGCGCGAGTATGGAATTATATAGCTACTTTCAAAATAGCCCCAATAGCAGTGACCCATAAACCTATGGTCCTGCCTGAAGAAAATGTTATAGACTGCTTTAGCAAAAATATCCAGCTTTTGCCAGACAGTGGAACAACCTTGGTAACCCAGCTTCTCAACTCATCAACTGCAGCAAGCTTAGTAGAGACAGAAGCCACTGTTCTAAAAATACCATGCTTCACAGCTACATGCGGGACAAATGACCCCATTCTAGCAATTCTGAGTGTCCCAGATGCTGTTGAAATAATAACAAAGATACTCTCTGCCAGAACTAACTATTGAAGAAATCTGCAGTGGTGCAGACCACAAACGTATATTTATGGAAGAATACAGACATGTTTAAGAACTAGGCTCAGTGAATGCCTACTCAATACCGTATTATCCAATAGATTTTTTCCCCTTCCTTTCTAGAATCACAGGTTCATGAAAAAACATATCCACAAGTTTGCAGGAGAATAGCATTATGGTGTGGTGACAAACCCACCTCATCATTTCCCTGGTATAAGTTTACAGCTTCTCCTTTTGTAAAATAGTATTTAAAATGTTCACATTCACAAGTAGAGCATTAAATGGTGGAATCATTTGGCTTTGGTTTAAGTATCAGTGAAGGGGCGGGGGGCACGACAGCTTTTGGTATCCAGACAGCATTACTGAAGCATGGTTGTGATTTGATATAATGCAGAATTGTTACCTCTGTTGAACTTGAATGTTGAAGAAAAATACTAATAATTTCATGGTATGAAATAGAAAGCATCCTTCTTTTCTCCAGTAGTGAAATTTCTTGTACAATCCCAGAACAATGGATTGAAGAGAAGAACTAAACTGGGAAACCCTGAAGCATTCTGGCCATTGCAAGGTTTAGGCATTCTTGTTGGCTTAGAATCTATTTTTAAATTCATTGCACCTATTACCATAAATGTCCTTGATTTAGTTGTACTAGAGTAAATCTTGCCTTGCCCTTAGAACTACAGTGGTACCTTGTATAAAGGAATTAATTTGTCCCAAATGAAATTATGTTAAGCAAATTTTCCTTGGAATGCATTAAAATGGAGTAATCTCATTTTTATGTTGTACAGATTTTCCCCATAGGCGATTATGTTAAGCAAATTTCCCCTATCCCAGGAATTTTTATGTTGTACAGATTTTATGTTATACAAGCTATTTGTTATACAAGGGTCCACTGTACATTCTGTCATGTCTAGAACTGACACATTCTGTTATTCTTTTTTTAAAAAAAATGAAACAGAAAGGAAAGACAGTTACATAAAACCATAAAAATCAAACAAATTACATTGTGCAACCCACCCACCCCACTTGGGACTAGTTTCATTCTTTTTATTCCTACTATACAGATTTACCAATTGCTTTCCATTAATATATTGATTCTTTCCCCTTCTAAAACACACATATATTAAAAACAGGTTCCATATTATTTTAATAACTACATTTATTCATTCATATTAAATCTTAATTTCACATGTTAATTTCTATTCCACATTTAAATCATATTCCACATTTCTCTATAACACTCCTACAGTGTAATCTGATTGATATCCAACTTTTCACAAATATTAACCTTGCCACTGTCACCGTTATAGTTATTCATTCCACTTCTTCATTTATCAATTGACTGTTATCCACCATATTCAGCAACATAATGCTTGAGAACATTTGTATTTCTGCGCCAATAATTCTTATTTCATTGAAAATCAATAACCATTCCTTCTTCCTCATTCCACCTAACCACCACATATGTATATACTTCCTGTTACGGCTTTTACATCTACAGCATAATGAGGATATATCTTTGTTTATTATATTCAACTTTACTAGTGCTATATTGCATCTCCAAATGACATTACATCAACTCTCCTTCACTCTCACAGATCTTTTATTTCATATTTTACTCCAATCTTCCCTTTTACTTTCTTTATTTAAATCTTTTTGTCATAACTCTTCTGATATTTTTATCTTGCATTCCCTGCGTTTATATTTTATATATTCCAATTAGTGTTCCCTTTCTTTCATCTCTATTTTCCTCTTTTTTCAATAATCTCTTCAAATTTAGTCATTTTCTACGCTCTCCTCTTGTTTTCCATTGTGATTCAGATATCCTTTTTTGAGGTACAAGGGCAGTGGAGCATAGATATGACTACTGGTTTCTGAGCAAAAATATATATATGAAAATTTCTACTCCTTATTTTGAAACAGAAATTACAGGAAGACATGTTTTATTACACATGGAAGAAGAAGAGGACCAATGTGACAAATCAGCATTCACCCAATATATAGATTACAGGCTATGCCTCTGTGTATTAATTCACTAAGGATGCTACCAGTAAAAACTCTGCCTGAATGTGGTGCCAAACACAAGGCAGAAGAAATGTTGTCAGCACTCTTCTTTTAGACTAGAGATATGTAACCTTGGGGGTAACAGAAAAGGATTATGGCCTGCCTGAAGGGAAAAAAATATATTACACACCATGTTACTGATGTTACAAAACGGTACTGAAAATAGCACTGAAAAGTGAAGGTGAAAAGATGATGCATTCAATAGAATGTTGAGGAGAATGACCAGAACAGCTTATGTTGTGGGTTGCCATGTAGTCAGATCCAGAGAGACAAGACACTACTGGAAGGGACAGGAATTCTAGGAACATGTACAAAACATCAATTTGAACAACTTTCATTAAAACAAAAAAAACCATACAGCTCAGCTCTGTTAGTTTAGTGGGAATTACAAACCTGGTAATATTACAGGCTTAGAACTGTAATAGTGAAGAAAGTTACTCCATTGAGGGTTGGGTGGTGGTGCCTCCCCCCTCCCCCATTCTGTTATTTTTATGATTCATCCAATTTGCACCTTTGGACTCAAACAAAGAAGTGGAAAATCTGCTGTTTAAAATCCTTATACTTATGAGCTTAGAGAGCATTTTGCAAAAGTAAAGAAAAAAAACAATGTGCTCAACACAATAATTACATTTGGGGAAAGTGTAAAATAAAGTGTGCACAATTTTTAAATTCAGTGGATGCAGTTTAGTCAATGGGTACATACATATATGCATACATTCAGGGAAATGGCACACAAAATAAAGGAGAGAGGAAGCTTCTATGAAAAGGGACAGAATAACCTTGGTAATGGAGGAGAAATGATGTGTGTGAACAATCTGGAAAATCAATTGGGTGAAGTTTTAAGTTCCCATAATTCCCTTGATAACATGCCAGTTGGCGGTTCTGAACCCAGCGTAGTTCAGGGGAGGAGCGTCCTGCCTGCTTGCCAGGACTTTTGGTGCAAACACTTTGCACTGATCCCTTTCTTGGTTGCTGTGGGCTGGGAGCCAATATAAGCTGGCTCCTTCCTCTCTCTCTTTACAGTGAGCTGATCAGCAGCGCAACTCAGAGCAGCGTGCTACAGCTGATCAAACAGCAGATCAGAAATAAGGAAGTGGCCCGTGCTACAGCCAGGCTGCATGTTTCCAATTTTCTCTCTTTATATTGGGGCAGTTTAGGTTTATTGTTGATAGCGGGGTGGTGGTGGAGAGAAGGGGGAGGGCTAATTGTGCCTCTTGTATGGCTGCTTGGGGTTAGGTTAAAAAACCAATTAAAATATAATATAATAAATACTCAATTGGGACAGCAGGGTTAAACAAAGATTGTGATATTCTTGGGAGGGGGATTGAGCTGGTTGTCCACTGGTGACTGGGCTCCTTGACCCTCTGGGAAAAGGGGGAGCTCACCCATCTGGTTAAAACCTCTAGATTGGACACTGCCTGGTAGCAGGGTCTCTTCATATTTACTTTGTTGGATCCACGGTATGGAGCTTGCTGGGGAGTAGCTGGCCATGGCTCCCAAGAAAAGCAGAGGGAAGTCTAAGGGGAAGGCCCCTGATAAAAGGAGGGTCCCCACTCACCCCTCCACTGAATTTCCATCATCATCTGATGAGGACCTTCTGGATTATGCTATCAGTTGGGACAAGTTCAGCTTTGAGAGGAAGTGCACATGGGCTCATGGGCTGGTGTAAACTGGCATGGGAGGCAGAGCAAGCAGGAATATGAAAGCCCAGAAAAGGGAAGAACTTCTTAGGATGGATGAACTTATGTTGTCCCGTATTGCCTTTTTGGAGGGTGAGATTGCTGGAGCAACACAGGCAGCTGGGTTGGCACCATCTACCACCCAGCAACACAATGTGTAACCTGCACCAGAAAGCACTGTGGCATCTCACTCAAGCTCCCACATTCACCAGGCATCACCACCCAGGGGGCAGGAAGAGAGGCCTGTCAACGAACCATGAATTGATCTGTCATCCAGTAGGAGGGGCAGTATGGCAGGTATAAGCATTGATGTAGGTGGGACCCCAGCAGGTGAGTCCACTACATTGCACACTAACACTACACCATTGGGGTGGGTTTTCAAATTGAGGAAGCAACCGACACCTAGGACTCTGTGGTTAAGGCAGACCCCATTACATCCAGTCTGCTGGAGGTTTCTCCTCTTTAATTACCTGATAATGAGTTGCTTCCTTTAAGTGACCACTTGTTTCAACCATGGTAGACAAAATCCTTAGTGGATGCCTTGTGGACATAATCAATTCTCTCAATAGGGAAATCAAGGATAAGACCTTTGAAAAGCTAGATGAGAAAGAAAAGGAGAAAATCAGGAGGTGCAATCAAAAAGATGCTGGACCAATTGGTTGTCAGCTTTTTAATTTATGAAGGGACTATCGTTAGGGCACATTCAGAGAAGGCTTTTGGGTTATTGCAGTAATTGGACACCATCCACTGGGCATACATGGACTTTACTGGTTCTGCCTGGCTTCAATATTGATGAGGGGAACACCATTCAAACATGCATTGGGATGTTTCCCCCAGGCCATTATGGATGAGGGTCATGTCACCATCTCATTTATTGGTTGCAGAGAATTTTGATACTGGCCATCTGGTACAAATATGACCCCTTGTTTTCCCAAGGGTCAAGAACGAGATAGCATTCCCTAGGATATGATTAATTTGGTCCACATTGGTTCCACATATAGAGTGGATATCAGCCTATGATCCTAGATGGGTGGACAGGACCTGTAGAGCTGTGAATAGGGAGATAGCCAGGTTATTAGGAACTGGTGGGGGTCGGTTATAAACCACCCCAGCATTAATGTGATTTGCCCTCACCTATGCACCTATGCAGGAGGGATGGCGTCTTCCTGTCCAACTGGGGTCTAGATATTTTTCCGAGTGACCTGCAAAGGCAGCTATATGGGGTAAGAGGCCGAATGGCCTCTTATTGTGGTGGGTAGTGCAAGAGGTACTGGTATTCAGTTATGTCCTTGGTAAGTTGCCCTTAAGGTGCTAGACAGCCCTTGAATAAAGCAAAGCAAAGCAAAAAGCAAAGTGTTCTGCTTATATACCGCCCCATACCACTACAAGTGGTCTCTGGGCAGTTTACAATTTTTTATTACAGTGTGCAGGCTACACATTGCCCCCCCCCAGCAAGCTGGGTACTCATTTTACCGACCTCGGAAGGATGGAAGGCTGAGTGAACCTTGAGCCTGCTACCGGGGATTGAACCCAGGTCGTGAGCACAGCTTTACCTGCAGTACAGGCATTTAACCATTGCGCCACGAGGCTCTTAAGCATCATTGGTAAGTTTAGGATTTAAACAAAGTTAGAAAGTTAATATTGGGTCCAAATTGAGGGCTGTGATGGGGCTAGCAGATTCACAAAGTTGGCATGATGCTGAACAGGTGGACAGCATCTTTCCGAGGTAAAACTCACTGGTAGGAGATTATTATCTGGCCATTACATACTTGCACTATGGCTCAGGTCCCCTTGACAGATTATAGGAATATTAGTTAAAATTAGTTAAATATGTTATGAATAAAGTGTGGCCCATTTTATCCCAATTGAAGTTGTCTTGCCTCTTTATTTCTGGGATGGGCAGGCAAATCCTGTTGCTTAGTAGAGTAAGTCACAACTATAGTAGGCATATTGAATGAATGGAAAGTTTGTTAGCGTTACCTCACCAAATTCCCACTAACAATGACCCTAGTCTAATCGCAGCTGACTGCACTAACAGGATTCCAGTCATTGTTTTATGGGGAGGAAGTTAACAATAAAGATATAGACCATTACATTTTGGGGAATGGCAGAAAGTCACTGTTTTTCTTTCCAAAATGCTGCTTCCCTCATGCCACCTACTATCACCCATCAAGTAAGCTTTCCAGCAGGACATGACCTATACATAATTAGAAATCTTCTTCCCTAACATCACTCTAGAGGCTTCTCAGAACCTCTGGTGGAGATGAAGGATTGACCTTTTATTTCATACCTATGATATGTATTCCAGTAGGGCAAACTAGATCTTGGAAGTGGGATCATCAAGGGAATGCCTTCTCTCAGTGCCACTAGGCACACTTATTCCTCTTAGGTAGCAGCTTATAGAGGTACTCCTTATGTAGAGGAATAGGAAGGAAGACATTGGCCAGTAACCTAAGATATCAACAAGCAATGCTTTTGGATACAATGTTTTTGGACAGAATCAAACATTCATCAAGACATGTGCTAATAAGTATAATGTTGGTTGCCCGTTACGTCCTGAATCAGATTCAAGGTCTTGGTTTTAATTTATAAAACCCTCCATGGCCTGTGACCTGTCTACCTGGCAGAGCGAATCACCCAGCGGTCAACATCAGCCCGACTGACTTGGTTGTCACGGGCACACATGCTACAGGTTGCCACGCCCAGGGAGGCTCGGAAAACATCCACCTGAACCCGAGCCTTCTCTGTGGCTGGCCCTGCCCCGTGGAACCACCTCCCCAGCAAAGTGTGCCTTGCACAGTCCCTGCCAGCCTTTAGGAAAGCATTAAAAACCTTGCTTTTCCAAGAGGCGTTGGGTGACTAAATTTAATGTAATTTAATTTTTTTCTTTTTTTCCCCCCTTCTTCCCCGCCATCTGCCATCTGCCATTTGTTTTGGTTTCTTTTTTGTTTGTTTAAATGTTTTTAAACTGTTAGATTTAATTGTTTCAGTTTTGTTTATATTTCCTTGTTGTGAACCGCCCGGAGTTCCTCCAGGAAGACGGGCGGTATACAAGCCTAACAAATAAATAAATAAATAAATAAATGTGAATGGTTATCATTAGAGATGGGCACAAAATGATTTTTTTCATTTCATTTTTTGTTTTTCATTTTGTTCCCTAGCAAAACAGAAAATGAAATGACCCATCAAAGAAAAATGAAATGAAATGAAACGGAAATGTTCATTCCATTCCATTCCATTTTTTGTTTTCCCATAGGAATGCACTGAAGCAATGCATTTCTATGGGAAACGGATCAGGCACGGGGAAACTGCAAGCTTTTAACACTTTCCCCCCACTCAAAGCCCCGCATGCCAGCTGATCAGCGCTCAGCAGCGGAAAATGTTGAAAAAGCCTGTGGTTTCCTGCACCAGATCAAATACACCCAATTGAGGGAAAAGCATGAGCTGTATAACTTTTTTTCCATCCTAGCGCTGATCAGTTGGCATGCGGGGCTTCGGGGGGAGTTTTAAAAGCCCGGGCCTTTAAAGACTCCCCTGAAGCCCTGTGCGCCAGCTGATTGGTGCTGGGGTGGGAAATAATTTTTTCCCACCTGAGCCCAATCAGCTGGCACATGGAGTTTGGGGAGGGAAAAACGTTTTAGATAAGCTGCGCATGGGGCTTGGGGGAGGGGGGAAGCCCAGGGCTTTTAAAACTCCCCCCAAGCCCAGCCAGCTGATTCGCACTGGCTTTGGCAGGAAAAATGTTTAAAAAGCCCACCCTTTCCCCCACCCAAATTTTCAGCTCTAGGATATATGAAGGAAGACCTGATTAAAAACTCTCATCATCAATTTAAGAGTAAATTTTCCTTTATGGATGAATGATTACAGAATACATATGATTAAAATCATGAAGATGAGTGTGATAGTTTTTCCTTTTGGAAACTGAGCAGAGACAAGTACATTATACACTAAAGAAAAGTCACCTAATGTGATTTGGCATCCAATAAATGATTTCAATTCATTAAAGAAAAGGGGTATATTCTGCTTTAATTTTCTCACATGTTAAAACCTGTGGAACGAAATGGAGAGAAAACAGGTGAAGAGGCATGTCTTTGTAATCATGCTGCTGGAATAATTAGAATATCATCTGTATGTTGCAAAATGGGAAATCAACCCAGGGTTTTGGATTCTCTCTGTGTGTGTTTGTAAGTGCATGTGTGTATGCTCACACGTATACATAATGCAATAATAAGTAAGAAGTAATATAGTATGCATCTCTCTGAAGAACTACAAAATTGAGTAATCCTCAGCAGCAAGGCCAAATAAGTTTACACAGTTTGAAGGACAAATTGTTTGGTAGAATTTGGGTTAGCAGCAAGTTGAAATAGTGGCCTTAGAAAACAGAAAGGAATTGAATCACTCCAGTGAATTACAGAGCTCTGTCTTCCCAGGTTATTCTGGCTGTAATGAAGGTAATGAAACCATTTTTCCTATAGAAAGTGGGGGAAAATACCTTTACTATGTGAAATCTAATTTTCATTACGTTTTGAATTTGGGTGGTGTTGGCAGGAACTGGGCTGAGAAAGAACAAAAGTCATCTCAGTTCAAGAAAGATGGATGTGGCTGGTGTTCTGCAGTGGGAAGCAATTAGAGTGGTTACAAGAAGCAATGTGTCATCTCCCTTACCTGTCCTTCACCGGTGAAGCTGGCAAGGGCTGTGTATGGAATGAAGCCCTGGTTCAAGCATTCCAGCCATGGCAGAGCAATATTTAACTTTTCTATATGAACCTATTCTACCTTAGTTTCACTGTGTTTTAAGCTCTGATGATCCATCACTTGAAGCAAGTGCTGAAAATCTATCTGGTTTTCCAAATGTGAAGAGCTGGAAATAGGTTAGCACATGATTGCATGTTGAAGAGGTTAGGGAGATGAAGATCAAATAAATTATAAAACACAGAGGGAAGTGTTGACTATCTGAAATTAGATGCTCTCTTATCTGGGACCCTCTAAGGCATGTACCCACGTGGGTGCAAATTAGAGAATGGCACGAAATGAAAATTTCTTGTTTTGTTATTTGTTATTCATTTTGTTACGTAACGAAACGAATAACGACCCTAGGGGCAAATTTAACATGAAACAAAATGAACCAAGAAAAATTGGTTTGGTTAGGTTCGTTTTGTTAATGGGGGGCCAGAGATGTCTCCTACCTGGTGCTGGGTGAGAGCAGCATGGCTTTGAAGCTGCCTCCTTGCATGTCCCTCCCGCGGCCTGTTATCACAGGGCCCATTGGAAGTGGAGATAAGGAGGCTGCGCTTAGGCGGCCAGAGCAGCATGGCTTCAAAGCCGCCACCTCTTCTGCCTCCCTCCCATGGCCCATTATCGTAGGGCTGATCGGGAGGAGTGATAAGAAGGAGGCCGCGCTTAGGTGGCCAGAGCATCACAGCTCCAATGCCACTTCCCCTCTTTATTCCTCCCACGCCCGTTTGTAGGCACCCCCCAGCTCCGACTGGGCCCCAGAAGCCGCATAGTGGGCGCTGGAAAAAAGCAGGTAAAAATGAATAGCAAATTAACGAAACAACACAATGATTTTTTGTGAAAATTCACAAAAAACAAAATGAAATGAACCAAACTCCTTAATTAACAAAACAAAATGAAAGGAAACACCATTTTTTTTTCAATTTGTGCCCATCTCTAATGCAAATACTTCTGTCCTCCACATTTCCCCCTCTGTGCACCTACCATGACCGTTTTCGGTTTGGTCATGATGGAAGCTGTGCACACAAGAAAAGGCCTCGTGCAACAAGAAAGAAAACTGGAGGGCACATTGCCTGGGACACCTGTTGCAAGTGGGGTTGGGGGGAAAATGCTGGAATCTTGACACCTAGTAAACCCTAGGAGGATCATGCTATGTTAGGATAGGCCTGATGGCACATAGTTATTATTTTGGCCTAACATACAGTATGTTCAGAATACATTGGTAATGTTACAAGGGATAAAGTGATCAGTAATACAGCAGAATAAACCCTGACCCCCCCCCAAAAAAAGCAAAGCAATGATTTAGCAAAGATGCTCCCTCTCTCAATATACTATCTTATTAAATTTGTACTTCTTTTGAGGATGTCTGTAAAAAAACACATTCTTTTACTTCAGCTTCCAAACATCTTCCCACAAAGTTCCTGACCAGGAACCAGGAACCCTAACCCTAACCCTATGCAAACGTAACAGTTATGAAGTGGAAATGGTTAAAGAACAGAAAGCAGAGGGTAGGAAACAAGGGATTAATTCTTGTGATGGATCAACATGACCCTCTGAGATCTATATTAGGAGTTAGGACTCATGCCTTTTCATAGCGTTTTCATAAATGATCTGGAGTAAGAGGTGAGCATTGAGGTGACTAAATTTTCTACAAACATCAACTGAATGAAGGTGGTTGGAACAAAAATCATTTGTTCAGAGCTCCAAAAAATGTGTAAACAACTACAAAATAATGCAAAAAATCTCCAGTTTTACATATCCACTTACAAATGCTAAGCCTCCAGAAGTGATCAAGAATGTCGGCTCTGTGGTGGCACGTCTGCCGGCAGAGCTCCTTTGCCCCCTCCCATGTGAAACAACATGAGAGGAGGGGGCGAGGATACCGGGCCTAGGTGGGGCGAGCCAATAAAGGTTGCTACCGCTCAGGCCCAAGCCTCTTTGCCATTGGTGTGTCCCCCACCCATCCACTGCTTTATCAGTACTAGCATGAGTTTAACTGGTCGCAACTTGGGCTGGATAGGAATTTTTGACCTGCTCCAGAATTGGCATATGGGAGCGGGGATTTCTCACCTAACCCGTGCTGGTGCTCGGGGGAGGGCAATTAGGGC
Organism: Phrynocephalus versicolor; assembly: GCA_023846285.1. NCBI lineage: Eukaryota > Metazoa > Chordata > Lepidosauria > Squamata > Agamidae > Phrynocephalus > Phrynocephalus versicolor. Next base: position 58,130,773 of record JAHTLZ010000204.1, on the reverse strand, counting down.
AACCCAAGTGTCAAATGGTCACAATGGCAGTAGCGCTGAGGGGTTAGAGTCGGTGAGTCAAATTCTAAGATCCCCTGCGGGCTCATCCAACCCAGGCGCTGGGGATCCGGAGATTACAGCACCGGGGAAGGATGTGCTAACAGGCCTTGCTTGGGCTGCCAGGGGCGAATGAAGCACCCGGTGGGCCCGGGCAAGGGGTGGGAATTTGCCGGCCCGGGTGGTCTGCTGAGGCAGCAGACGTCGGGGTGGTGGTGACTCGCCCTAAGGCTCTCCAGTCCGAGGGGTCCTGGGAGACCCGCTGGTACTGACTCTAACCTGTGCTGCTGTAGGCCCCTCAGAAAGTTACGTTGTGGTTATATGTTGAAGTTGCAATGTTGAATAAAGTGTGGCCCCAGTTTCAACCCATAAAATGTCTCATGTGCTTTTTCACCATGGGGGGCAAAGAGGCTTTGGAATTGCAATGGATTGTGTGATGACAATATCGGTCCAGAGAGTAGATGGGCTAAAACTGCAAATTGCATGTCGAGTGCAATCAGAGAAGAATAAAAGTGCCAGATTCATGCTACCCTTACACAATATCTTGTGTCCATGCTTGGCATAACAGCCAGAATCCTCTTACACCACATATGGAACATAACCCACACAGCCTTCTAACCACTCTGAAAACCTGCGAGGGAGGGCTGAGAAGCTCATTGGACAGTACTGTTGTTCTTGCTGCCTCATCTTTCACTACACAGGCAAGTCCCTGTTATGCTGGTGTCTGTGCTCAAGGACACCACTGAAATACTTTTCAAGTATCAACGGGTCTTGGCCCTATTTTCTCCTAAACTGCCAAGAAGCCTTGCAATTGTTTGAGGCTCAACCAGATGCTGCATTTTGCATCTTCCAACAAGTTACTTTTCATTGAGATTTTCAAATCTAATGATTCTCCTCCCCACCACATCCCTAAGCTCACTGCTGGAGGGAAGGTGCTATTTCACACACGTCCTGTGTTTCAAGTCAGCAAACAGCTGGCTTCTGTGTGAACAAAATTCTGAACTAGCGAGGCCTTGAGAGTGATGTCTTACATTCTTGTACTCGAAAGGTTATTATTTGCACAGCTTCAGGCATGAAAGCCCTATTACAATATACATGTAATTTCTCATTGACATAGGACTCCCCCCACCCCAAATTGAGAAATAAAAATCTAAAGCATTGTAGTATGCCTAAACAGAAAACCATTGCAAGCCAGAAGAGACCTTGGGAAAATTATTTGTTTTGACTATAATGCAGCAGACAGGCTACTTGCTGGGACTCCTTAAAGGGAGCATCTGATAACATCTCTACTGCAACTGCACTGGCTAACAGTTTTCCCAGCCCAATTAAAAGTGCTGTCCATTACCTATAAAGTCCCATATGGCTTGGGTCCAGACTTCCTGAATCTCTCCATATGAACCTTCTTGGCATTTAAGAAGAAGCTGATATTCTAATGCTCCTAATGATTCCAATTAAGTATTGTAACAGAATAGAAGGGGCCAGTCTCTATCCAGGCATCTATATGCAATAAATCAACCCACAGCTGATCATAAAGCAAGATCCTGGAGACTTAAAACCCCTTATATGAATACAGTGAGTTCTTTCACATCCCCTGGCCTAGCCATGAAGAAAAAAATCTCACTTACCAAAACAATGATCAAACAGGCAACAGGTACCTTAGTTTGAATATTAATTAGGCATTTATTTAACTACAAAGATTTCACAGAAATATTTCTTTAACTTAACAATAATATAGGTCAGTGATGGCGAACCTATGGCACAAGTGCCAAAGGTGGCGCTCAGAGCCCTTTCTGTGGGCACCCAACATCGCCCCTTCATAGCCACCTGTATACAGGTTAAATTACTGTATTGGCACTTTGCAAAAAAAATTAGTGGGTTTTGAATTGCAGTTTGGGCACTCGGTCTCTAAAAGGTTCACCATCACTGATATAGGTGTTGCCCTCCTTAGTTACATATGTTTTACTAAGAGGCTAATCCTCTCCCTACTTCTAATTTCTACATCATTAAAATGTCCAAGGAAAAATACCAGGCAGAACCATTCTGATGGAAAAAATCTCTCTTCTTCTTGCGCGCTCCAACATCTCACAGCCTGGGAAAAGCAGTCTTATTCCAATCTGAGTTCACTTGCTGGTCTGCTCTAGCTATGTTTATGTTCTTTAAAGATTATAAATCTACAACGGAAGTTCACTAACACCTTAGAATTCACAGTTTCTTTATAGCCTAGAGGAAAAACACTTCATTAATTCTAAATTATGTTACAAGTATCATAAAACTATTAGCTGCCACCATATTGTGTCCCAAAATACAGCCAAATGTTCAAACCTGTAGTATAGGTATCATAATATTGAAGTAGCCCAAATATTGGCAGCTCTGAGCAGCCTTTGTGCTGGGAGCGGCCCCTTTGCCTCCCCACACCCAATGTAATGTTTAAATTGCAGACCATGCGGTCCTCCAGGCTATTTAAGGCTACAACATTGCTTACCTGGCCTCTCATCCCTCGTGGTTTTCTCCTGCCCTCCATCCTATCAGGAGAATGAGACTAGCTGGTTGCATAATGGCTGGATGGGAATTTATGACTGCTACTCAGACTGGTTTACAGTGGCAGTGAGTTTCCACCCATCCCATTCTCCATGGTTTTGGTGTGGTTTTTCTCCCTATACCAGTCACTGTTGTGGCTATTAAAGTTAGATAGCTTTTGAGAGTTAAGTGGACCCAGCAGCCCTCGATATTAATAGGTTAGGAGGACATTAGGAATATTAGTCAGAGCACTAAAATGGCCCCTAGATGTTAGATGAGTGCTTTCCAGAATGTTTCTTGGGGGTGGCTGCTGTTCTAGGGGACAGTACCCATCCCAAATTTAATTAGTCCTGTGATTGAGGCCACTTGCACTATTTGAGCCCCCCCCCTTCACTGCAGTTAACTCACTAAAGATAATCAATAAACTGTGACGAATTTGAACTCTACAATTCTTGTGTTGCCTCTTTATTTTGGCAGGCAAGTTTTCTTCATAAATGAATGGAAAATGGGGAAAGAACTGAAAATTAAATTTGCTCCTGGGAGCTTATAAATGCATAATGAAAAGCAAAGTTTTATTAAATATTAAATATTTTCCCAAAATATAAGATAATACAAGGCCCAAATTACTCTTTATCTGTTTCCTTCCTTACTTCCCCACCTCAAAATCCAAACTAAACTCTTCAAAAGACAAAATAAACAAATATAAAAGAAAAAGGCTGCAGTGTCTAGTTTTTCCTGACTCCCCAAACATAATTCCACTTGTAGATGGGAGGCATAAAAGAATGGATGAAATACTAGAAGCAATTTCAATGGGGTCAGTGAGAAGGCTAAGCCCAGAAGGTCCAGACTGAGGGTTTCACATATGGCCTACAGGCAGAGGGGGTCCAGATCTTTGATTTACAGTCATGTAAGGGCCAAAAAGCTATCCGGTCAGTTCTGTAACTCATGGTAAGATATTATTAATCCTTCCAGATATTTATCTTCAAAGGTCCTGTGTTTGCAAAATCAATATGAGATCTTCTATTTATTTCCTCTCCTATGCATTTTGACATCTATGGCAGTGCAATTGTTAGCGAGTGTTTGAATTGCTCACTAAAAAGCAGATGTATAAAATACACTGGTATTTCACATATCATTTTGTCATGGCATGAACTTCTTATTTCTACTACATCAAAAGCTCAGTCTCTGAAGACAAGAAGAGAAATTTTCTCAGCTTGAACCAATAACAATCTGTTTCGCACCAACCCCTTAACCTTTTATACAACAAAAAAGGAAATGTGTGCCTTACTTTAATAAGGAAATAATTACTTTAACAAACAACTTTATTGAAAGCAGAGTTTTTTCCACCTTCTGGATGCATTGCTGTTAAAGTAAAACTCAATAAAATTAATTAAAGTCTTGTTCCAACCACTTTTCTTTCTTTCTTTCCAATTGGAGTCATTTTCTTGCTAAGACAAAAGCAAGTTGAGTGTGAAATCAAATTAATTTGTCAGTGAAATAGTAAAACTTCATTATTAATTGAAAACCTCTTTTTATTTGTTTCAGAAAAAGGAAAACATATTATGTGACACACTAAATTAGTTACATTTGACAGAATTTACAAATTTATCAATGTTTTACTCAACATATGGCAGCAAAAAAGGACTAGAAAATCGAATTATCATAGACTTCATCAGACTGAACAGGTTTATTTCAAAGTGTGGTACACCATTTGAGGCAATCCTTGCATCCACACACAAGTACCAGGTGGGCTAGTTAACAAAACATCACATTGTCACCAGAAATAGATGGAAGGTATCTGTGGGGAAAAAAAAGGTTCAAAATAGAAGATAAAGCTGTATATGATCTCATCCTCATTTCCATATATAAGCAAAGGACAAAGAGTTCTTAGACTGAAACTCAATTTGATAGAGGAAATTTAAGAATTTTCTAAGCTAAAAGACACAAGAAACCATGATATTTACAGAAGCCAATACTTATCACATTAAAAATACACTTCACCCTTCAACAAGTGAAGGGACACGGGAATCCTGTGTAGTTCAGAAACCATATATAACTCTTATTCCACTGTCGACATAATTAGAAAACATAAACATAAGGTGGGATTTAGGGGTGTCTTTTAGAATTTTTAAAATATAGACATATTATAGTTTTAAATGTTAATTAATTTGTTTTAACTAACTGTTGGTTTTAAATACTTTGTATGGTGCCTTAGGACCCCACTAGGGGGAATAAGGTAGAATAAAAGGAATGAATGAATGAATGAATTTACTTGAACATGAAACAGCATATCTCCTGAGCTACAAGTACTGCTTTGGTCTCTGAGCAACCATGCTTTGTTACAGTGATTCCTCAATGTCTAGCAGCTGGCGGTGTCTTCCTGGGTGCACAGAAGCCAAGAAGAAGGTTGACAGGCACCTGAAGACAGTGCCTAAGGCCTGTGGATATCCAGAGTGGGCCTTCAACAAAGCAATGTCTCGACCCAGAAGAACAATGGATTAACCAGAGACCTAGACCTGGCATTTAGTGATAATGATTAACTGGATCTCTTACTAAATATTTTAATAGTCCTTATTGTTACAGAGTTGCACATGTCCCAGTTTTAGGAATACAATAAGTGTGTATGTGTGTGGGGGAGTTTTCATGCTACCAACAGGTCTTGGCTCAGATATATCATTGTCTAATGCAAAGGACAAAAAAATGCTACCTGCATTTCAAGTACATAGGGAAAATGAATTTCCCTGCTATGATGGGTGAATTTACACTTTTTTAAGGGCAGCAGGCTAGTACAGTTGAACAGGGCTGAATGACATGCTTATATCTTCCTCTCTATCACCTTCCTCCTCTCACTCTATTTAATGGGTTCCCCCTATCAGGGTACAGGTATCTGGATAAACCACAGATAAGTGGAGACTACTGTGTTGATAATTTCCTCAATAATGAAACAGAGTGAACCCAGGCCTCCAACCTGGGAAGTGGGAGAAACTGAGTGCCATCAACTACTGCTGAGCTTCCAGTGTGCAGACAAAGCTCTCCAGTTTCCTTCCTTCCTTCCTTCCTTCCTTCCTTCCTTCCTTCCTTCCTTC
>JAHTLZ010000204.1:58085904-58101070 GCA_023846285.1 Phrynocephalus versicolor | reverse complement strand
AAGAAGAAGAAGAAGAAGAAGAAGAAGAAGAAGAAGAAGAAGAAGAAGAAGAAGAAGAAGAAGAAGAAGAAATTGCATGCAAATCTAGTTGGGTTTAGCATTCAAAATACAAGAATCATAAAGCATCATATTATTACCATTGTATGTTTCTCATTCCTCCATTATCAAAGTGGTATAAAGCCTTCTTATTTTCAGAAATAATTATGCTCTTAAAACCACATTGCTGAATGCAGTTGAGGTATATGACAGTGCAGGGAATTATGCTGTAGAATTTGATTTTATCCGGCAAAACGCAAGTATGATCTTATGTTTCTTTATATATTATAAAATGTATCATAAATGCACTGTGGTTGTTTTCTTAAATGTTCTCTTTATGTAAGGAGGTTTGAGAAGGTTTTCAAAATGATTGCATCCATTTAACACATCACTAAAACTAAGATCAAATGATTGTTACATTGTCTGTTGATTCCATTGTAACATGCAAATGATAGATTTCACCCATAACCTAGCAATAGTGGAGAAGTATGCTTATTTTTAAAAGGCAATAGTTGCAGCAAGACAACCTCCCTGCCATTACCATCTACTGCAAAAATTAGACTTAGCATTCACAGCATGCAGGTTGCTTGATCAACTGGAAATCACCCAATGCTGACTTCAGTGAATCGTTCAATTGTTAAAAATCACAATAATTTTTCCAAGATGTAATCTGAATCTTGTTGGCCTATGGCTGAGCAGGCCTGCCCCATGGAAGCACAAAACACAGCACAAAGTAATTGGAAGAAAACAAGACAAACTCCATAACTTTATTGGCTAATGCAGCCGCTTCCCTTCGCCTAGCATAGAGAATGTATCCATTTCCAGTTCATTAGGTGACATAAACACCACCCAATGTAAAACACCATCGTCCTCTGATGCTACCTAAGGGACAATCCAAGAATGGCAGTCTCTTAGAGACTACATGGGCATTCAGGACTGTGTGGCTCCCTACCATTCAGGGGAATGGCCAAGCTCCCAGCCCCCAAATTAGGCCAGGCCAAGGCCCTGCTCCTGGCTCTCTTAGAGCTCTATCACACATTCTTTAAAATGTTGATTAAACTTCAAGATAAAGTGTCCCCACCCCCAGTGCTGAGCAGCTAGACTTCAGGCTGTCAACAGCACTGTTTTTTTTTTTAAACTATTATTTATTTTTTCCTAGTGCCATCTGCTGGTGATAGGGCTGGTTGGCACTTTAAAAAAAATCCTTGTGACCAAGAAAGAAGAAAAGCCAGACTTTCACAATATCTGGATCTTCCCCCCAAGTGAGAAGGCGGTCTAAATTAAGGGGGTCCCAGTGTCACCCAGGGTACCTACTTGCCACCAACCATCTGGACAGCTCTTCATTGATAGATTTTTTTTATTTGAGGGGAATTATTTTCCACCAAAAAGTAAATTTAATTCAAAGTCTACTGACATTTTTTCCTTCTCAGATTTTATCTGGTAGAGGCAGATCTAAAGCCCCCCCCCAAAAAAATAATTATGTATTATTAAATCAATCTTATATATCTGAAGGTATTAGAGTAGAACTCTGAAAACTCAATTAATGGGTTTTCATTACTCCCATTAAAACGCTTTTTTATGCAAATGTGCCAGGATCTACAGATTACTTGCCTATTATAAGAGGGCAGCATGAGTGGAAAAGTTTTGGGAAATACTGATTTTGATTATGAGATTTGAGCTGCATGATGGAGATCAAACTTGGAGGCCAATTTGGATCATAACCAAATTTAAATCATGGGCTTGGGAAGGCTTTACAGAATGACCCAGGGTCTGGGAACTCAGCCCTGTAGGTCGGGACAAGTGGACCTGTATCTAAGATCCACAGTCAATGAGAAATGGGTGGACTATTCAGGGAACTTGGAGCTGTGGATCTTTGTACATCTGGCGCATAACAAAAAGAAAATTAAAACTCTGCAACACAGTATCACTTACAAATTTAAACTACATTTACGACATAAGGAACAGTCAATTTTTAACATGTTCAAAAACTGATCAGCACCTCATTTCATTCATCACTTTTAAAATGCACCCTCCTTCCCACAGTGGCTAGCTTATAACAAAACCAGCAAGTCCACACAACATTGATTCTACACTGTGAGCAAAATCACAAACCTTGCAATGATCTAATCTGCATTTCTCACCACTCATTAATTTATCTGCATAGCACATTAACTGTAGAACTGTTTTTTTTTTATATTTTTGTTACTTTGCCTTAATATAGTGTCTTCAATCCTGAAAGGAAAGACTCAGAGTAACATTACAATGCCTCTATCTGATCTAAGCATGCTATCAAATGATTTACATAGCACCATTAAAAGTGCTCCTCCAACCTCTGAATTGTTTCTTTTTTTCTCTTTTTCTCTTTCTGATTTTGACAGAAGGGAAACTCATCAAAGAGGAATGGTTGATTGCTTCATATTTTGAAGAAATCTGAACAATAATGCTTAGACAAAGTTATTTTTCAGCAAGAGATGGGATTGTCCCCCCCCCCCCTTACCTTGAGATTGTGTTTCTTTTTCTGTGAGAGAGCTGTGGAGGCAGAAAAGAGGGCCAGAGATGGGATCAAATTTTGAATTCGACTACTTAAAGGCCAGTTGTCTAGTTATGTCTGGTAAGTATGGCTATTAGCTAATCACACATCTGAATACAATTTCTTTGTATGCATTTTCATAAGCAAGCCATGTGACCCTACTTTGATGTGGATATTTCGCTGTGGAGCTGGAGACTGGGAGTTCAGTTCCACACTTTGCATCCCAAAAAAAGCCAGCCTGTGAGGCCTTGACCAAACTCCACAGACCCAGGCAGCCCCCAGAAGAAGGCAATGATATGCCATTTCTGAGTACCCTGGGAAGTGTGGCCATAGGTCAGAACTTACTTGAGGGCACATGGTGAATATTTACATACCTGGAGGAATCCTAAGTTTGTCTGTTTCTTTAATTGATTTTTAAGCTAACCCATTAGTGTGAAACATATTTCTGGACAGTCTGCCGCAAAATAATGAAACAGGTTAAACGATACAATTAAAAATAAAACTAATGAACGAATAAGACTGGATGGTACAAGAGGCATACCTTTAAAATATAAGCAGTGCAAGATGCATAAAAATCAGTCTGGGGTGCAGTGGATGGCATCTCTGTAGAGCAATGTCTTCAGAAGCCTTCTAAACTAAACTGAAAAAAAAAAATTATCCACCTTTGGTTGAACCCTAGGATTTTTGGACTTTAAAAGATAACGTAGGAGATATATTTTGCTTTTGCTTTTTTTTTTTGCCCCCTCCTCCCTTTTTTCCTCTTTTTTTCCATTTTCCTTTTTCTTCTCTTTTTTATTGATCCAGTCGGAATCTTGGGACTTACAAATATTACTTTCTTCGGCATAAACTGACGTTTCTGGATTTAAAAAAAAAAAAAAACATTGGTTTCTGCGGTCTTAACTGGAACCTTTGGAATTATAAAAGAGTACTATTCCTGGGACCTTTCGGGAACTGAACTTTGATCCAGTCGGGATCTGTGGAACTATAAAACACTATAAAACATAACGGGGAGGATATAATCTAAAGTTAACCAGATATCGGATTGTTTTTTATTCTATTTTTCAGTTTCTTGATATTGTGAACAACGAAGCTAGTCAATCGGTTGGAGACATATGGATTAGACTTTTTTATTTTCTTCTTTTTGTTAAGGAAAACAGATAAGACTACATCTCTCCTCCCCCTTGCTTTTTTTCTTCCCTCTTTTTCTTCCTCTGTTGGTGGTCCCCTGGGTTACTAGAATATCTATTGTATCTCCTTTGGTTACATTTGATTGTGCCTTCTTATTAGCTATTAGTAGCCCTTAATTAAGAAGCTATTCTATAATAAGTTTAAATTTTAAATTTAGTTTTTTTGGGGTACGATTAACCACAGAAATTGGAGAAGATGAGTATGATGTCAACTAAATCATCAAAAAAACCAGGATCAAACCCGTCATCAACTGCATCATCTGCCTCATCGTCCGCAGCAGCAAATCCAATACAATCCAAGGGCGTAACAGAACTAATACAAGGAGAACAGCAAACGAAAGAGATGCAGACTATTCTTCAAATGTTCGCCGATATTAAATTAAATCAACAACGCATAGAATCTACAATCAACTTGAATCAGAACAAACTGGAGAATAAAATGGAAGAGATTAATCAGCAGATTGTCTCATTAGGAAATCAAGTCACTGAAATTAGTTGCGGCAATTAAAATGAACATTTTGCCGAAGATACTTTTTCTTTTTCAAAATTTGCCGATCAACTTAGACCCAAAATTCTTTAAGGAATTGAATAGTGCTGTTTCCAAATTTGTTTGGCAAAAAAGTAAACCAAGAATTAAACGTAAACTATTGCAAGATGCAAAAGAAAGAGGAGGATTTGGACTTCCAAACTGGACCCTATATCACCAAGCAAATGCACTAATATGGATAAAAGAATGGGTACTTTTAAGGAATAAGAGAATACTGTATTTAGAAGGACATGATCTACAAATAGGGTGGCATGCATTTCTATGGTATGGGAAAACAAAAACACATAAATATTTTGAAAGAAATTTGATAAGGAAGTCACTATTGAGAATTTGGGAAAAGGTTAAATTAAAAATCTACACCAAAATACCCAGATGGGTTTCACCGATGGAAGCATTCACGTATCCCAATTTATTAAGTATGGAGAAAATAACTACCTATAATGAGCTCCTAGACTCTGAGGGAATTTTGAAATCGAGGTCACAATTAGTAGATCAAGGCCTGACTTTTTCATGGTGGCCATTAATGCAATTACAGTCGATTTACCACCAGGATATAAAGACCCAAGGATTCTACAAAGAGTACACAGCATTTGACAAGATCCTATTAAAAACAGAAGAAAAACAAATCCAAAAACTATATAAATACCTATTGCAATGGGATATGCGGGATGAGGAGGTGAAAGACACCATGTTAAGATGGGCCCAAAATTTTGGTTACAATATTGAACTCCAAAAATGGCAGCGTTTATGGACGTTTAATCTTAAACTAACCTTGGCCACCGCATATAAGGAAAATCTTTATAAAATGTTTTATAGATGGCATATGCCACCAGCAAAACTTGCTAATATGTTCCCTAATGTTTCAAATAAGTGTTGGAAATGTAAAGACTATGAAGGTACTTATTATCATGCTTGGTGGACCTGTGACAAAGCTAAAACTTACTGGGTGAAAATACATACATGGGCTAAGGAAATTTTAAAAACACAATTAGAATTTAAACCGGAAATATTTTTGTTAGGCATATTGCCAAATGTGATACATAAACAAAAGTCTTATGTATTGTTACATATTTTAACAGCAGCTAGAATAGCATGGGCTCAGACCTGGAAATCTGAAAATCTCCCTACGGACGAGATGATTATTAAAAAAATAGTAGAATGTGCAGAAATGGACAGATTAACCAGAAGACTAAAAGGGCAAATAGAATCAACTTTCAGTGATGGTTGGGACTTGTTTTATGAGTGGTGGGAAACTAAAGTAATCTAGATTAAAGCAAGGTAGAATTAGAGGATAACTAGCCAATAATATGTCAATGAGAGAGAATCATCAAGCGAGACATGTCTTATTATAGATAAATTGTGGGTTGTATTTTGTGTAAACTAAACTGAACAAATCTAAACTAAAAATTTAAAAATATAAATGAGATGGCAATTGCTTAGATACTCCCTCCATCAATTACATATGGAAGCACCCAGGAATTGGTTCAGGAAAAGAACCTATGAATCTGTACCCAACTGACTGGATATGTTAACAGATCCACAACCACACCATTACTTTAACAACACTATTTTTGTGGTGCTTGTTTTATTTCTTTGGACATTTTTCTTCACACTCGTACCATTTTGAAAAATAATGGGTGAAGTCAAACTATATGAATATACTGTTCAAGAGCAATAATATATACAAGTTTATCTTGTTTGAGCACCACATTTCTTGAGGTGATAAAAAGAACCTGCAGGGTCTCTCTGAGGTAAATAGAATTACTGCCTAAGTGCCTATCTGACATAACTATTGAAAGACATGGCAACATTTTTGAAAGTCATTCATTTATAATGAGTTATAGTTCCAGATTGTACTATGTTAATCTATAATCTGCTGTTCTATAAAGAATAGGTGAACATTTTGTTACCAGCTACATTTTTAAAATCAATAAGAACATTTGCAAATTTCTTGTAATATATATTAATAACGATATTAAAAAGTTGAATGTATGGATTTATTCATTCAGGTAAAGAGGTTTGAATGTCTAATTCTACAAAGTTTGATTCCTTGCTCAGTCAATTATCTGAGTGATGAATTAGGACTCACATCTTTCCAGAAAAGAATGGGACCATGCAGAACCTTCTGGATCATTTTTATCAGGTATGGAGTTCCCTGCCTTGTAAGGTTTATTTTGCTGGCTAGATAGGTCACTAAACTGGGTGCCTGGCTGTAGATATGGAGGTTGGAGGTTAAGAAATAGGCTGTGTTGCCTTGGGGAAGCATCTCACTCCCAGAGAGCCTCAGAAATGGGACTGACAAAACCAGTGGATGAAATTCTTATTTCAGAAATGGGTTTTAAATGAAAAACTGTTGTTTCAGTCCTTATAGTATACAGTATATATTTTTAACTATGATACATTCTATGACTTTAGGATATTTCGTTTACATTGTTTTATTTGTTTCTGGACTCTGACTTTGAGAATTTTTTGTGAGTGTGCTGCCTGAGAGCTTCTAAAGATTGTAGTCCAAAACAGTAACTTTCCCAAATTCTGAATTTTATTGCTTTGATTGATTGTGTTCTCATTCTGCTTCGATTTATAATGGAAAATGTTCAGAGACAGGGCAGCTGGGACTTGCAAGGCATTATTATTATTATTATTATTATTATTATTATTATTATTATTATTATTATTATTATTATTATTATTATTATTATTATTATTATTAATTTCTTGGCCAATAATATGTGGAATTGGACCAACCATGCAGTCCTCAAGATAGCTCCAGCTTTTTGATGTCCTCTGCCCTTATTCTTCAGTGACATTTAAATGAAGGGGAAATGGAATGGTTGGGTGGAGGATGCCTGCAAATTATGGAGGGTGATAGTGTTAAGTAAGAGGTGAAGAAACACTACAACAATGTGTTGCATGTTCAGTGCTCTAAAGATGACCCACCTGTCATGGACATGTGACAGAATTTGCATGCATCCCTAAATGGATTTGGGGGTCTTTTGTACAGGTGATTGTACAGGTGAGCAGTGTAAGTATATATCACCCCAGTTCCTTCTAGTCAGTTTGCAAAGTGGTGCCTTTTGAGCAACTTCATAGCAGTAAACATGAAATTCCCTGTGTGGTTTTTACTGTAGTTGCTGTCTCTGGTAAACGTGATATGATAGGAATTTTTGAAAAAAAACTATATGAAAGGCCTTATGTAGACCCCCTTAGTGTGTTCCAGATAAATGTTTAATAGGCACGTCTTACTTAATTGCATTTTCTTAATTAAGTTAATAGAGCTGAGAACTGTGAAATAACACATCATGGTGTGAAGAAAATCTCACTCACCAAGCAGCAAGCCTCCTGCTAAGGTGATAAAAACCCACAGAACTGTAATTAAATAAACACAGACTGTTTGTATCACAGACTTAAATCTCCCATGCTACTTCAGTGGGTGATTAAAAGAGCTCCCTTAACACGCTATACACAACAGGACACCCCTTGTGCTAGCAAGATTGTGTCTTCAGGAGAATTTACTTGGTAACTGAAAAGCCATGTGGTACACTAAAAACTAACAAACTTATTGGCCTAAGTCAAAATTCACTTTTATAAGAGATATGAAGCAGTCATTGAAGAAGGTCACCATCTATGCTGTCAGAATAAGGAAATGGAAAAAGACATTTTCGTTAAGTGAGATGAAAAGGTCAAGGAATGCAAAATAATATTGTAGATCTAGTGACTTTGCATTGTGTTTGTTCTATCATTATCAGTAGGCATGAACAAACTTGTTTTAGTTAATATGTATTTGCAAAACTAGCATCTGTTATTGAACATTACAGATCTCCAGAGAATGTGAATATAATGAGATAGCTCAGTGGTTCAGAATGCCTGGCTGTAGACCAGAATCCAGCAGTCTGAATCATCACTATGTCTCAATGAAGAGAGACCAGTTAAAATCAACAGATGTGTGTGTGTGTGGCTGATGGGATTGCTGACCCTGTCAGCTGTGGGCCTTGACCGAGCTGCATAGTCCCAGAAGGCCAGCATAAAAAGCAACTGGTAAACCACTCCTGTGTACTTTTTACCTAGAAGAACCTGGAGGGGCCACCACAAATTCAGATTGAGTTAATGAGACATATTAATCTGCTTATTAGGAAGTATCATTAAAAATAGAAATGTCTGCCTGGATCAGTTTAAGTATGACTGGGAAGATTAACAATATGGGCAATTAAGGAAAGGATAGATCTTGATCTTGCCATTTCTATTATCCACCAATAGGTTTTGCTTGGGAGTCGCTCAGATGCATATCAATGAAATGTGTTATTTTATTTATGTGAAGCATACAGATTATTAATTTTGACATGCAGCTTTCTTTTTCATTGCTTGACATTTTAGTTTCACTTTCTGAAGCTTCTCCCCCCCCCCCCCGTCATTGGACTGTTGGCATATATATTGATCCCCACCATATTACTGAGTCTTCCCAGATAGGTCAGATGGCTAGAAAGAAAGAAATAAAGAAAATAAAGAAAAAGAACACAACACACAAATCAGGTCATTTCATGGTTGGTTCCTGTAGCTTGGGTGTACTCCTGGACTCATTCTTGAACCTGAATGAGCACTTTACTAGGAGTCCACTTGTACAATTGAGGCTGGTATGCCGGAGTGTCCTTACTTTAGAGCAGTGGTTCTCATATTTGGGGTCCCCAGATGTTCTTGGGCTAAAACTATCAGAACCCTTCACCACTAGGTGTTCTAGCCAGGATTTCTAGGAGCTTTTAACAGTTCCTTTAAAGGTTCAAATAAAAATATGAAGGCCTGGGGGAAAAACAGAAAAATTCAGAAAAAATGTTGTTTTTCCTGTTTTTTCCTGAAGCCTTTTTGGTTTTGTTCCGAAAAAAATTTGGAAAAAAATTTAAAAAAGAAAATGATTATGGAATGTTTTACTTTAACATGATGAAAAAATATTTTAAGACAGGTTGTTTAAATATTTTCAAAATGATTTCTAAAAAATATGCATAGTATCAGATTATTCTAATTTCTGTGCACTGAGGACAAGCAAGTCCTAGGTTACAAACTGAAGTTTCCAAGGCAATAACAAGATGCATTTCTTCCTTTAGGTGGTGCTACTATTGTCACAAGAAAAAGGTTTCATTTTTGTTTTTGCATGTGAGTGAGTATGTTTGGTGCTGTTTTCTCCTCTTCCCTAGAGTAACAAAATGATTCTGATTAAATTTCATGCCCATTCATTGAAACTTAGTCCCACTCCCGTCTATACATTCCCCTCTCTTCAATTCTTTTTATGAATGAGGTTTTTATTTTATTTTTATTTACTGCTGTGGAGAGGAAATAATTCTGGATTTTTAAACATTGTTTGTAGAGGACTTTTTTGTTCCACATAAGCTAGTAAACATGTCAGGAGACGGTTACTCCATTTTTACTTACAATTACAAATAAATATTATTTAAAAAGTAAATTCTTCTTGTAATTTTTTTTTTGGATACACTATATTAATATGCTAGTTGTGATAATTTTATGCCAAGTCAAATTGTCCATAGTCATATTTTATATTCCTAAAGTAACAGAATGACTTTCAAGCTGTTAAAAGGGAGAGGAAATGTAGTATTTTTTTCAATTTTTCTGAAAATTTCTGTTTACCTCCGGAAAAAAAATGGGTTTTTTCCCAAGCTTCAAAATTTCCAGGAATTTTATATCTCTAGGTTAAATATATTTTAAATTATTATATCATTAAATATTTGTTAATTATTGTTTTACATTAAATTATTTTAAAGTCAATATAGTATATTTTTGATATGTCTTATTTTAATCATTATGAGCAGCTTTCAGTTCCTTCATCAAGAGAAAAATTTCTAAGAAATGAAACAACTAAATAAAAAAATACAATAGAGGAGTATTTGTTTTTGTTTACCCCAAGCCAACAGTTTTTTTTTCTGAAATATTAAGATGCTTTCCTAATGATAATTAAACTACTTAGTGTGAGTCTGGGCTATGGAAGTATGGATTCTATTAGTCAGATTTTTCAGCCATTTTGATCAAGAAACTGTACAACAGCAGTGAAACTGCAGCTGCCACAAAGCTTTATCACCCCCCACTGTGCTATAGAATCAAAGTACTATACAACGGCATGTATGAGAAGGACTCTGTTTTCTGTGCTCACTAATTCAGAATAATAGTGTATACAACTAAAACTGAGTGTCTAGAAAGATTACTTTCTTCGCATGGACTATAATCAATGCATGAGAGAATGACTTTGTGAGGAAATAGGTAGATGGGAAACTCATTGAAATCAAATCCACCAGAAGCTCTCAGAAAATCTCCAAAAAGACTGCTTTGATATTATAATCATACTATGAATTATTCAGTGGGATATTGTTCACCTGCTACCCTGACATTAGGACTTGCTGAGAAAATGGTTTTATGTTTCCTTTATCTTTTCTTTTTCATGACATATTTTTTTCTAACACACTTACTTTTCTTTGAAAAGAAAACAGCTGTGTTTGAAGGAATGGACCTTTATAGGTTGACCAGAGGTAATTAAAGGCTCGTCCATCCATTTATATCTGATATTATAATATTCACTGATAAGTATCAAATGTAATGAGTATGTAATATTGAAAATTAGTATGTACCTTCTAATGAGAAATCAAGTCTGATTCCACTCTAAATCTGGGGGTGCATAGTATCTAAACCATCTCAGTTTACATCATTGTTATTTTAAGTCAGTAACAATGAGCCATTTGCATATCTTAATTTTACTGCTTTCTAAGAGTGCATATTTTTCTTGAAAGTATTCTTGTTTTTAAGGAATCTATCATCCTCCCATCTCTTCTTTATACTTAGTCACTGTAGTTTCCAATCTTGTCTTTATTTTTCTCCTGAACAGATAATATATTGCCCTCTTGATCTTTTCCATCTTTAATCTAGGTTTCCCTTTTCCATTGAAGAAACCAAAATTTTACTGCTCATTTTAATTAAAAAATTAACTTTTACAATGTCTGAAACTACAGTGGTGCCTCTCCTTATGAGTTTAATCTGTTCCGAATGCATGCTCTTAAGTCAAACAACTCTTAAGTAGAGCAGCCCTATCTAAAAAATCAAAATAAAAAAATAATAAATAACAAATTGTTAATGTAGACCACATCTAAAATTTGTAAAATGCCTATGGTCGAATTGCTCTTATGTCAAGCTGCTTGTAAGTAGAGGTACCACTGTAATCATATCATATTCCTGCCTATAACATCTTCACAATGTTCACTCCAAAGGGCGAGGAGAACAGAATTATTTTCCCTTTCCTTATTGGGCCCCTCACCTCACCTTAAAACCAGAGTTGTACATTAAATGTAGAGCTTGGACACATAAACGAGGACAGCTCTTGAGGGAGGTGGGTAAAGCAGTGAGAATTTGTCATGTGAGCATGGCAATGAGGAAGATCTGAATACAGTTTATGATAGGATGTAGATATGGGCCCTATTCAGTTGTTACCTACTTGGTTATTGTCAACATACTTGTCAACTCCTTAGAGAGGCACCAGTTCTCCTGAACCTTTATATATTCCATACTTGCCATCACCCCTGTTGTGATTGATATTTTAATACAAGTTTCGTGAAAAGTCATGTGAGTCTTATTAAATAGAGTGACTACAGTCTGCTTTTGATATGTTTGTTTGTTTGTTTTTATGACAGGGACCAACTCTGTCTGTTGTTCTTAGAAAAGAGGTCCACAGGGAATGTCAGAGAATTATGGTAGCCCCTTTTGCTAGGCTGACTGAATATTAAGTGTATGATGTATAGTCTAACATCCCTGCAGCTATTTGTCAAGAGTTCAGCTTGAAAAAAATATTTTGCAATGAGCTGCTGTGTTTGAAAATGTTGTCAAAAGAGGGAAAGGGAGAAAGCATTCATTTTGTGTGAGTGTGTGTGTTTTATTTCCAATGACAATTAAAAAGAGCCACAAACCCACTAGTCCATAGATTATGATTTGGTCACCAGTCTGTGTAAAATGTGGCTGTATAGTTGAATCAGGGTCTAACCCAAATACAGCGGACCCTTGTATAACAAACAGTTTGTATAATATAAAATTTGTACAGCATAAAATATTCCAGAGATAGGGGAAATTTGCTTAACAGAATTGCCTAGGGGCCAAATCCATACAACATAAAAATGGGATTACTCCTTTTTCAATGCATTCCTATGAGAAATTTGTATAAAGGAATATTTGCTTAACATAATTTCATTTGGAATGAATTAATTCCTTTGTACAAGGTAACACTGTACCTGAATCACTAGTATTGTGTGCTTCCATCAAATGTTTATCATTTTTTCAAACATTTTCTTCTTCTAATCACTTGGAAAAACATTAAGTTTACATACGGCCTCTTTTATAAATTATACTTCCTCAGGTCTACTCAGCATTATACTTCCTAAGCCACCTAATAAGCAGACAATATTTAAATAATTCATGCTAAAAAAGTAGACTATGTGGTCATTGACTGCATCTAGAAAATTATTCCCTTCAGCAAGAATGAGAAAAACATAAGAATGGCAATTTATATACAGGCTAATTTCTAGACACGAAAGTAATTAAAAGGCAATTTACTCTGATCGAGTTATCTAATATAATATCATTGAGGCCAAATGGGCTCTGAACTTTAAAGGAATAGTTTTTCCAAAGCATTTATACATATTGAGACTTGGGCTTCTTGTGCTGGGGAACTGTTGAGCTTTAGTACAGCAGCAATATCCAGCTTTGCTTTGAAAATGGTAAACAAAAATAGAACAAACACATGACAAGTCAGGGATCAAGGCCAAAATAACACAAAGCACACAATACAGTGGTACCTCTACTCACAAGCGGCTCAACTGAAGAGCAATTCAACTTAAGAGAAAAAAACCATTGGGATTTTCATTGCTGCCTTTTGAATTTTAGATGTGATCTGCTCTGCTTATATTAATTATATTAATTATATTTATTTTATTTATTTTATTTTTTAGATATCACTGCTCTACTTAAGAGTTGCTCGATTTAAGAGCATGCATTTGGAACGGATTAAACTCGTAAGTAGAGGTACCACTGTAGTATCAGCTGCAAGATCACCCTGAAAGGGATCCCTCTGTGTGGCTATGCCTTGCTTGCCAGTTTATACAGTGATATGCACCCTAATTCTCTGCATAGTATCTCAGAAAAAAAAAAGCCTGCTTAAAGCAGTGGAATTTATACTCAAAATGTATGTATATTTTGGATACACATAATATCATTGATATGGCATGGGCACCTGATATTTCTGTGAGTCATTGTGGTTAGTAAATAGACTGATGGACTAGAATGGATGAACAGATGTGTAGGTGGCAATGGTAAACTGCTCATTGGACAAACCACACTCATCAAAAACCCTATTAGGGATGTCATAAGTCAGAACAGTGAATTCAAAGCATATAACAACAATTTAACCTGCATATAGGGAACATTTGTAGTTGTGGCTGCACAAAGTATTGCTAATGAGGCTTTATTTTTGATATCCCAACCTGTAATTTTGTTTTTAATGTGTAGGGATGGTATGTAGGCCCTCAGATTGAAACGTATCTCTCTTTGGGACCAGATCTGGCTCCCTAACCTTAAATAAAGGGTCATATTACTTGCCCGTTATACCATCTGTTAATGGGGAATATTATTTCCAATATTTTAGTGCATAGCTTTTCTCATTCTAAAAGCCTGGCATTTTCCCTTGCTGACATTTTGGTGTGTCAAATAATACAAGATATTTTTGCTTCCCTCCCTGAACACTTTACCTTGTAGATTTTATTGTTTCACATGGATGCATTAAACGGAAAACATGAAGGAAAAGGGAGTGCTCAGTATTTCATTTATTCGTGTTTTGCATGATAAATAGTATTTCCCTGGGAGAGGATTATGTGCATGGACTTAGGTGCATTGATAGCAACTGGACTGGAAGATCAGCTAAAACGAGTGTTGCTTAAATAGAGCTTTGCTGCTGGAAGATTTCTTTCTTTCTTCTTTTTATTATAGCATGGCTCTTTGTTTTACCTGTGGAGCACTGAAGTTAACTGAGCTGAATAAGCAGAGGAATGAAGGTGAACAATAAAAATGAGAACTGGATACCACACTCCAAATTGCATATAGAGAGGCAGCAGAACATATGAAGTTGCCTTATAATGGGTCAAACTATTTATGCATCCAATCCAGAGCTTGGAACAAAGTAATTTCTGGGCCATTACAGCTCCCAAAATCCTTCATGGCTCAGCAATGATGGCTGTGAGATTCTAGATGCTTTCATTCAAAAATAGTTAACTTCTCAGGCTGTGAAATTCTAATGCAACCATTACCAGTACCTTTCCTAAGAGACAGTATTTCCCCTTGATCTCAGACCCAGTTAGCTGTTACAATGCCTCATTTTAACTAGCTATACTACAGAGTAGAGATGGGCACGACTTAGCGGTATTCCCGTTTCCGTTTCCGTTACTCGTTTCCGTTACTCTACGGAAACGGAAACAGGAATTACTCCGCCAGACTTCGAGCTCGAACCGACGAACGAACAATTTGGTCTGATTTGTCGTACTCGTTACTTGCATCGCGCGATCGCGCGCGATGCCAAGCGGCACAGAAAAAAAGTTTTTAAAAGTTAAAAAGCCCGGTTCCCGGACAAAAAGCAGGCGGAAATATGCCTGCCGTTCCTCAGGGCACCTACCAGAGGGGTGGTTTCTGGAGGTCCCCGCCCAGCCTCCCCCCCTCCTCCGTCCTGCTGGGATGCTCTGGTGTGGTGGTGGGACTCGCCCGCCGCAAAAAGCCCAGTCTCGCCGCCGGCTGCCAAAGCGCAAGCAAGCGGCACGGGCGGCACAGGAAAAAACTTTTTTAAAC
>JAHTLZ010000204.1:58060835-58078803 GCA_023846285.1 Phrynocephalus versicolor | reverse complement strand
GAAGAAGAAGAAGAAGAAGAAGAAGAAGAAGAAGAAGAAGAAGAAGATCTGTCTGGCATGAAATTGTGTTTGTGCTTTTTTAAAAAAACTTTTCAACCTGCATCTCTCTCTCAGGGAAAAAAAATGGACCTCATATCTGCTGTTCTCTCTTCATCTTCTGATATTTTCCTATCAGTTGGGCTGGTTCTAGGTACTTCTCAAACAACACTAACTGTTCTTGTTCAAGTGCCACATCCTTGTAGAATGTTAGCAATCAGTAGCCTGAACTGGTTTCTATCTACAGTTATTCTAAACAGAGCAGCTGTGCTCACTGCAGACCATTGGCTTAAGTTTTTAAGCCAGAATGTTCTTCTATGCACTGGGCCACACTTCCCATCTATTTTTCCTTGAAGAATAACTTGCAGCAGATGGTATTTCTTATTGCACATTGTGTGTCTGAAATACTGCAATTTTCTTCTCTTTACAGTATTGAGGATTTCTAATTTTTTATTCATGCACTGTAATACAGCCACATTAGTGACTCTGGCTGTCCAAGTTATCTTCAGAATTCATCTGTATGCCCACATTTCAAATGCTTCTAGCTCCCTGCATAATGTGCCTGTAAGGGTCAACACCCATAGAGAAGTATGCTGAAATAGGATCAAAGTATTCAAGTACAAAGTCTGATAGCTAAGTCCTGGTTTGTTAAGATTTTCCTCATTTTCTGGAAGGAATTTGTAGCATCTCCAATTCTACAATGACTTTCACATGAAGGATCCCAGTTATCTTTGACAAAGCATCCCAAGTATTTATAAGATGATACTTTCTCAATTATATCACTGCCAATCTTGAGAAGGTTCTGTGAACCATTCTGTTTTTTTTGTTTGTTTGTTTTTGTTTGTTTTTTTACTTATCACCATCCATTTTGTCTTCTTCACATTAAGTCGCAATCCTATGGCACTGCTTTCTGCAGCAACAGAATCCAATAATCCTTGCAAATCTGCCTGACTTGTTGCAAGCAGGACAGTGACACTGTTGGAGCACTGAATTTATTTTCCACACTGAGAACTCACCAGGGTGCATGAGGCCTTCTTTCCCCTGTGATGTAGATTCAGCAATGCAACATACTTTTCTGGAATAGGGTTCATCCTTTTGGATAGTGTATGTGTGTGTGGACTTTTACATTTGGTTCTATCGTTGGTTCCAATAGGATTGAGCCTCCCATACCTATTATATGGGGGGGGGGACCTCCAGTGGAGAAAATAAAGCCTCTTCCTTGAAGAAATGACTGGAGTAGCTGGTTTAAACAAAACTGGGCCATAGCAAGAAGTAAAAGTTAAAGTAAATGTCAGGTTATCTTCCCATCTGCAAATAATAAAAGAATAATAATCCATGCACATTCACACAATTACTAATTGTACAAATTGCATCTAATCTAATTTGGCCCTTCAGTCTCTCTCTGTAGGATTATAATAGCTTGCGAGTGTATAAAGCAAAGTGCAGTGATGAACATAGTATTGTTGCCACTATATATTTATGGGCAAGAATATAGCTGCTGGGCAATCACTTCATCCAAGGGGTTCTGCAAGAACTGTCAGCATTTTTCCCTTCTCTAGGACTGCTTGTTTGATGTTCTCATATTGATTAACAAGCAGCATGCATGCTGAATACTACTTGTTTCTGTGCTACTTTGTAAGGATAATTTGAGGTTAATAGAATTGCCAAATAAGTACTGGCTCAGTTCTCTCTCGAGATGAAGCAGTGCTTGAGCTACCAATTATTTGATTATTCTCATATATCTTCCCTTTTAATGTGGAGATTAAAAAAAAAACACAGGGTCATCTAAGGTGGCAGATGCTTCTATCTGGGATGGGCAACATACTGTCCATAGCTTGCATGCAGGTTGCACCCATTTTGTCATCCACTGCTGCCAACAAACTTGGCAGCAACTCACCACAATTCTATGGAATGACAGTCACCAAATGAAGTGTATTTTGTCATTGTTGTCGTCATCTTAAAACTGCTGGAAGAACTAGAAGAGACCCTTCTAATTCTTCCAGATAAACTCACTTGGATGGCTGAGAAACTTCACAGACAACTAGAAGGGACCCTATGCGTGATCAAGACCAGCCCTTGTAAAGAAGGTGCAGTGGGGAATTTGATTCTGCATAACTGGAAAACTGTCCAACAGTTAAGTTGTATATGGAGCACAGGCAAAGGAAATTGCACTCAAAGAAATCTTTAATAAATAAATATCTCTTTCTAATGAAATCCTCTCCTTTAAAAGTATTTGTACATAATTTTTCTGCCAAAGTCAGTACAGCAAGAGTGGGGTCAAATTTAGTGGTTGATGGCTCATTGCGTGTTCCAAGGAAAAGGAAGATGGACACTTAAGCTAACCAAAAACAATCTACACCATTATTGTGTAGTATGAATTTAGTGAGTGATGGGGGACACTGCAGTCAGTAAGAACTGGATTGAGATCCAAGAAACCCTAACATGAAATCTTAGTTTGGCCTTAAGGTGGTCATGAAGCTTTGGGCAAACCACTATCCTCCTAGCATAAGCTTGCATGTTTCAAATATGAAACAATAATTCTAACCCCTCTTTAATGGGTTATAGCATAAATATTAGCATAGTCAATGGGTGTATCCTAGTTGTGATTTACTACTAACTGAAATCGAGTAGCAAGTCACAGCAAGAGTAGGCTGATTGAATCCGTGTGGATTTGGTGAGTTAGTTTCTAAGTTCCACTGGTTCAGCCACCTACTCTAGTTACAAAGTACTAATGGATTGCAGTCAATGTGAGATTCCTATCTGTTGTGAAATTTTGTCCCCTGGGAGATAATCATTAAAGTAATCTTAACTGGTAATTCAGAGCTTGAAGGAGGAGGCAATATTATTGGGAGACATCTCCTCAATTCTTGACCACTGATGATATTGGGTACTGGCTAAGATATCTGGGAGGTATAACCTGATGCTGTCTGGATACTGAAGACTGGAAACTATTGGTCTCAATGATTTAAGTAACAATAGGAATTGTTTAGCAAATGTATTTTTAAACAAATTTCTGTCAAGATTGTGTGTTTTAGGATTTTCCTAACAGTGCTTGTAAAGAAGGTTAGAAGCACCATAGCTGAAGGAACTATCAGTTCATCCTTCTTGCACTCATAAGGCAGCTGCACCTTATTATATTATAATGCTTGATAAATTAGGATCAGGAGAAATTGGGACATCATCGCTGGCCCACTGCATTTGGAAGACTGAGGCAAAGCCTAGGGAGAGTAAAGGAGGTTGAGTTTTAAGCATGGATGGTAGAGATGGGCACGACTCGGGAAAATGATGTTTTCGAGTTGTCGTGTGTCGGAGGCAGCCCGTGTCGGCTCGTTTCTGTTTTTCGCGAAAATTCGCAAAAATTAGTCGGTTCGTTTTTTCGTTTTTTCGTTATCGTTATACTGGTTTTTTTGGGGGGGTAGCGGGCTCCTGGAGGCAACTTTGTGGGGTGGGTGCCTCCGCCAGCCCGCTATAAAGGGAAAGTGGGCTCCTGGAGGCACCCGTGGGTGCCTCCTATCCTCACCCACTAGGAAGGGACAGCAGCAACAGGCTCCAAGAGACCCCTCAACATGGGGGTCTCCCCTCCTCACCTGCTGCTGCTGCAAAATGGCATGCATAACCATATGGATATGCATACCATTTGCAGGCAGAGACCCGCTCAAGTACCTGATCCCCTGGTACGAGCGTGTCGCACCTGCCATGTCCCACAAAGAAGGGAATCGTACTTGCGTGTGTAGTGCAATGCAAGTAGATCTGGCTATGGGCTAAGGTGGGTTTAGTAAAAGGGCTAGGGTTAGGCTAATGACGGGTAAGGTTACGGTGGGCTATTGGGTTGCACCTCTGGGTGCCTCTCTGACCCACTAAGAAGACAGTCTGTGACAAGTTCAAGTTCAAGTTTATTGCGGTCGTATGACCCATATAAGCAAATATACAATGAATCTTAAAACAGTGAAAAAGAGTAAAACTGTGGATGGGTAAAAACATCAGGAAGATGGATGGATGGTCGAGGTAATCTCTGCTCTCTTGCGTATAGCGGCCATAAAAAACTTTGCTACCTGGGCTGTAACATAAGAGTTCTTGTCTATCAAACAGTATTGGACTAACCATCTAGAAGGGTGGCCTTGGAACTTCTTCAGCAATGGGGCAATTAAGTTGTTTCTAATATGATCATAGAAAGGGCAAAATAAGAGCACGTGTTGGATAAATTCTGGGGACGGGTTTCCACATGGGCAAAATCTTTCTTGGCGCGGAATCCCCGTAAACCTACCCTGAAGGAGTGCTGATGGCAATACATTCATCCTGGCCAACATGAAAGCTCTACAAGCCTGTGGTGAACTAAGTGAAGTTAAATATGCCGCAGGGGTCTTATACGTTGGAAACACGCCTTGTGACAAAGGGGAGCAGGTTCTTTGTGCCAGGGAGAAAAGTTCCTGCCTCTCTATGTCACTTAGCCTCTGGGTAAGGATTCATAGAGCCTGTTTCTGCCCTAACGTCAAGATATGGTCAAGCGGGATACCTACAGACCTGATTTTTTGGTTAATGAAGGATTGCCAGCGGCTTTGATAAGAATCAGACAGCATGTCAGCTATGTACCCCAGTTGGTCTGCACAAAAAAGGATTCTAAGCCAGTACTTTAGGGTCTGGGTCCAGGCGTTGATTTCCAATCTACCCACTCCTGCCTCGAGGCACAACACTGCATAGGGTACACAGTTTGGGACCCCCAGAATCTGACGCAAAAAAGCAGATTGAATTTTTTCAACCTCAGAGTTGAATGCTTTGATCCAAACTGGTGTGCCATATAATAATTGAGCCCTTGTTTTTGCTTGAAAAACTTGAATGGCTGATGGGACATGGCGACCTCCGCTTCTGTAGAAAAACCGAGCCACTGCTTGTGAACTACATTTAGCAAGATTAAGGGCGTGGCTTCTATGAGTTGCCCAGCTCATGTTGTATCTAAAAGTAATCCCAAGGTATTTATATTCCTTAACCTGCTCTAGAGTGTCATTGTGTAGAAACCAACGCAGTCTTTTCCACCTCTTTGAGAAAACTAAAATCTTAGATTTCTGGGTGTTGATGGACAGGCTGTTGCTATCGCAATAAGTTGCAAAAGCTGTAATGAGCCTCTTAAGACCCAATTGGGTTTGGGATAGAACTGCTGCATCGTCTGCATAAAGGAGTAGTGAAATTTGCTGGGAACCTAACTTGGGGGGGTGGCCCTGAACTTGTTTCAAGGAATCGCTCAAGTCATTGATAAAAAGGTTAAATAAATAGGGTGCCAGGATGCAACCCTGTTTAACCCCCTTGTTATTTGGGATCCCATCCGACAGTTCCCCGGCAGGGCCATAGCGCACCTGGCAGCTCGTATTAAGATATAGCTTTTGAATGAGGAACAGCAGTCTCCTATCAATTGAGGATTTTTCCAGTTTGGCCCACAGTAGGGTCCTTGAGATTGAGTCGAAAGCCCCTTTTAGGTCGAAAAAGGCTACAAACAGTCTCCTCCCACCCATGACATTGTTCTTCTCTGCAAGGTGGGCCAATACTGAGCAGTGATCTAGTGTATATCTACTTTTACAAAAGCCAATTTGTTCCGGGCCCAAAATCCTATGGTTGTCCATCCAGGTTGTCAGTTTTTTCACTAGGTGGAGAGCATAAAGTTTCCCTATAATGGACAGCAAGCTGACTGGGCGGTAGTTTCCTGGGTCTAGAGGGTCTCCTTTTTTAAAAATAGGTACTATAATGGCTTTAGTCCATGCTGCAGGTACCCTTCCAAACTGGTCAATTAATGTAAAAAGGGTGGCCAAAGGAGTGGCCCACCACTCCAAGTGCTTTTTTAGGAGTTCAGGGGGAATCCCATCTGGGCCGGCCGCTTTTCGCAGTTTTAAATTAGAAATCAAATTTTTGATCTCTAAAGTATTTACTGGGTCCCATTTAGGTAAGTTGGGAGATGCTGGATGAGGGGAATCTAGGTCCGGGGATTGAGGATCATAAAAAATGTTGGTAAAGTGATCCTTCCATATATGCACAGGAATCTGGGCGTCCAAGGAACCTGACCTGCTTTTTAAGGCACCCCTAACCAACGTCCAAAACTGCTGACTATTGTTGGAATGAACATAATGAATCATTAAGTTCCATCTTTCCTTGATGAAAGTTTGCTTCTTCTGAGCTATTACAAACTTATAGTGTTTTTTTAATTTAATATATTCGCTTGGGGGAGAAGGATCTGACTGGGTTAATCTATAAGAGTGGTACAGGCAACGTAACTGGTTTTTCAAAAGAAGACAGTCTCTGTCAAACCAGGGATTTGGACTAAGTCTTGCATTTTTGTAAGATCTCTGGCAAATTTGTTGACTTAAAATACTATTGATTTCAGCCGTCAGGTTTTCATAATGGGAGATGGCCTCTGACGGGTCTAATGTCTCAGACAAGCTCTGTTTCAAGTTTATAAAATGGTTGGAGTTTAATGCTAAATTAATCTTATCCTCTATTTTGGGGGACCATTTCTTTCTCATGCAATAAGGTGCCTTACTATCTTTATTATTGAGGTGATAGGATATGCTAGATGTTGGTTGGCTACATTTTATTTTAGTGATTAAGGGGAAATGGTCGCTGTCGATTTGCGATCCAACCTGGAAATCGACTACCTTGTCGCTCAAGTTGGGAGAAACAATTACATAGTCGATGACACTGCTTCCCCTGTGGGAGCAGAAAGTAAATTCTCCAGGGTGGTCCAATACAGATGAACCATTTAAGATAATCTTTCCGGTCCCCATCACAAGTCTGGCCAGATGGTGCCCCGCAGGATTAATCTGGGAATCTTTGGAACACCTTGGAAGCTTAAGCTGCTCCGGAAAATGGTCCTCCAGGCTGTTGCCCATTGAGTCCAATAGAGCAGGGTTGTCATTACCAATCCTGGCGTTAAAGTCTCCAGCAACCAAGACTTCAGCTGAAGGGTGTTTTGTCTCTAAAGAAAATAAATAACTGTTCAAGGTCTCCCATTGTGCCTGCAATTTTTCTTTGTTAGTTTGAGGGGGTAGATAAACGTTAACTATCATAAGAGAGGGCTTCAGGTTTTGGATTAAAATGGCCATAGCTATGACATATGGGTAAGGAGTCAAGGATTCTGTGACATATGGGTAAGGAGTCAAGGATTAGGGTTAGGGGGCTAGGGGGCTAGGGCAGGTTTTAGGGGGCTTTTTGGCACATCCCAGAAGTCTCAGTGGCCAAGTGGCCATGCGATTGGTGAGATGGCTCCAAAAATTTGCATGGTCGTCCCCTCCCACATGGCTGGCCAGGCCACTGGGCCAGCCTATCATTGCGCACTGCGCAGGTGTAAAAAAATAAAATAAAATAAAATCAATGGAGGACAGAGGAGGAGAGGAGAGACATTTTGTTGCAAGAAAAAACCCACTGCTACTGTGAAAAATCTGGAAGTTTATAAATTTCTGCGTGTTCCTGTTGTGCTTGTGTGTTTTTGGACCACGATTTCAAAAACAATATTGCGTTCGCCACCCCATTTTGGATCCCCCGCCCGCACCGCATGGCATGGCAACTCGAGTCCGGCTGCCCAGGATGGGGGGGAGGCGGGACCACCCCTCCAGAAACAATCCCTCCGGTAGGTGCCCTGCGCCCTTAGTCAAGCAGGCATTTTCCGCCTGCTTTTTGGCCAGTGTTTAAAAAAGTTAGTTTTTTCCTGGTAGGTGCCCTGAGGCACGGCAGGCATTTTTCCGCCTTTTTGGCTGGGAACCGGGTTTTTTAACTTTTAAAAACTTTGTTTCTGTGCCGCGTGGCATCACACGATCGCGCGATGCAAGTAACGAGCACGACAAATCAGACCAAATTGTTCGTTCGTCGGTTCGAGCCCGAAGTCTGGCGGAGTAATTCCCATTACCGTTTCCGTAGAGTAACGTAACCGAGTAACGGAAACGGAAACGGAAATACCGCTAAGTCGTGCCCATCTCTAATGGATGGTAAGTTGTGAGCAAGTACATTTTGTGTAACTGCACACAGTCATTTTGGATTATCATGGGATGGGGTTATTAATAGAGATGGGCACAAAATGCTAAAATAGCATTTAATTTCATTTTTCATATCATTCTGTTCTGTTTCATTTCGTTTCTTTTGAAACAATATATTTTTAAAAAAAATTGTTTCATTTTTCATTTTTTCATTTTTTATTTGTGTACTCTCTCTGTGTGTACGTGTGAGTGTGTGTGTGGTGCTTGTGTAACTTCCCACACCCAATTGGGCATGGGAAAAGGCAGGATTTGTAAACCCCAAGCACCGATCAGCTGTAGCATGGCCTTGGGGCGGCAAAAAATAAGATAAGATAAAATAAAAATCCTGCCTTTCCCCCCACCCAATTGGGGAAATTTATTTATTTATTTATTTATTTATTTATTTATTTATTTATTGCTGAGCCCCAAGTGCCAATCAGCTCTGGCGGGTTTGGGGCTGGCAAAAAAAAGTTTAAAAATTGCTCCTTTCCTCCCACCCCATTGGCGTAACTGATCGGAGCTTGGGGCAAAGCAAGAAAAATAAAAAATAAATAAAAATCCTGCCTTTCCTCCCACCCAATTGGGGGGTAGTGGAATTTTTGTTTTTATTTTTATTTTTATTTTTATTTTTATTTGGCTGAGCCCCAAACCCCGATCAGGTGTAACACGGCCAGCTGAGGGTGGTTTTTTTTATTTTAACAAGTGCCAGCCGCACTACAGCTGATTGGCACTGGTGCTTTGGAAGCCCCCTCTGTGGGGGCTGGTTGGTGGCAGTGACAGGAGAACAAAAAATGAACAAAATGAAAATATTTGTTTGTTTTGTTCCATTTTCATTTGAGGGGGCGGTTTGTTATTCATTTTGTTATGTTATGAAACAAATAACAAATAACAAAATGAATAAAAAAATCATTTCATGCCCATCTCTAGTTATTAAGATATTAGTCTAAGCTTCTAGTTTCTTGCCACTGTGTAATTTGAGTTAACTTTGATCTTAAACTAGCAGGTATTTTGATAGTCAAATGTAGTTTTGTTCACTTGAGAGGGATTCTACATTTTATGGTGACCCTGATTTCAAGAGCAAGCATTTGTTAAAACTGCTCTGTCAATCTAAAACAGGTTGAGGGTGAACCTGTCACCACAACCACCCACATATAAATTCAGTGTGGTGTGTTGATGATATCAACACCTCAAACCATCTGAATATGTCAAACAGGTCTCAGAGTACTACCTAAGTCCCTGAGAGCTGCTGTGCTTCCTAGATCTCCAGGCAGGATGATAAATCTCAAGGGATGACGTGCTGGAGTAGAAGAATGTTTGATTTCTCTTTGTACCCTTAAACCATGAGCATAAAGTCTGAGGTGGAATGATTATGTAATCAGTGGAGCTGCTGAAGTTACCAAAAAGGGAATTTTCATTGCCTCTATGTCAAGTACCCACAATTGCAGCCAATTTATCCAGATCCCTCTTGTACTCTTTCCCAAAATATGCTGTCCCCAAAACAATACTATTCCCAGTCCCCTGCTTCTCCTGCATCTCTGATATGACACATACTTCAGTAACATCAAAGTAGCTTTCCCTTTGACATCACAAGGCTCTGCCGAGCCTCACATTTTTGTTGAAATCTCTGAAAAAAGATTGCTACGAATGTGGAAATCCTATTCAGATTATTTGTAGGGCATGTCTTTCCTCTTCTACTTCAAGTATCAAGACAACAATGGAATACATTGGAAACAAATGAAGGGAATAATAACTAGATATAGGCATGAATGCTGGTTTGGTGGTTCAATGCAGTTTATTTCTCAGCTGACCTGTGGTGCAGTCCCTCACCCCTACCAGCAGGCACCAACTTGGCAGCAACGCCCAGCGCAGGGTGCTGCTTCGAAGTGGTGACATGCTGGAGGGTGTGGGGTGTTGAACTATTGCAAGCAACTGCACTGAACTGCAATGCCAGAAGTCTGTGCCCATTTCTAAAAATAACGAATCCAGGAGAAAAACCTTATATCTAGGCACAATCCAATAGCCTAAGAGACAAATGTTTTTGTTTGATTAGCCTACAATGGTCCTTTCTTACTTCTTTTGTCTAGATGCCTGCAGTCTACGGCAGCAAAGGTGGCACATCTACCACAGCTTGTGTATTACACCAGGACAGTCTTAACAAAGGTATTACCCAAAGCTGTGTCTTATTCTATAATTGTGTGTGCCATCTTGACAGAATATTATGGATATTAAACTTTCAGTATTAAAAGTAAGGGTTAGAAGGAACTGCAGTGGAAATCAACATGAACTGGCAACACATCAAGTTCTGAAGGTCTCATTCACACTTACTCAACTCACACTGGCAAAGATTCTCCCCAAGGATCGGCTGACTGTAATACAGCATGCTTGCTGTACTTTTAATTGGAATATTAATTAGAATTCATTTTTCTTTCCTCTTTCATTTCTAAGGATATATTTAGAGAAAAACAATAGCGACAATGTCAAGAGTGTGCTTCTCACAGCTCATTGAACCTCCTCCCATTGACATGTATATTATGCCATGGAAAAATAATGATGGCAGTTATGGGATATGAGGTTGCAACATATACCTTGCAGCTCATTCCAATGACCCGCATTTTGATAGAGAGTCCTTGTATACAAGGGCATTTCCTTCATACTGTTATGCAAAATAAACCAGCATAGCCAAGAGCAAAGATTTATAGCAGCAGACTGTCCCTACTGCTTCCTGTGTGCTCATGCCAAATTCTCTATACAAAGAAAACATAATTACAAGTGTGTGTGTGTGTGTGTGTGTGTGTGTGTGTGTGTGTGTGTGTCAGTGAGTGAATCAGTGAATGAGAGAGAGAGGGGGAGAGAGAGAGAGAGTAGAATAACTTTCACAAGATAAATAACTAAGTTTCTAAGCTTAAGCATTGACATTGTTCTTCAGCTAATTATTTTACTTCATGAAAAATTTTGCCTGTTCTACCATGTGTAGAGGGGCACCATATTTTGCAAATGATCTTTGTACTTCAGTGTTGTTTGCATGTGCATGTGTAGATTATTTTCAATCCACATGCTTCTCAATATAATTTTCTCCAATGACTCCGGTCACATAGACATCAGGTTCTTATATTCACAATTTTCTAGGCAATTAATTATGTGAGAGAGACAAGACTCCCTGGAAAAGACATTGCTATTAAAAATGAAGACCAGCATGAAAAGGGGAAGAAGACCATATTACAGAAGGATTGACTGCATAAAGCAAAGTTTCCCAGCTTTGGGGCCTCAGATATTCTGGGACTACAACTCCCAGAAATACTGGCCAGCACATGTAGTGGTAAAGGTTTCTGGGAGTTCTAGTCCAAGAACATCTGGGACCAAAGGTTGAGAACTGCTGCTGTAAAGAAGCCACAGCCTTGAGTTTGTAAGAGCTGAGCAAGGCTGTCAGCAACAGGACATTTGGAGGTCATTCTTTCACAGAGTTGCCATTAAGGCTGAGGTGACTTAGCAGCACATAACAATAATAAATCCACAACAGACATCATTCACTGGCCATCATCCAAGAAGCAAAGAAGCTGCATCTGTCCTCTCATTTCCTGCCCTAGGTGAGAGAAGAGACTTAAAGTTTTCAGGAAACAGAAGAAAAATATTTTGTTAACCGTCCTTCAATGGCAATATGCCGTGAGAAGTTAGGTACTATACAACTATGAGACTGACACATTTTCTTATGCAAAATATGTTGTCTAAAACCAAAGTAATATGGTAAGACAAAGCAAAAAGTATGTCACGCATAAATAATAGTGTTTTTTGTGGAAGGGGAAGCAACAGGTAGAAGGGTATATTTATGTACACTGGTACTTTGACTTATGAAATTAATCCATTTTCAGAAGTCATTTTTTTCATAAGTCAAACAGCAGTTTCCCATAGGAATGCATTGAAAATCAATTAATCTGAGTTGAGCAGAGCAGGGACCGGTTGATCTTCACCTAGCCCAGGCAACTTGGAAGAAAATCAAGGAAGGAGTGGGGAGCCAACGGAGGCAGAGAGTGCCTCCTCCTCCTCCTCCTCCTCCTCCTTCTAGGTGCTTTTATCTCTTTTGGAGAGGGAGGAGGAGGATGCAATCTCCCTCAATCAAGGGCAGCTGCGCCAGACAGGTGATTTTGACCGGTCGGGCCTGTCAAAATCACCTGCCTGGTGTGGCTGTGGAGAGCCTTTGTAAGTCAAAATTTTTGGTTGTCAAAACAAATTCGAGGTACCACTGTATACCACTTTGTTAACCCACCTGGACAGAAACAATAGATAGAAAATATATGCACAATATTGCCATTCTACACCTAGGAACAAGTCTAACTGAACTCAACAGAGCAGGAACTAAATGTCGGTAGATGATTACTGTGAGCTTTTGACTGTGGATTATCTGCAAATTGGTAGAAGCCTGATGGAAACCTGCATCTGTTTGAATGTGTGTGTTTCATTTGATTGAGTGGCAGTGGCCAAAGATCGTGTCGGAAGCAGCAACAGAAGTGAGGTGGTGAATTAAATATAATGTTGCTGCTGCCACCATGCTTCTGGCCACCACCTTTAGTCTCCTGCTGGACAAGCTGTCTTGCCTAGTAGACTGTTACACAGCAGCAGCAAGGGGGGGGGAGATGTTACCCCAGACTATCAAAGATATTGACAACCCTGCTGCTGTCACCACCGTACTCTCAGGTGTCACTGTCCAGCTACCTCCTAGAAAAACCCAATAGACTGTAGAGGAAGCCCTACTGCAGTTCCAAGTGATGTACACTCGGCGCCATTTTAAACCACATGAATTGTTTCATGTAAAGTGATGGGCTTTTCTGGTTACAGCCCATACTTGCTTCTTAGGGAGGGCTGTTATCCACTCGCGGCAGATATACCTTGAGAGAGAGCTGCAGCCTCAGCTCCGCTTGCAGAGGTGAGACTGTGGTCCTCTCTCGACCACCCTCCACTGCAGGTGGATGAAAGCTGGGCCAGTTGTCATCCACCCATGGTGGAGATCCCTTGAGAGAGAGCCATGGTCCCACCTCAGCATGCGGAGGCAAGAATGGGGCTCTCTCTAGAACAGCCATGCCCAAAGTCTGGCCCGGGGACCAAATCCAGCCCATCAGGCTATTTTGATTGGCCCACGGATGGATGGCCTGCCCCTCCCTCCCCCCCTATAGCAGCCCAGCCAATGGCGGGTCGCAAAAAAATTCTTTTTCTTTTTCTTTTTTGCTTTGCTAAACCCAGCTTGCTTGCCCAGGAGGGACGGAGTGTGAAGCCAAAGCCACCGTAGGCAGGTGGCAGATCATGGGGGGGGCATGGTCCAAGAGTTGATTCGGGTGGCTGGCTGGCCGGTTGGAGGGGAAGTGTGGGAGGCAGTGTGGGGGCTTCTCCCAGCATGGCTTTGTCCCTCCCGGGGAGGAGCTGTGGAAGAGGGAGGAAAGGAGGTGACTTCTTGCACCACTGCTCTGGTGACCTGCTCTTTGCAAAGTCCCCTTGCTCCCCCCTCCCCCACAAAAGCAAGCCCCAATCATGATCCACCTCCCCCAGGCTCAGCAGTGGGGCCAGGATCTGCTCCCCGCCTCCTGGCTTGACATCAGTGGGAGCCTTCTGCCCTGATAGCAGCCTCTCGGTGGGGATGGAAGTGGAGGTCTTGTATTGTGGGGTGATCACCGCCAATTGCAAACCACTTGCCCCTTCCTCGCTGCCGCAGCTGCTTTCATCCACCAATGCCATTTACACAGTGCTAGTGGAAGATCCAGTGTTGTTACTCCAGAGGAGATTGAGGTGCCGGAGCTGCGAGGACGGGAGTGGCAAGAGCTTTTCCAAAAGGTAAGAGGGAAGAGACTCCAAAATAAAGAGAAAGAATTGGAGGGGGTGAGTGGGATAAAATTTTGTACACACCTCTCACGCCATCCCATCCTGTCCCAGTCATGTTTGCACGGCCTTTGCTGGCTGCTCGGATCGGCCAAAGGGAGACTGCAGGTGGGCGTGTCCCACCACCAGGGCCTATCTTGGCAGGCACTTGGAAGCCGGGGAAAAGAGACGCAGATCGCTGCTTGGTGGGCCAACATGCAAGGGCAGTGGGGGTGATCGCTGGCTATGTGGCTCAAAGGAGATTTATTTTGTCACCCCCTTGGTGGACTCCCCCCCCCCCAGGTAGGGTCTCATGTACTGGCATGTGGGAGAGGAAGCCAGAGATGGGGGGGTGTTTGTGTTGCAAGATCATGAAAGAAAAGTACCCCCCAGTTCACATGCACACTTTTATTTTTGCAGGAAACTTAAGATTGGGAGACCTGCATGAGCAAAAAGGGGACAGGGG
The DNA here is from genome assembly GCA_023846285.1 of Phrynocephalus versicolor. Taxonomy (NCBI): domain Eukaryota; kingdom Metazoa; phylum Chordata; class Lepidosauria; order Squamata; family Agamidae; genus Phrynocephalus; species Phrynocephalus versicolor. The sequence continues at coordinate 58,064,469 of JAHTLZ010000204.1, read as the reverse complement.
CTGCAGGAGTTGGGGCGACAGCAGTGGTGGGGGCAGGGGGAGGGGGAATCTAGAAGGGAAAGTTTCCCCAGGATTTCTCCGGCATCTTCCCCCTTCGTCTAGCTCTTGCCTGGATGAAAACCTGGCACCTTTCAATGCTTACTTTGCTGCGGCAAAAGTTTTTGATCGAGGGGAGGGAGAGCAGCAAGGGGGTGGGACTCTGTCGAGTGAAGGTGGAGAAGCCACCGCCGAGGCTTAGCCCATTCCCACCTCGTCCAGTCTCCTCCCTGGTCAGGCAGCCGTGAGCTGCAGTGGGAAGGGAAGGGAAGCTGGCCAGCCCACTGGAAGTGGGATTGGGGTGTGTGGAAAGTGAGGGGGGTGGACACGTGCAGAGGGCTGGTCAGGGGAGGAAAGAGGACTCCCTGCGGGGCGGTGAGTGGGGTACCTGCATGCTGTTGGGAAGGCACAGAGTGGTCTCTCTCTCTCTCTACCTCTACCTCTCTCTCTCCCTCCCCCTCTCTTTCCCCCTCTGAACTACAACTCTCAGAATCCACCCAGACTGCTGATTTGTTAATCCAGCCTGTCAGAACTTGGCCCCTTTTGCAAAGCATGGGGAAAGTCTCTTTTTGGGGTGGAGCTAGGCTTCCTGAAATTATCTCCCCCACAAGCCCCTGTACCATGCTGGCTGGGGAATTCTTAGATTTGGAGTCCAAAAAACATTTCAGACCGCTGCCATATAGATGTCTTGGCCTCCCAGTCTTACACATGGTGGGGGAGGCAAATTATGTGTTTAATTTTATCAGCATTCTTGTGTCAGTCAGGGTAGCCTCTTGGAGTCTTCATCCAGCAGAGAAAGATGCAGAGAAAAGAAAACAGTTATTTAATCTGCTTTCTAAACCAGTCGATGGATCTGATCCTTTCCTGATGCGAGCTGGTTAGGGCCTGTGGCTTTCTTTAGACAGGGAGTCAACCCATCTAATACTTGGTCCTCCTCTTTTCCTGCTGTCTTTCACCTTTCACAGTGTTGCTATCATTTCCAGAGAACCTTGTCGTCCCATGATGTGCCCAAAAGAGGACAGCCTCCATTTCATCATGTTTGCCTCCAGAGTTAAGTCAGGCTTGATAAGCTCTCACACTTGTTTGTCTTCCTGGCAGTCCATAATATCCCAAAAGTGTAGAAGTGGGTCTAAATTTGAATTGATGTGTGAATTCTCCTGCATTCTCTCCTTCCAGTCCATTGAATGATTCTGTATCACTTTTTGAAGGATTTCTTAGTTCACATCTAACAGATAACAGGGTTTTTCAGATACATCTATTTGTGTATATTTAGGGAGATGCATCTATTTGTGTATATTTAGACAGCAGCAAACTCTTATGTTGCTTTTGGAGTGGTTGGTTACTTTTGCCCCTGAAAATAGCTAGAAGTGCCAATTTTACATTAAAACAAAACTATCCCCCCCTCACTTCAATCACTCCAAATCCAGAGAAATCATAAAGGCAGACTTCTGTTCATTTCCAATTTTGTTTTGCAACCGGTGTCAACCCTCATGGGGGTGTGGGTCAGTGGGTTGGGCTTGTGGGGTAGTGTGTTGGGCTTACAAGGGCTCAGTGGGTGGGGCTCAGGGCTCAGTGGGGGGCTTGCAAGGGATCAGTGGGGGGCAGGGGCAGGGGGCAGCCAGCCCCCCCCACACATTATCAGCCACCAAATCTGGCCCTCCTTACAAAAAGTTTGGACACCCCTGCTCTAGACAGTCCTCCACCGTGGGCAATGATATAATAATGTGTTGGTTTACAAGCGTGTTTCCATAATGAATTGTGCTCATATACCAATGTATCACTGTATCTAAATACATAATATGGAGAAACTTTATTTATTTATTTATTTATTTATTTGACTTTTATACCACCCATTTAGACCAAAGGCTACTCTGGGTGGTTTACAACATAAGATAACAAAGGAATACAAAATACAAGATACATAATAAAATAAAATATACATACATCAACAACAAAAAACTAAAAAGAAGCTAAAATGAAGCTAAAAATGGCAAGAGATTGATAAAATGGAGGGGAGATATGAGAAGAAAAGTGGTTTAAAAATAGTGCCTTACTAAATCTTTGAAGAATCAGGGAATGCCATTCTATAGAACCAGGTCTTTAATAGTTTTTTTAAAAGTTTGAAGCGAGGGTGCCAGCCGAATTTCAGGGGGTAGATGGTTCCATAACTGGGGCGCAACCACCGAGAAGGCCCTACTCTTTGTTACAGCTTTCCGGGCCTCCCTCGGGGTTGGGACTCCCAGGTGTCCTGCCTGGCTTATTAACTTATGTTGCAATTTTTGTTCAGTCCAGCAACTGTGGACTTGTCAAATTTGATTTTCCCCCCAAACATCCCTATTTTATTTTGCAAAGTGTAGAGAAGGGGAGGGAGAAAGAGGAATTACATAAGAGCTACAGAGATCTGTTTACTGTTTATTAAGTCACTTCAAGTGTCAAGTTGTAAGTTATCAGCATAAGAATTTATAACAATAAAAACTGGCAGAGCTTTAGAATTGCACCACCAACAACACTGCAATATTATAGTTTAAAAGCAAATATATGACTCCTCAGCCATTTGTAGCCTGAGCAATGTCACAAAGAATGTAATATCATAATATTTTGTCTGGTTTGTGTGTGTGTGTGACATAGAATGCCTCAACAGCCATTTGTAAATCAGGCTGATCTGTTCCTTTGCCATAAATTTTAACAATTCAAAAATCAATTGCCTCATTTAACTTCTGCTAATACATATGGAACAGCAATTAACCACTCTTTCTATTTGTCTTCCACCAAGTAGAGAATTAACTGCAGATGATTAACTTTAAAAGTGACAAACAGTGGGAACTGTGGACTTTGGGAGCATTGATTATGGGCCTGTTGTACTAGGTTAATTAAGGATACACTCCTTTAGTCACTCACCTAACTGGATTGCTTTATTTTAATTAAAATTCCACCTGGAAGGTTTCTCTACTGACTTTGTCCTCTTTCTTCATGTTTCCTGTTTACCTTTGCATGGTTTCTGCTCCTAAAATGTAATGTGAGCACTTCTATAGGTTTTTTCTTGGTTGCACTGTTACCTGCAGCATTATCTGCCCCCCCGCCGGCCGCCGCTGCTTGTTCTTTGTTGCGGCGTGCCGATTGCCGGGGCGCCTTTGGGGGTTGGCGTTTTTCTTTTCGCCTCGCCTCTCCTCCGGCCGCCGTTGGGGAGCCATTGGGATTCTCTCCGGCTTTGGGGGTAGGCTTTTTTCCATCCGCCTCCCCCCCTCTCCGGTTGCCGCCGGGTCCCGCTGGCAATGGCGTTTTTTCCAGCTGCCTCCCCTCCGGTTAGTTTAGCTAGCCGGCGGCGCCCGGTTTGGTATCCAACATGGCGGCGCCGGCGTTTCTCCCGGCGGTCCTCCCACTATGGCCCTGTGGCGGTTCGCCTACGGTTGGCCTGTCATTGGGGGCTGGGGTTTTTCCATCTGCCTTCCCCCCCTGGCCACCTTGGGAGCCGGTGGATCTACCCCGGTTCGCCCCCTAGCCTAATCATTTAGGCGGCTGGTCGGCCGCGGGCCAATCCGGTCCCGGGCGGTAGGTCGGCCGCCGGCGAACTGGTTTCGGGCGGCAGGTCGGCCGCCGG
>JAHTLZ010000204.1:58040793-58060825 GCA_023846285.1 Phrynocephalus versicolor | reverse complement strand
AACTGGTTTCGGGCGGCAGGTCGGCCGCCGGCGTACCGCTGTCATCTATTGCTGGCCATTAACTCGGGTGGCTGGTCGGCCGCCGGCGATTTGTGCCGTTACTATCTCGGGCGGCTGGGCGGCCGCCGGCGATCTGCTGCTGTCACCATCTCGAGCGGCCGGTCGGCCGCCAGTGTGTTGCCGTTTTGAACGGCTGGTTCGGCCGCCAGCGAATTTCTGCTGTTTCCATCTTGGCTGGCGGGTCGACCGCCGTTGGGGCGCCTTTGGTTCCACCTTCCACCATCTCGGGCGGCAGGGCGGCCGCCGGGGTATTGCCGCCGTTCATTAACTCAGAGGGCAGATTGGGCGCCAACGGACGGCCGAAGTGACCTTAAGGCGACAGGCTGAGTCGCGGATGGTTGGCTGTCTTTCCTTCCCCTTCCTAGCTCCCTTATTCACGCCCTTAGTCTCCTGTTCCACCTTCCTTGCCTTGTCTCCCCTACGATCTCATCTTCTCCTAGGCGGATGTATGTTGTATTTTTTATTGTCTTTCTTTGTATTGTATTTCTCTTTATTGTATTTTTATCGCACCTTTATTGTTGTTTTATCGTCTTTGTTGGGTTTCTATTGCATTGTTTGTAGTAATTTTATTTAGATTTTGCGTTGTTAGGTGCGATAGATTTAGTGGTTATCGTATATTGTATATTGTATTGTTTTTTTTTCCCCCCCCAGGGCCGCCATGCTTGCAGGGACTCATATACCAACTGTGTCGGGCCGTGGGCGGTACGCTTGTAGTAGAGGGGTTAGTCGGATAAGAAGAACTCGGGTCAGGCAGCTTGTGCCTGTCCCCCGTTCTGACCCCTCTGCTCCCTGCCACGTGTCCAGGAGTCACTCCCCCAGCGCCCCTGGCCTTTCCTGCCTCCTGTTGAATGCCAGGTCAGTCTGTAATAAGATCCCCGTCATATATGATGCCATCTCTGACGGCCGGGCTGACCTGGCGTTTATTTCCGAGACCTGGGTGGGCGATGATGGGGGAGCTTCCCTCTCTCAGCTTTGCCCTCCTGGGTATCTGGTTCAGGGGGTGGGAAGGTCAGGGGGTCAGAAGGGGGGGGAGTCGCCATCGTCCATCGGGATTCTTTTTATGTTAGCAGGGCCTCGACATTGGTCAGCCAGGGGTTAGAATGCCTTCACCTGTTGGTGGGGCAGCGGGATAGATTTGGTATTGTACTGGGTTACCGCGCTCCCCGCAACCCAGCCCAATCCCTACCAGAGCTCTCGGAGTTCATCGCTGCTGCGCTATTGAGGTCCCCGCGCCTTCTGGTTGCGGGTGACTTCAATGTGCATGTTGGCGGTGGACTTTCCGGTGCAGCTCTGGAGTTCATGGAATCCATGGCTTCCATGGGTCTATCCCAGCATGTTGTTTGTCCCACGCACAGGTCTGGTCATACCCTGGATCTGGTTTTTTCCTCCATGTCGGGGACTTCGAGTCTGGAGGTGGGGGACTTTGTCTCCTTACCTGTGTCATGGTCGGACCATCACCTGCTATCTTTCTCTTTGGCGATCGCGGCTCCCCCCCGCGGGGACCCTCGGGCCCCTGTTTTGGCCCGTCCCCGGAGACTCATAGACCCCCAGCGGTTCCAGGAGGAATTCGGGGAGTTTCCTGGCGGACTGACTGGCGCTCCGGCCGAGGTAGTGGCGAACCATTGGTTTGAAACAGCTGTCCACACCATTGACCGGATCGCCCCTAAGCGCCCTCTCCGTTGCCGAGCCCGGTCCTCCCCGTGGTTCACGGGGGAGCTCCGGGCGATGAAGCAGGTGAGGAGAAGGCTAGAGCGCAGCTGGAGAAAAACCCGGACGGTTATTAGTAAGGCTGCTGTTGACTCCCAGACTAGTCGCTATTCCAACGCGATCACGGAGGCTAAGTCATCTTTCTTCTCCGTGAGAATTGGTGAGGCCTCTAACCGCCAGGCAGAGCTCTTCCGGGTGGTTCGAGACCTCGCCAATCCTAGTCTGGTTAGGCCTCCTCCTACTGATTTCAGTAGCGAGAATTTTGCAGCCTTTTTTAGATCCAAGATTGAGGCCATCCGTGCCGGTTTTGACTCCGGTTGTGGTAGCACTGCCCCGGCATCCCCGGTTGCTGGTCCGCCTTCGTCGCCTCGGTTGGAGGAGTTTGGGCCTGTTTCTGCTGTCGAGGCCTCTAAGGCTATGGCGCATTGCCGACCGGCGTCTACTCCTTTCGACCCTTGCCCTTCCTGGCTCATTAAAGCTGCCAGTGGGACCATGGCCGAATGGGCTTCTGCCATCGCCACCGCCTCCTTCAGCGAGGGGGTATTTCCCTCTCGTCTGAAGGAGACGGTGGTTAAGCCCATTCTGAAGAAACCGGGCCTTGCGGCGGACAATTTGAGCAATTATCGTCCGATCGCTAATGTCCCATTTATGGGCAAGGTGATCGAGAGGGTGGCGGCGGTTCGGCTGCAGTCATACCTTGAGGATCGGCAGTGCCTCGACCCATGCCAGTCAGGGTTCAGGCCTCGTCGGGGGACTGAAACAGCTTTGGTCGCCCTGCAAGATGACCTGCTCCGGGCGGCCGACAGGGGTTGTTCTACCCTGTTGGTTCTCCTGGATCTGTCGGCGGCCTTTGATACCGTCGACCACGGTATCCTGCTGGATCGGCTCTCTGAGGTTGGAATCGGGGGCACTGCTTGCAGTTGGCTCCGATCCTTCCTGGAGGGCCGTCCCCAGTATGTTCAGTATGGGGGGGAGTTGTCGGCTCCGTGGGTTCTCCCTTGTGGTGTCCCGCAGGGGTCGTCGCTCTCTCCCGTGCTGTTTAACATCTATGTAAGGCCGTTGGCAGGGGTCATTAGGAGTTTTGGAGTGTGCTGTCATCAGTACGCTGATGACACGCAGCTCTATCTCTCCTTTTCCACCTCTGCAGTGGAAGCTGTGAAGATCCTCGATGGGTGCCTGGATGCCATGCTGACTTGGACCGGGGCGAACAGGCTTAAGCTCAACCCCGAGAAGACGGAGGTCATGTTCTTTGGGGGCTCGCCATCTGGGTACGGTGGCCCTTTTCCATCTCTGGGGGGAGTTTCCCTTCAGACTGTGGAGAGGGTGCGGAATCTGGGCGTGGTCCTGGACCCGGCGCTCACCATGGAGGCCCGGGTGGCGTCGGTGACCAGGGCCGCGTATTACCATCTACGCCAGATCGCCCAGATCCGCCCGTACCTGGATGCTGACTCTCTGAGAACAGTGGTCCAAGCACTGGTGATCTCGAGGTTGGACTACTGCAACGCCCTCTACATGGGGTTGCCCTTGAATCTTCTCCGGCGTCTGCAGCGGGTCCAGAATGCGGCGGCCAGGCTGGTGGTGGGTGGCCGTCGTTACGACCACATTACCCCAGTCCTGGCTCGTCTGCACTGGTTGCCCGTTGCGGCCCGGATTAGATTCAAGGTCTTGGTTTTAGTTTATAAAACCCTCCATGGCTTGGGACCGGACTACCTGGCAGAGCGTATCGCTCAGCAATCCACCTCGGCCCGACCTGTTCGGCAGGTGCGAGCGCACTCGCTGCGGGTTGCCACCCCTCGAGAGGCCCGGAAGTCGGTCACTCGGAACCGGGCTTTCTCGGTGGCAGCCCCTTCCCTATGGAATTCCATCCCTAGCGAAGTGCGCTCTGCAGAGTCCCTGCTGGCCTTTCGAAAAGCTGTAAAAACTTATTTGTTTCGAGAGGCCTTTGGTGAGCCCTGATTTTTTTTTTTTTCCCGCCATCTAATACCCAGCGAGGACTGTTTTTCCTTAATGAGGTGGTTTGTTAGCTAGACTCGCCTGGGTTGACACTCCGTACTGTTAGTTTGGATGCATTAGGTTTTAACTGTTTGTCTTATGTCTCTTGTTTTTTATTTTATTGCCGAATTGTATTAATTGGCACTTGTTGCATAGTGTAAGCCGCTTAGAGTTCCGAAGCGAAGATAAGCGGGGTATAAATATAATAATAAATAAATAAATAAATAAATAAGAAGGAAAAGCCATTTATCAGCAATCAAAGGATACTAAGAAAAGATTCATGGTATAACTGAGTCCTAATTAATGACTAGAAAAACAAACAAACTAGTTGTTCCATGTATATTAGCCGACAGTTCAAACCACCATTCCATCAGTTTTTTGTTTGTGATGCACTCCAACATATAAGTGTGTGCCCAGCTGAGGAAGGATAGACTTGAGTGATACCTCTTTGTCGTTTTGACAGTAAAGTTATTGTGCATGTAGAGGAAAAAATAACTGTATTCTGAAGTTTAGTGGTGGAGAAAATTCAACCCAAATTGGAAGCCTAAGATCCTTTGGTAGAGACCCTGTAATAATCCTAAATTTGCATAAGAAAATCTTGGTGGCAAATTGCCACTAATTAACAAGTGACTGGTTGCATTCCTAAGCTTGCATCACCAGGTACAGAGAGAACAGTGACCAAGGTTCCATAGTGAGCAGTAATGTTCCGTCCTAAGTGTATTCCATTTACCAATGCAAGTGTAAATCAGCAGTAGGATTCTGTCCACTGCAGCTCAAATTTCTGAATTGTTTGACTTTTATGCAAACATGACGTAACATTTAAAACCACATGCACAAGCATCCTCCTCAGTTAATAAATTCATTGTACTGCTGGGTGAACTATATTTATTGACCATCAATGCTTCATATTAATGTCCACATTGAACCATTGTAATTCTCATAGCCCAGGGCACATTCTCCTCAGCTAAGCTGAGTAATGGGTCAATTTAGAGTTGGGTCCCCCTCATGATTCAATACAGTCTAAAGCCTGAGATGTGCATTTTGACTTTTTTCTGGGAGCCCCCCTTCCAAGTCTCAGAAATTAAGAGATTCATAAATTGCTCTCACCAGGAGGAAGGCCCAAGTGGGCAAGCTTTATGACTTGGACAGGCCTAATGTCCTGTTTGGAAAAGAACCTGCTTCATTATTTGCTGGGGTGGTTTTTTTTTTTTTTAGGCAGGAAAACAAGCTTATCCAAAGCATGAAGACCACTGATGAAGCTTCTTTCCAAATGAACTTAATTTGATCACCTGAAACATCAGAGTTCTGCAGATGGGACTCCCAGAAAGGAGAATTATGGAATTTGTAGTCCAAAAATCTAAAAGCCACATCCCTAGATCAGAAGGAATACAAAACTAGGATAACTGGAAGCACCTTTGCTGGTCTCAAGTGCTTTGTATTCTGCATGGATTGTGGTCTGAAAGACCAAGACAAAGTGTGCGTACATAGAGGACAAGGTGCAAACAAACAGAATTTGTGACTTTGCACTATATTATTCCTGATCATGAAGTTGGTAGCCTAAAGTTTAAGTGTTTCTTGTTTTCTCTATTTACTATAGTTTGAGCCAACATGAGATAACCTTAACTCTGGTTTTAAACCAGAAGGGTTTGGGGAGAGAGGGTGTTAAATACCTGAATGCCTATATAAATCCCTTATGATATGACTTCCAAATCTAGGAGCAAGCTTGAAGGTTTGTACAATCCTCGGCATACCTATACAGAAATATGACCTACTGGATTTAATAAGAGTAGAGATGGGCACAAAATGATTTTTGTTTCATTGTTTGCTTTTTGTTTAGTTCCCTAATGAAATGAAAAATGAAATATCCCCTCAATGAAAAATGAAATTAAAATTGAAATTTTTGTTTTCTTCCATTTCAGTTGTCATTTTTCCATAGAAATGGACTGAAGCAATGCACTCCTATGGGAAACCGATCAGGTACAGGGAAACCATGGGCTTTTTACACTTTATTCCCTGCCTGAAGCCCTGTGCACCAGCTGATCAGTGCTGGGGCAGGGAAAAAACTTTTTTCCCTGCCCCAGGGCCGATCAGCTAGCATGCATGGCTTGGGGGGATGTTTAAAAAGCCTAGGGCTTCTAAAACTTTCCCCGAGCTCAGCACACCAGCTGATCGGCACTGGGATAGGGGGAAATGTTTTTCCCCTTTCCAAGCCCCGATCAGCTGGCGTGTGGGGCTTGGGAAGGGGGGAAAGTTTAAAAAGCCTGCACTGGCTTTGGCAGGACAAAAAGGTTTTAAAGCCCGCCTGTTCCTCCACCCAATCAGGCGAGGGGGAAGGGCGGGCTTTTTAAACTTTTTTTCCCCACTGAAGCCAGCACTGATCAGCTGGGTAACAGGGCTTCGGCAGGGAAAAATAAAGTTGCACAAGCACTACACACACAAACACACAAAAGTTGCAGAAGCACCACACACACACACACACACACACACACACACACACACACACACACACACACACACACACACACACACACACAGAGAGAGAGAGAGAGAGAGAGAGAGAGAGAGAGAGAACACATACACATGTTAAAAACAAAAAATGAAACAAAACCAAAAAGAAAATGATTTTTTTTAAAAAAAATTGTTTAAAATGAAACAAAATGGAATTAAACAAAAAATGAAACGAAACGCAATTTTAGCATTTCATGCCCTTCTCTAAATAGGAGTTTCTTCACAAGCATAGGGGATCACAGTTTTTGTCAGCAATTTAGTTAGTAGAGATTGCCTACAGAAGACTAACAAAAGACAAAACAATAAGCCCTTCTTGAATTTATGCCACCATCAGGGCAGCATAACCGTTAAACTGGTTTGAGCTTCAAAACACATAACATAGTTACATTTTTTTTGGAACAATATAGATGAAACCTTGATTTGATGGGAAGAGGAAATCAAGCAATGTGAGCACCAGTTTTTAAGGCTGTTAACGTTTTTGCAGCTAGCTGACATAGAAACAGTTCAAGACGAGGGAGACTAGATGTCCAATGGAGCTGAACCAGTTGAATTGTTACTACCCTGTCTCTTTCTTTTCTGCAGCCTGAAGGAGGTACTGAAACTGACAGTTAATGGATGGAGATGCCAAATGAAGAAAGCATTTCAGTCCACCAGATGGAAGAGTCCTCCAGTTTCATCTCTTCCTTGCCTCTAAGCAAGCTGAATACCAGTTGATTTCCATAACTGTTCCTAATTTCTCTATCTGCAGAGAAATTTCTGTTTCTTCAAAAATCTATGAGGGGGGTTGAGAAATAGTAGCTAGCACAAACTGCAATTGAAGTCTAGATAGGAAACAGCACAGCATGAAATGTAGGTGTGTATGCATATTCATGTTCATTTTGGAATTCCAGACAAATCAAAATTTTGGTTTATAAAACAATTAGCATCTCATTAGCATCTCCAGAAGGGAAAGAAAAACAAAGACAAGAAGAAACTTCTAAGGTTTTGCAGATATTTTCAGAAAGTTTTGTTTGACTTTGCAATTGAAATTGGAATAGAATCATATTTTATGTAAACACATCATTAGTGAAAGCTCTGGTTATGTAGCACAGATGAAAGATGTATACTACACAATATCAAAGCAGTGTTCCTCTGATCACGTATAGACACAGAGAGAACACAGCAGTATATGCATACATAATATTTCATTTTCAAAAGCTAGAAAAGCCATATGTTAAGCATGCGGACCATTAATACCCCATTATTTTTGTGTTAAGGATTCTTTTACTTAGCTGCCTGAGCTGGTTAGGGACATCAATGCTTCCACTGATTATAGGCTGCCATTTCCAGATGAGCAAAAGGGGTGGTGGTGGTCTCAGAAAGATTCCATGATGTTAGAATTGAGAAATCCCTCAACAGTCTACCTTATCCACCTCCCTGTTGTTTGTTTTAGTTAATTTAAAGAATGTTTACTTCGAGATAATTTCTATAGAAGAGTTCCCACAGCCAAGACTTCCATATCACCCCCAAGTTCTAGGGCCTGTGCAACCTATCACATCAGATGAAGTTGCCATGGTGATGAAGCAGATGAAAATAGGCAAGACCACAGGACCAGATGATTTGGCGAGGGAACTATGGAAGTCATAGCAATGGAATCTCTTCAACTGGATGATGTAATGTTTTATCCAGATTGTGCTGAAGTACAAGACTGGCAATTTAACATGACAGTGGCCATCTGGAAAAAGAACACTGACAAATGCACCATTTACAGACCAATTGGATTACTTTCACATACTCTTAAAATCTTTGAGAGATTCATCAACACACAAATCTGCACCATAGTTCAACTAAGTGTCAATCAAGCTGGTTTCATCAATAACCGTGGAATGATCAATGCAATCCACATTGCACAGTTGCTACTCAAAAAACATAGGGAGAAATGGAAACAAGTGAATGCAGTGTCCCTTGATCTTGAAAAAGTATTCAACTGAGTCCCACATGATATCCTCCGGTATGCACTGCAATGTCATGGAGTCCCGGAGTAACTTGCTAGTTGCATCAAACTCCTCTATGAGTTGTTGAAGAGCCATGTGCAGTCTGTGACTGTTACATTGAAGAATTTTCATATAACTGTTAGGGTCTGCCAAGGATTGGCACTCTGCCTGCTTCTTTTCATTATGTACGCAGTCACTCATGATCTTCAGAATCTGATGCCCTGGATGCTCCTTTCTGCTGATAACATCATGTTTTCACCATAGAATAAAGCAGTTGTTGAACTCTAAGCCCAGGCATGAAGTAACCATCTGGTGATATTTGGCCTGTACCTGAATGTGAGGAAGACGGAGTATCTGATGACTGACCCAAATGAATTTGGTATGATCCAAAGTGATGGTATTGACCTACCAAGAACTGAGGTTCAAATACCTCGGTTGTACGATTGCAACCGATGTGAGTCTGAACTAGACATGGGCACGACTTAGCGGAATTCCCATTTCCGTTTCCGTTCCTCGTTTCCGTTATGGAACGGAAAAGGAAACAACAATTACTCCGCCAGAACTCGAACTCGAACCGACGAACGAATAATTGGGTCTGATTTGTCGTTGTCATTCCTGGCATCACGGCAATTGTGCGATGCCAAGCGGCACAGAAAAAAAGTTTTTAAAATTAAAAAGTTAAAAAAAACCCAATTCCTGGCCAAAAAACCAGGCGAAAATATGCCTGCCTGAGTGATGGCACCTACCAGAGGGGTAGTTTCTGGGGGGGGGTCCCCGGCCTCCCCCCCTTTCCTCATGTCCTTCCTGGGCTGCTCTGGCGGAGTGGAGGGCATCCTCGTCATCCCGCCAAAGTCGCCACCTCGCCGGCTCACCGCCATTCAAGTGGCACAGAAAAAAAGTTTTTAAAAGTAAAAAAACCCTTGATTCCCGGCCAAAAAAGCAGGCGAAAATATGCCTGGCCTCTGAGAGTGCACCTACCAGAGGGGTGGTTTCTGGGGGGGGGGGTCCCCGGCCTACCCCCTCTCCTCCTGTCCTTCCTGGGCTGCTCTGGCGGAGTAGCGGGCATCCTCGTCGTCCCGCCAAAGACGCCGGCTCGCCGCCATTCAAGCGGCACAGAAAAAAAGTTTTTAAAAGTAAAAAAAAAAAAAACCCGATTCCCGGCCAAAAAAGCAGGCGAAAATATGCCTGCCTGAGTGAGGGCACCTACCAGAGGGGTGGTTTCTGGGGGGTGTCCCCGGCCTCCCCCCTCTCCTCCTGTCCTTCCTGGGCTGCTCTGGCAGAGTGGCGGGCATCCTCATCGTCCCGCCAAAGTCGCCGCCTCACCGGCTCGCCGCCATTCAAGCGGCACAGAAAAAAAGTTTTTAAAAGTAAAAAAAAACCCGATTCCCGGGCAAAAAAGCAGACGAAAATATGCCTGGCCTCTGAGAGTGCACCTACCAGAGGGGTGGTTTCTTGGGGGGGTCCCCTCCCTCCCCCCTCTCCTATCCTGGACTGCTCTGGTGGGGGGCATCCTCGTCGTCTCACCAACTCGCCATGCCATGCGGAATCCAAAATGGGGCGACCGCATTTATTTTGAAATCGTGGTGGTCCAACTCCAAAAACACACCAGAGCACCCAGAAACATGCGAAAATTGCTGCTGCCTGGTGCTACTGCTACTATTTTAAAACTGCCAGAATTTTTACATTAGCACACTAGCAGCAGTGGGTTTTTCTTGCAACAAAATGTCCTCCTCTCCATTGATTTTATTTTATTTTATTTATTTTATTTTTTTACACCTGCGCAATGATGGGCTGGCCATGGGAGTGGACCATGGAAATATTTGGAGCCATTCCACCAATCGCATGGCCACTTGGCCAGGTTTTGACCAGAGAGACTTCTGGGATGTGCCAGTGGGGCATAAAAAGCCCACTAACCCTAGCCCGAACCCGAACCCGAACCCTAACCCTAACCCATACGCCAGTACACTGCCCTTCTAAGTGGGTCATAGAGGCACCCAGAGGTGCACCCCACTAACTCACCGTAACCTTACCTGTAACCCTAAGCCTAGCCCTTGCGCTAACCCTAACCCTAAAGCCAGATCTGTGTACTCGCATTGCACTACACGCAAGTACGCTTCCCTTCTTAGTGAGACACAGTGGGTGCACACTGAGAGCCCGCCAATCTCTGACTGACTACTGCAGTGGAGGCACCCCAAAGAGGGGTGCCTCTGCCAGTCCACTGCTGCAAGCAAGTCTGCATGCAACTTGGTATGCATATCCATATGGCTATGCATGCCATTATGTAGCGGGTGAGGAGAGGAGACACCCACGAGGTGCCTCCAGGAGCCCGCTTTCCCTTTATAGCAGGCCAGAGGAGGCACCCACCCAAGAGAGGTGCCTCCAGGAGCCGGCTACCCCCCCAAACCAGCACTAACGACAGATGAAAAAACAACAAATGAAACAACAAATTTTTGAAAAATTTCGCGAAAAATGTAAACGAGCCGAAATGGACCCGTCCCGAAAAACAACTCGGAAAAATTTTTTCCTGGTCATGCCCATCTCTAGTCTGAACCATGAAGTCAGATCAAGGACCAACAGTACCTGGCAAAATTGGTGTACGACATCTAGCATCATGTGCGACAAAAAGTTTAAAATCAAAGATCTATTGCACTGTCCTGCAAACTGTTGCACTCTATGGCGCTGAATTCTGGCCAGTGTCTGAATACCACCTTGGTGTCATGGAGAAAAATATGCTGCAGTGGACCTCCAGCCTCACAAGAAATGACTGTGTGCCCAACAATGACTTCCTATCCAAATATGGCATTGCACTAATTGCTGACAAAATGCATGAAACCTGACTTTGTTAGTATGGACATGTCTTGCATTCCAATGAGGAAATTCTGGCCAAAAAGGGTCTCACTCTGGACATAAGTGGATCCTGTCTGAAGAGACAACCCAAACATCACTGGTTGAACACCCTTAACAATGACATGAAGTTGTCCCCGGTTCACTGGGACCAAGCCCATGATCATGCAAATTAAAGGACAAAAACCAGAATGGCAGGCTTTCACCACCAAGAGGGACAGATGCCAGAAAAAGAAGAAAGAAGAAGAATTTAAAGAATGTTACCCCATCTCCCTCCTTAAGAATGACCTAAGGGAGCTTGCAACATTAGAAAAAAGCTAAGTATACAAATACTAAAAAGGTTTGCACTGATACCACATTAAAAATAGTTAACAGTAAGCTTATAAAGGGAGATATAGTGCAGGTTGTTTAGCACTTTATAGGTTAAAATCAGGACTTTCAATTGTGGCCAGAAATGGATTGGAGCTTTGGTAACCAGTTTGAGAGAATCTGAAATCCCTGTGAGTTAGTAATCTGGCAGTCATACTTCGGACTTGCTGAAATTTCCTGACACTTTCCTGAGGCAGCTCCACAAAAAGATTGGTATAGTAATCTAGCTGTGATATAACTAAGGCATGTGTCACTGTGACCAAATCAGACCTATCGAGGAATGGACACAGTTGGCACATTAATTTAAATTGTGCAAAGTCTCTTTTGGCTAGGCTACCACTGAAATCTGGGCATCCAGATTCAGAGATCAATCCAGAAGCACCCTCTAGCACTTTTAATGCTAGAGGAGCTCACCGTCATCATGATAATCACTTTTGCCAAAATTCAAGCCTCAATCTAAGCAGATGAATATTACAAAACTATACAGTGGTACCTCATCTCTGTTGTCTTTCCAGAAACAAGCAAAGACCTTTCTCTTCAGGCAAGCTTTCCCTGAATGATGGTCTACTTATGATGTGTTTTTTATATGAATCTACAGGACTTTGTGTTTATAACTACTTATAACTTTATGGGTTTACACTGACACAATGTTTTCAATGTTAATTTCCATCACTCATAATTTAACATGGAACTTTACTCCCTTTAACTGCTCGTGTTCTCTTGTAGCTTTAATCTAATGTTGTCTCTTAATGCTGTAAAAGGTCCCTTAATTCCCTGTTCTCAGTACTTGAACATGTCTTAATTGTACTGGACTGTATATTATCCCTCATTCTGTAAAAACGCTTTGGGTCCTTTTTCCAAGAAGAAAGGTGGGGTAAAAATACTCTAAAATACTAAAATAAATACTCACGTCACGAGTTTAATCAATTCTGAATGCAGGCTCATAAGTCAAACAACTCGTAAGTAGAGCAGCTGTATCTAAAAAAATAATTTAAAAAATAGGAAAAAAATAAAAAAAACATGTTTGTAGAGCAGACTGCATCTAAAATGTGTAAGGCAGCAGTTAAAGCACCAACAGTTTTCTGCTCTTAAGTCGAATTGCTCGTAAGTAGAGCCACTTGTAAGTAGAGGTAGCACTGTATATGGCTCTTTGATATGCATCATCAAGACCGTTTACAAGAGCAAAGCAACAAGATTTATTCTGCAGAATCTTGGAAGCTTTCCTTACCTTGAAGGAGGAAGAAGAACATCTTACTTGTTGAGTGACAGGGAATTTGGAGGTGCTGCTCAAACACAGATGCCACAGTGCCATAAAAACCCTTAGTTTATCTGTCTCCCTACCCAGCCACCTGGAATCTAAGAACATTTCTCCCCCAGGTTACTGGCAATGAAAAGAATATTGTCAGAAAACTGCTCACAATACAACACTTTTCACACAACATCTCCTTTTTCTCCTCCTCCATGTGCACTCAGAATGCTTCCCATCCTGTTTAATGAAGCTTTTTACTGCAAAATATCATCTGGAGAAAGAATATATTTTCCTTTACAGTAGACACCTTTGTATTCCCTTCCTTATGTGCAATTTTAACCCATCTTTTAAAAAAAGAGAGGGAAAGGAAAGGAAAAAGATGACCAGCTTTTCATGTAAGGTCTCTTGAAGAAAAAACAAAAAACAAAACAAAACAGAGCTCTAGGAAACTAAATGAAGGTGAAATTGTTACATTATTTAATCACTGTAATGTGCTAACATTTCAGCCAGCCTGGATTTGATGACTATATCTGAAACCTCTGGATATATGTTATATCTTGGTATATGTAGGCCTTGCATTAGTTCCATTCTGGGTACTTGCCACTCAACTTTAGTTAACTAAAATTAGGATTGTTCTCTACACTAAAATTAACCATGTCAGATTGTGCAAACCAAATCATTTCTTATGCTTCTGCAATATCCAAGGAGGTCAGTAGACCATCAAAGCTCGTGTCCTCCTGAAACTTACTGTGTTTTGTTTGCCTCTCTTAAGATACCTAGCTGCCTAGATGCCCTAAGCACATCCGATCTCGCCTGATTTCGGAAGCTAAGCAGGGTCGGCCCTGGTTAGTACTTGGATGGGAGACCACCGGGGAATACCAGCTGCTGTAGGCGCCTGGAGTAGGAACTGGCAAGCCACTCCAGTATTCCTGCCAAGAAAACTCCATGGACATGGGGTCACGAACAGTAGGTCATGACTGTAACAACACACACACACACACACACACACACACACACACACACACACACACATTATGATACATAGCATTATATTTCTCATCTCATGATTCCATTCCCAGATGGAGTTTTTCAAAGTAATTCTTTATGCCTAAGAAGCAAACTTTGCTGTTTTGTAAAATCCATTTTTACAAAATCTTAGTTTGTGTGTAGAGATGGGCATGAACCAAACTATGGGCCAGAAAAACTAAAGGACTGTTGTGTTTCATGATTCAGTCCCTGACTTAGTTTGGGGATCACTCTTTGCCAAAATGAAACATGTCCTCATATCCGCCTGCCCTTTTCCCACTGCCCCCCTTACCTCCCTACCTGATCCTGCCACCTCTGCCACTACCTCCATTGTCCCAGCAGGCTGGCTTCCCTTTCTGGAGCTAGGCTTGTTGCCTCTGTATGTGTGCCTACAGCCCAGCTGATCAGGGCAATGAACTGTGGGCCTATGCACAAAAAGTATCACCTTGGCTACAGCTTTCTGTGCATGTGTCACCCTGCATGATCAGCATGGGGGCAGGGGGCTGTGCGGAAGCACAAAAAACAAAGCAAAGCAAAGTGTTCTGGTTATGTACAGCCCCATGGTGCTTAAAGCACTCTCTGGGCAATTTACAGCTTAATTATGGAGGCTACACATTGCCCCCCCCACTCCCCAGCAAGCTGGGTACTCATTTTACTGATCTCAGAAGGATGGAAGGCCGAGTGAACCTTGAACCGGCTACCTGGAATTGAACTCCAGGTTGTGATTACAGCTTTAGCTGCAGTACAGCAATTTAACCACTACTCCACAAGACTCCTTGTGATTGGCTACTGTGTAGCCACCACTTTAGCAGCGTGATGGTGGTGCAGCGGCAGTGCAGTGGCATCGGATCAGCAGTGAAGCAGCAGTGATGTGGCTGTGGTGGCGGCAGTGTCAGGTGAGACAGCACAACAAGAGCAGATAGTGACCCGTGGCATGGATATAAAAATGAACCTCAAACCAGTTCAGTTTTCCAGTTTCATGGTGGCTCACTATTTGTGGTTCAACCTGAACCACCATTTTTCAGGTTCATGCCAATCTCAGATGAGAGGTGACAGAGATTGCTGAGAAACCAGCTAAAATTATTAGTACCGAGAGCTTATAACTAGGGATTTCAGGGATATATTCATGTATTTAAAAATGTATCATATTTGTTAACATCGGAGAAGGGGAACTTCTGTTTGGAGGCCTGACACAGCCTTTGTGGGGCTGTTATCTGCCCTGCAAGCTCTTCTGCTGTTAATTCCAATCAGTAGTCAGTAGCAAGAGGCTAATTAAAGCCCAGGAAGGTATGTTTCATAATTTATTAAATGATTACATGGAACTGACCTCTGTTTCTTCTCCTGCTTCATGAATGAATTCTAAGGAATCAAACATAGTTTAGTGAGCTACTGCTGCAAATGATAGACTCCAGAATTCAGTAGAAGTGAACCATGATAATGAGAATGCTGCTCGACTGGTTTAAGTATGTAATGCTGACACGTCTAATGTTAACTAGTGCTAAAATTAAACGTGGTACAATGCAAGAGGTTGCTGTTATGCACTTTCAGGTTGCACCCAATTTGTAGCAACCTTAATAGGGTTTTCAGGGTATCTGAGATATTTAAGGAGTAGCTTTATCTCTGCCCCACTGAGTGTTTATGACAAATCAGAAATCTGAACTCAAGTCTTCTGAATCTTAGTCCACCATCCTATCTACTATAACACAATAGCTGTCAGTGATTAGATATTTCACTTTCAGATTATCCCTTAGATGGAATCAACTGACTTTCCTAAAAAATTTTTTGTAGAATCAAGAAATGATTTATTGGCATGTAATTTTTTTCATGGTGATTACCGTATTTGTCACTCTATAAGACACACTTCCCCCTTAAATGTAAGGGGAAATGTCTGTGCATCTTATAGGGCAAATACAGCAGTACCCGCTTACATACACACCACACATTTTAATTTAGAGAGAAGTTACCTGCACGGAGCCTCTCCTGTCCTCTGCTGCAGCCTGGATTCCCCAGTCCCAATCACTTTGTTTGCAACCCTCTCCTTTTGCAGCTTGGATTCCATAGCCCAAATCACCTCATTTGCACACACACACCCCTTTTGCAGCTTGTATTCTCCAGTCCCAATAACCTTATCTGCAAAGAGGCTTCCACGGACCCTCTCCTGTCCCCTACTGCAGCCAGGATTCCACAGTTCCAATCACCTCCTTTGGAGAGAGGCTTCCTCCCGGGAGCCTCTCCCCACTCCCTCCCTTTTGCTGCAAGTATTTACCAGTCAAAAATTACCTTGTTTGCAAGGAGGTCTCCTTTACAGAGCCTCTGCCCTCTCTTTTTTGAAGCCAGGATTCCCCCACCATGAAATCTTAGGCTAAACATTTTTATTGTTTTTCTCATCTAAAAACTAGGTGTATCTTATGGTCAGGTGCTATTTGTTGCTACCTGAGCTATAAGTTTACTTCAGTATCTTCCCCTATTTGAACCAGAGATGAACTAGCTGTTGTGTATGTGTACCTTTTAACCTGCGATTCCTTTATGTGACTTGCCACCATTACAGAGACACCCATAACTAGCAATAGGAAGTGTCAGCCTTTGTGAACATAATGATCTTTATCATTGTTCTCCATCCCAAGTGAGACCAATTTCTATATCATTATTTCCACTGAAAGCAAGGACAATGTATTATTTTGTTTTCATGCCAGGATACTGCTAGAAGCAGTTGGATTATATACATTTCCACTTGCTGGTTGGCGTTTTTGATCTTTTTGGGGAAAATGATTGTGTCACTTTAGGCAGTCACCTGATGTTAGACTTTGCAGAAATGTACAGTTATGAGAACAGTTTAATCTGTTTTAAAGTGATGACATAAAACATGCATGCAGGAATTTTTTTTAAAAGCAGTTCAGCTGTGTGGCCTGTAGAAACTGAGTACATTTGTACTTTTTCTCTTCTTGAATAACTCAAATATAGTTTTGGTATGTCACAGACTTAACTCTGGTTTTTGAATACATATACAGTAATATTTTAATGTAACCATAGAAGTTCTTATTAAGTTACTATCTGGCCTCAGAGTGATCAGAACCTTCTTATGTATGGAAAGGCAACGTGTCAAAGTCCAGCTTTCTTCCCAAAGTGCTAGTTATGTACAAAAAAAGAAATAGTTGGGGGTTTTTCTTTTTTCTTTTTAAGAAGAAGAAACGGGCTTGGAAATTGCATTTTTGAGCTCAAGTAAATATATTTGCACTAGATGGAAGGAACACATGTAGGCTTATGAAAACAACATTTTGAATGGAACATTTAAGTGTTTAAAAGGCTTCTTGCAAACTTTCAAGTCCATAAGTTGGTTGGTACTTCTATTTAATAGGAAAGCACTGCTTTTTAATGTTAGAATGTTAAGTTAGAAAGTTATTTCCAGATTCTGGTTTTCCATACACTTGCTTTTCTAGGAAACATCTCCACACTAGTTCCTCACACAAAGGAAGGATTATCAGTTGCTAAGGAACACAAGCTCAATAGTTTTTCTTGCTCCTTCTCCTAGGTATCCTAAGACACATCTGATTGGCCACCATGAGAATGCTGGACTAAAGCATTTGCTGTGATTTGTTGAACTGTTCCTGTGTTCTTGTAATGTTTCTTTGTCTCTTTCTTTGAACACATCAACAGTGATGGTCATAAACAATCACTCATCTGTGTTCTTAAATGATATAATCCTTGACAAGCGGTATGATATGATTGTTTTGAAGACTGTTTTAAAAAGATGTGCAATTAAAGAAATCTACTCCCTGCCAAAAGGAACTACTCCTTAATCAATAGATCTCTATGTCAATGTCAGAGGCCATTGTCCAAAAGCTATCAAAACAGTAGTAAAAGGTTTTAAATAGCCTGAGAAGAAACACTAATAAACTCTATAAGAATATATTTCTATGATTATTCTCGGAATGGGTTTCTGAAACACCACCAGGGTTCTTTCTTTAAAAAAAAAAACTTGCAAAATGCTAATAAAACAACTTTTAAGGAGTATGTAATATGCTTCCTTCGGTAGGTAATTCTTGGAAATGAAACATTTTATGACAATTGTAATTGATACGACTGATCATTTTTAATTTCCTTAGAGTGCAACTTCTCAGAAAACATCTCCGCATATTTTATCTCACATCCTATATACAAAACTTGTCAGCATACCATCTTCCCCTTATTCAGTAGATTTTTTTCCAGGAAACCTCAGACATTATTTCATCTTTTTTTTAAAAAAAAATGCCTAATTTAAAGCAAATTTGTATATTTTATATTGACTATACATTGTAGAAATACAAGCATGATTTTAAAATGTGGTGGTCTGTAATAATAGTAGCAATATATGAGTAGAATACCAGCTTTAGTAATCCACTGATAAGTCTGCTCACATGAGTCCATGTCAAGGTAAGGTTAGAAAGTCATCTTATTACATTGCATGCCTGTTTTGAAATGCTTGTCTTGGGAGCTTCACCCTTATTGCCCATTAACCTGGATCCAATCATTTCTTTTGACAATATTCTCAATCATGCCACCTTTGTAAGACATTTTGATTTCCCCTCTTGCAGACAATGAGGCATTTACACTGGAGAAAAATGGCATAATGGTAGCTGTAGGTATAGGATGGTGACATATACCATATTGCACTATTTGTTCTTCCTGTGGCTTCCTAGAGTCTCACAACTGAAAGAAGTGGCTTTACTATTGCCTGGTACCTAGTAGATGATACTTTGAACTAGTATTGTACTTGGTACTTTCATCTACTGAATCTGAGATCACCAATATGCAAAGGATGTGCTCTATTTTGAAATATGAATCTTCATGGCACTACTCTCTTTTACCGCCTCAAAAATGATATGCCAGGGTTAAGGTTTCAACACGACGCATATATTCAAGTATATCTTCCTTTAATTTTTATATAAGGGCACAGGAGGGACAATATTCCTTCAGATTGCAGGGACAATATCTCATGTTCAAGACAGAGAGGCAAATGGTTTTGTTTTGTTTTGTTTTTTTCATTTCCCACTTCCTCTCTTTCTTGTCCATACAGCTATATTATTCAGCCAACCAATGCTAGCTAATGAATGCCCTAACGGTGCTGGTGAACCTTTGGCATTCCAGATATTTTGGACCACAACTCCCACAGTCCTTTGTCATTGGCAATGCAAGCTTGGAATTCTGGGAGTTGTGGTCCAAAACATCAGGAGTGTTGAAGAGTTGTCACCACTGCACAGACTTCGAATAGAACAGGGTGGACCAAGTGCAGCCTGACAGATGTTATTGTCCTCGTAAGCATAGCCAGAATAGCTAAAGGGACAGACTGCAGCTCCCAGGAATGTTGGGAGATGTCGTTCAGTAAAATCTAGAGGAACTCGCTTTGTTCACCCCTGCTAAAGAGGGAAAAATAAAGGTTACTGGTGGGATAGAGAACATTGGTTAATTAGATTTGGTATCCTGAGAGAGAGAAGAGAGATGGTGATGATAATCCTGATTCCCAAATGAGAAAAAGACTATATTGGTGAACTGCCCAGAGTAGCCTTTGAGCTAGATGGCCATGGAATATAAATAAATAAATAAATAAATAAATAAATAAATAAATAAATAAATAAAATAGCATGGCTTTTCTCAGAATCCTACCAGCACATTCCAATTAGCTATCCTTAATTCTTTCACACTATTCAATTCTCCCATTGATAAAGCTTTGCAATAATTTATGCCTTTACAAATCCTTGCAATGAATTGCATCAATATTATATACTTATCAATATTTGATTCATATATTTATTGTACTTGACTAATGAATAGTGAACACTTGTTTACTATCAGTATTTCTTTACATTTTAAATAGTTTTCCTCATAGATGTAAAATTTCTGTTTAAATGAATAATATAATATAATATAATATAATATAATATAATATAATATAATATAATATAATATAAACGGTATCCCCCCTCCCCCACGCATGCATGCTAGTCATGTCTAACTCTAGGGGCGATGCTAATCTCTGTTTCTGTGTTTAAGTCTGTGTGGCTGGCATGGCCAAATGCATTTCAGCACATGGAACATTGCTTACCTTCCCACTTTTTATGGCAGTACCTCACTACTTCTCACTACTTGCTAGGTTGGCAGGAGCTGGGGTTAACAGCGGAAGCTCACTCCTCTGTGTAATCCAGGACTCGAACTGCCGAGCTGCTGACTTTGCAGCTGACAGTTTGAGCACTCTAGCCCACTGAGCCACCATGCCTCCTGTAATAATATAATATAATATAATATAATATAATATAATATAATATAATAT
>JAHTLZ010000204.1:58019281-58040783 GCA_023846285.1 Phrynocephalus versicolor | reverse complement strand
ATAATATAATATAATATAATATAATATAATATAATATAATATAATATAATATAATATAATATAATATAATAGCTACTCATACTGCAGCTAAAATATAATTACGTTAGGACAGGTTTTACTTCAAAGTTTTAAACATAGGCGATTCTTCAGTATCATGTAGACAAAGTGTTGTTAAATACCATGCAAATGCTTCCTTACCAAAAGCATTTATCTGAAATTATAATTATATGCATTTCCTTACCTGGCAGCAGAAGTAATAATTTTGTCTCTTCAGATATCTTTGGCTCTCTTCCACCATAGCAGTTTGAGGAATTTCTCAAAAGATAACAGAGCAAAATATTTAGCAATGAAACCTGCTGTTATGTACTATCAAGTCAGAGCTGACTTACATAAACCATAATAAGGCTTCCAAGGTAAGTGAGCCGTTTAAGATGTGGCTTTAACAGTTCCAGCCATTGCTTCTAGTAAGTTCTCGTGGCTGAAAAGGTAAAGCCAATGAGTATAAAATAGCAGCTCATATGAATTAAAGTACAATATTAAAAAGATAAAAGCAGTATATTAAAAATGAAGAAACAAGTAACACTCTGATACATAGTAAACACAAGCAATACTAAAAACACTGTCAATCCATCTAAAATCACATTCAGGTAACCAGTTGCTGAGGGAAAGCTTGCCTATTTGCAAAAGAACAGTGAAATTGGGGCCGGATTGGCCTCCTGTGGGAGGGAGTTCCAAAGTCTATTGCCCCCCTAAGCCGGTATAAGAGGCGAGACACAAGTTATGGGGTAAACACGGGCCACACTTTATTAAACAGGATGTCATTGGGTCCTGCAGCCAAAAATAAAGAACAAGGGCCAGGACACATCCTACGCCAACATGGGGTGTACATAAACTTTAAAATGACATGGGGTCCACCTGCCAATCTTTTTTATATCCTCTGGTCTGTAATCAAGTGCTGTGGCCATTGAGGCCACCTCTATCTGAAATGAGTGAGTCTCAAATCTCCAAGCCACCAGCCCCAATTTGCTGAAATGCCCTATCTGTGAGCCGCTGGAACTGGCACCTTGTAAGAGGCATATTGTCCTGGTGGTAGAGCAAATATCCTTCTTGGCTACCCCTCAAAGCCAAATACGTGGTGAGGGCTCTAACAGGGAACAATGCCTTGAATTAGCATGTACCTAATATAATGTGAGCTCCTTTACCGGATTGGTCCATCTTGGAATGCCTGATATGAATGTTTGCCCACTTCTGGGTCATGAAAATATTTGCCCCCTGCAGGGCTGCTGTCAATTTATACAACTTACTAAAGAGCCCCAAATAAGACAATCAAGGACACAGCTTGGAACAAGGCCATTTCATAACTATCTCTACAAAGCTGCTCCTAAACTTGATTGATTGTGATGGGGTGCAGGAGTCATGGGATGCAGCTATGTACTGTTCTCTCCCTCTCTTTCCTCCAACCTTCCAAAATTTTCCATATGCAATAATCTGACATGTTGTCCTTGTGTCCTGCTATTTTGGCCTCAAAGTGGAGCAAGGTGGGAAGCAACCCCACCGGTTACCTGTGCTCCCCCATCCTTTACCAGGGACCAATGCCTGCCAGGGAGTTGCATCCCTGCCCACTTGGGCTGATCTACCTTCCCTAGTACTTGCTCAGGCTGATTCTTAGGTTGGGGCTTCCATTTTGAAAACTGCTGGTCACTCCTGACTCCTGACCATGTGATGAAACCAGAAGCGCAGGTGGTGCAGCAGCTATCCTTCTCCTGCTGTCCACATGCTGGAAAGAGGCTGAATTTGGTGGAGAAACAGGCTTATAAAGCCTTCTCCTCCCCTTCGCTCATGACCTGGATTCTAGCTGGGTCTCACCTCCTCCAACTGGGAGGCAAAGCCACCCCGCCCCCTGAAGCAAGCCCAGCGGCAGAACAGAGCCAAAGCAACAACAAAGAGCACCCTCTCTTGTTCCCCATGAAATGCACCCCTGATGCATGGGTGCAGGCCATTTAAAGCTTTATTAGTTAAAACCAGCACCTTAAATTGTGCCCAGTAATGGAATGGCAGCCAATGGAGCAGCTGCAACAGAGGAGTTATGTGATCCCTATAACCAACCCCAGCAATCTGGCTGCTGCATTATTTACCTGCTGAAATTATCTGACATTTTCCATCAACAGTCCCAGAGTGTTTTACAGTAATCCAACCAAGAAATAACTAGGGTGGGTATCACAGCGGCCAAATCATATCTGCCAAGAAACAGTTAGAGCTGGCACACTAGTTTTAATAGTCCAAATGTAGTCCTGGCCACTGCAGAAACTTGGACATCCAGGCTTAGAGATGAATCTATCTGCACTACCCCCCCCCACACACACCCCTGAGCAGCTGTGTTTTCAGAGAAATAGAACCCCAACACAAGTCACATCCCTATTCCTTGATCTGCCTTTTGGCTGACCAGGAGCACCACTGTCTTCTTTGGATCTGATGTTACACAAGACGATATGGAAATATTTTTAATGATACAGGCCAGTATCCTGTTTGATAATCATGTGCGTACAGAAGAACTATCAATGCAGAGGTTGCCATGGCAATCTGAGCAGATGTCGATTATGTACCTGGTCATACCCAACTGACAGTTCGTCAGTCCACCTCAGCATCTTCCAGGGCTGGACCTCTGTACATATGCAAATACTGAACAGGATGGCCACATTAAAATCCAGTCATCTGATGAAGAAAAGAGTGCAAAAATGTGGTATTTCTGTATGTTATTTTTCCAATTAAAATGGTGTAAGAAAAATTAATTAATGACAAGGAAGGTCAAATAGGCCATACTAAATAATTACTTCCAAAAAAATAAAGTATTTAAGACTATTGAAAAAATATTTTGCTGACAAACAAGCATGACCCATTACATGAAAGCATCACTGAAAATTTCTCCCTCCTTTTTTTTAAATTAAACTATTCCCATTCAGTTGGGTAGCAAATATCTTCCTTTTGAAAAATATTTCAAAGGAGAAGAAATTTTGGAGAAATCATCAAATGTGATGGTCAGGATTCTTGAGGTCCCGTATGACATGGCTGTACAGCAGGGTTGGTGAACCTCTGGCACGGGTGCCAAAGGTGGCACTCAGAGCCCTTTTCATGGGCACCCAACATTGCCCCTCCACAGCCACCTGTATTCGGGTTAAATTGCTGCATTGGCACTTTGCAAGGAATTAGTGGGTTTTGAATTGCAGTTTGGGCACTCAGTTTCTAAAAGTTTCACCATCACTGCTCAAGAGTATGCATCAATGTCCATTGTTTTATTGTATTATTATTTCTGTGTCAGCTGCCCTCCCCCCAATTTTTTCTACTTTCCTGGGAGAACACATCAGAAAGTGGTGGTGGTGGTGATGATGATGAAAGTTCTACTTAAAAAAAAACATAACTTGAAACTAGAGATGGGCACACAATGATTTTTTTTTTCGTTTTTCATTTTTCTTGTCATTTCAGAACAAAATGAAAAATGAAGTGATTTTTAAAAACATTTCAAAAAGTTGTTATAAATGAAACAAAACAAAATGAGGACAAACAAAATGAAACATGAAATCCTTTTGCTTAAGCTTCCTCATATTGGCTCCAAATGAAAAACTGATTGTTTGCTATGTATATGCTGATCAGAAATCCAGTTTCAAAGTTACATTCTTTTTGTTTGAGTTACTCCCATTATTCGAACTGCCTTGTTTCGTGATTTGCTCTGCAAAGCAGTAGCATAATTTCGCTCTCTTGTGCTATAATGATAATTCAGTATGACCTGCGGAGCACAGAATGAACTGCTCAACTGGGTTTGCTCACAGCACCATGCTAATGCATAGTTTACATAGAGAAAATTAATTCTACCCCTGCCATCTCCACTTAAAAGGACCAAGAAGCAGATGACATGACATATCTTTGCTTGATTCCCTGAGGAGCTACTGCCAGACAGAGTATTTATTTATTTATTTATTTTATTTTATTTTATTTATTTATTTATTATTAGATTTATACCCCACCCATCTTCCCAAGGGAACTCTGGGCGGCTTACAGCACTGATCAAGTCAGCAAATTCAAAATACAATACAGATATAACATACGGGACAAACCATACATATAGTTAAAAACGCGCAGCGTGAGGGCACCCTTGTTACAAAAAAGAAAAACCTCACTGCTAAACAACAAGAAACAGAGGTAATCGATGGCGGAAAAAAGAAGGGGGCAAAAAGGCTATTATTAGGCTAGGTCACCAAAGGCCTCGCGGAATAGAATGGTCTTAACCGCTCTGCGAAAGGCCAGCAGGGACTCTGCAGAGCGCACTTCGCTGGGTAGGCCGTTCCATAGGGATGGAGCAGCAACCGAGAAGGCCCGATTCCACCATGGTATACCACCATCCCCATCCCAGCACCCTCTAGATGTCTTTGAATACAGTGGTACCTTGTATAAAGGAATTAATTCGTTCCAAATGAAATTATGTTAAGCAAATTTTCCTTTATACAAATTCCCATAGGAATGCATTGAAAATGGAGTGATCCCATTTTTATGTTGTACGGATTTTCCCCATAGGTGATTATGTTAAGCAAATTTCCCCTATCTCCAAATTTTTTTATGTTGTACAAATTTTATGTTATACAAGCTGTCTGTTATACAAGGGTCCACTGTATAATACTTGTGGAATACAATCCTATATTGGCTTATGGCTTGAGGATAACAAAACAACACTTTCCTGGTGGCACTAGCTTGGGAACAATGCTGAACTAGGTAAAGGAAGAAAAATGCCCAGCCTTTTCCCAGTTTCGTATGTGTTCCCTATAGTAGTAAATGTTCATTCTTTAGAACCAAACAAGTTTTAAGAGGAAAGATGGTGGGTGTTTTGGGCAAGAAAGAATCAAGATGATTAATAAAGAGAGAACTCACATATATCTCTGGGGAACAACTACAAAAGATACAGAAGAGGAACGGTTGAGATAAATAGAGAAATTTCCTTCTACAGAGGCTGTTGCAGGAAGGAAGATAACTCAGCCTAGAATATAGGTAGCCTCAATGTTACTTTGATATTTAATCGCAGACTCATTTCATGAACATTCCCCCATTCCTCTTTCATTGCCTGGATGGTGAGGTAGATTTTACTGAGCCAGTAATTCTTAAAGGGGCCATTCCTGCCACCTTTTGGAATGAATCCTGGGCAAAATATATTTTGCTGTCATGGAATCTAAAAAGATATTTATTCCCTTTTCCAAAAGGCCCATCTGATACAAAAACTAATGCAGAACATATTTCATTGTGCGCTCCCTGAAGAAATCTATTTAAAAGGTGAAAGGTAAGAAGGTCTACAAATGTATGGGGGTGGGAAATTGCTAGCTAGGCGTCTTAAATCCTACAAACAGGTTCTGACAACTAAAAATTACTTCCCAGTTGCTCTTCATTGCCCTTTTTTCCATTTGTTTGAACTCCAGAAAAAGAGAGTAGTGTGGTCCTTAAGCAATATAATGGCTTAAAATCTGCCAGATTTGGTGGCATGCACGGGTATCTTGTCATTAAAGCAGAGAATTTGGCGTCCAAAAAGTTCATATCAGAGGCTGTGTATTTCTCAGGTAAGTAAGAAAAGACTCAGGTGCACTGGAGGGAATGTTTTCATGACACTACTCAGGAAGCTGTTGATTGGATATCATCCCTCAGTTCCCCAAACAAAGAAGCCCTGGTGTTAACGATATATCCTTCTGCATGGTCCTCTTTTGAAATTGCAGGTTTCGATTCAGCTGCATAACAGGGTAATTTTAAAAAAAGCCTAAAACCATAGTCCTCCATCTGGGAACTGAGGTGAAACTGTAGTTAAATCCAATAAGTAGATTGGAGCCAAATTATATTCAAATTAATATTATTATTACCTAGTGGTTAGAAAGAGATGTTTCCTTCAGTTTTCAGTCTTGGTTGGCTGATGTTAAGAGTCCACATTGTATTCTTGCTGGTGCAGGGGGCTTCCTGGTTTTTTATAGATCTGAAAAACCCCCACAAAGGACTGTATTGTTCTTACACAATACAGTGTAGGGGTAGGTGATACCTATATTAGATTACTAATAAAAACACAATCTGCTGACTTTTGAACATTGAATTCCATTTCTTCAGCCATGCAGCCAGTGTCTTGTCATTAGTGCAATACACTTCTAACTGCTAATCACATACTATCAAATCAATTCTGACATGTGACAATCCTTTTCAGGATTCTTCAGGCAGAGAATACAAAGAAGTGATTATTCTGGTGGTACCCTGGGACTGTGCAGTTTACCCAAGGCCACATGGGATAGGTCTACTCACAGGAGGCATAGTAGGGAACTGAACTCTCAACCCTTGCTTCCATAGTCAGAAATCCTAAACTACAAAGCTTTCCAACCAGTTTTTTTAATAATAAAGACTCGTCTCCTTCAGTAAAGCTAGAAGAAGATTCTGACAGTGAAGTGAAAATGAAAGTCATGCTAGAAAGACTTCCTTGGTTCTGTGCACCTTGAAGGTGAAAGTATAAGGGATATTAGAAAATCTGGTTGTGCCTGCAACCAGTGCAGTGTCAGATCCCTCTTCTTAAATATCAGCTTGTTCATGACACTGTGATTTCTACATCATTATGTTTTGTCTATCCTCTGTTGTAAATCATTGGCTGCTTCAGGCTGGAACAAAGCATTGCACAAAGACATGAGAATACCAGGGATTCTTTGAGCTAGGTGTAAAGCGGAAAAATATAGGAAGTACCTGAAAGAGCGTCTAATCCCATATTGCCTTGGTTGCCCTCTTAGATCTTATGCTGATGGTCTCATATAAGTGTTTTCGGTGCAAACTTAAATAACATTGGCTCCTGGTGGCAGCTGTTAGGCTGCACACATCATCTCACCTGATGGGCAGGCAGCCGAGGGAGCCTCACCCTGGCATTTATGGCCAACTGGAGCAACCATTTCTCGCTCAAGGATTGCATTTAGAACTATTCTGCTCTTGGAGCACAACCCCTTGGCATGCCTATTAAAGGAAAGAAGGAAGGAACTGGAGTCTCTGCCCAGACTTGTATCGGGTGAGGTTGCTTTGTCCCCCAACCGTATCCTGGTGCGAAAAGCACGCCAGCTACAGAAGATGGCAAGGCTCAAGCCAGGGTAGCCTTTATAAGGGCTTCCCCTGCTGTGCTCAGACTCTTTCCTTCTGGAGGCCTTCTGCCCACCCTACCAACCCCTAGGTAAGGGTTGTATAAGGGCCAGGTGGGAATTTTTGACTGTAATTCTGCTTGGCTGGGATTGGTAGTGTATTTTCACCTATCACATTGTCCCTTGGAGGTGTGGTGGTCTTTTTTAATGCAGGGGCACCTTTAGACCCCTCACTCCACAGTCACAATTGACAAGTAGTACAAGAGGTAAGGAAATTTATTGCATGCCCCATAGTAAGAAACTCTTAAGGGGACACATAGCCCTCTGATAAAAGGAATTAGAAATAATAAGAAGTTAGAAAATCCTATAAGTGAAGTTGAAAGGAGGGCTGCTGGGGGGCTTAATTGAGAGTGAGAATTTGAGAGGGTGCTGAACGGGGGGGGGCAGCACCTTCTTGAATCAGGAAGCATTTAACTCAGGAGGGTTGGCATTCTGTGTAAATTAAGGTGAGCTATGTCAAAGGGTTCAGGGATTTAATGTTTCTGTTTCTGTGATCAGTTATGTATACATATGCATATACATATACATAAGGGGCTAGAGAACCCAACATTTCTCTGAGAGACTGATCTTGCTATAACTGTTACAATAAATGAATGAGGTTTAAATGTGGTTTAGAAAACTTGCAGAGATGCACAGTGGTGAAGAAAGATAATTGCAAAATACAATGGAGCTGGGACAAAAAGGAACTTTGGATAAAAGCTTATTTTACATATTTACATGATATACATCAAGATAAGACACACAGCATACCCTGTTTCCCTGAAAATAAGACCTACCCAAAAAATAAGCCCTAGCAGGATTTTAATGCATTTGTTAAATGTAAGCCCTACCCCAATAATAAGACCTAGTGATGGGCGTAGTGAACTTGCCTGTCGCTCGCTCCTTCGCAGCTGCCCCCTTGCTCGCCCCTCGAACCCAGGACGGTGCTTTTCCTGCCTTGCTGCCTCTCTCTCTCTCTTGCCATGCTCCTGTATCCGTCGGGCCCTGAGTGGGAGTGCAGATGTGTTGCCTCTCAGCCAGTGCCACCCTGGGGGGAGGAGGGGGGAGCCACTGCCATCCCCCCCACCTAGCCTCCACCCACCTCAGGCAGCGCATCGCTGCCTGGGCCCTTTGCAAAAAAAAAAAAATTAAAACATTGGCGGTGACTGCTGCTGCTGCTGCTGCTGCTGAGGACAGTGGCTGAGCAGTGATCCCAGGAGGATGCTGGCAGTGTGAGTGGAAAGAGGCGTGTGTGCGTGTCCATGTTTGGCTCTGTTTTTTGTGCATGTATGCACATGCATGTTACACCTCCTGTCCCAGGCAGCACTGGATAAAATTTGACACCTATGCTCCACCTCCCAACCAGGGGGAGGGAGAGATGGAGGGAAGATTGCCCGAAAATATTTATTTTCTTGAGAAAAAATAAATATAAGGCAGTGTCTTATTTTCAGGGAAACACGGTATATACAGAGTAGTGGGAAACTGCTATCTCACCAAAAGCATTCCCAAAGTATAGTGACACCTTGTTCAAAGGAATTAATTTGTTCCAAATGAAATTCTGTTAAGCAAATTTTCCTTTGTACAAATTTCCCACAGGAATGCATTGAAAATGGATTAATCCCTAATCACTACCATTTTTGATGTATGGATTTGCCCCATAGGCAATTCTGTTAAGCGATTTCCCCCTATCTCTGGATTCTTTTTCCTTTAAGTGGATTTTCTGTTAAACAAACTGCTTGTTATATGAGGGTCCACTGTGAACGGAGGAATGGGTTGCACTTGAACCATGATGGGACCAGATTGCTGGCACTCAACATCAAAAAGGCTGCACAGCAGCTTTAAAACTGATAACTAGCAAACCACATTATTTGTCAATAACTGACTGGAATGGCTTCGGATATGGTGGCTTCAAACTGACCTGTATTGACTCTATTGATTTTTTTTTTAAATGGAAGCCCCAGCACTGGAGGGAGAAAGTATGGATGGAGGTGTTGTGTAGTACTTTTAGCTGATGCATTTGAACTTTTATATCATCTAGTCAATGGAAGACAGTGCAAATCAGACCACCCAAATTCTAGCACAGTTCCTTCATTATCTGTCAGTTTACTTGCACCCATACTATGTTATGCAACAGGATTTTGGCCTATCTGGTGATAGGGGATTCCATGCACTGATTAATACACTTTGGAACCTGGCTGTTCAGGCATTTGTATACCCCCAGTTTCTATAGCAAAACCCAAAATAAATTAATCTTGCAAATGACAAGATCTTCACCCAAAATAATTCCAAAATACTGTTATGAGGAACCAAATTGAAGACCAGAAAAGGGAGAAACAGTGTGAAATTAAAATGTAGTCCATCTGTCTATTTCTACAGATATGTACTGTTTAATTATACCCATTGAACCACTTGCGCATTGGCGCAATGCAGCAACCTGATATCATAATGCAAGTTCAGTAAGTAGCCAATAGCCATTAGAATGAGTGCCAATTCACAAGCTGTGTAACACACATTAAACAGTGTGCTTCTACTGAGTTTTTCACTGCAGAGAAGGTGGGGGGAAACACATGTTCCTGCTGAATGTTACCAGCAATCAAAGGCCATTTATGATGAAACTTTGTTGATGAACCACTTCTGAATGACATGATTAAAACTAATATTCATATAAGCCAATCATGCATCATAACTGTTACAAAGATGATGATGATGATGATGATGATGATGATGATGATGCAATGGGGAAGCAGTGGATTTAAGTCTGAGACTCTTCATTGTTAATGGGATGAAGAAAATGAGTTCATGTTGTAAGAAATGAAGGCAGTGGTGAAACAATGAACAAAATACAGGCTTTTAGTTCTTTAATTGGCAGAACTTGATTCCACATTGGAAAATGTGCATTTTAAAGGGAAGGTGGTTACACATGAAATCATAATACCACCTAGAAAAAGATAGTGATATTCCACTTTCCTTTTGTATTTTTGATAATATCTCAATTGGTTATCAAGTTATGAGTCAGCAGGCAAAACTTTTCAACTGACCCTTGTGTTTGTAGTACAAAGCTGCCAGCAACTAAACAGTATACCTTAATAAAGAGCATCAGCTTTACTTTTTACATGGTATAGAGCAGTGTTGGTGAACCTATGGCACGGGTGCCAAAGGTGGCACTCAAAGCCCTTTCTGTGGGCACCCGACATGACCCCTTCACAGACATCTGTATTCAGGTTAAATTGCTGTATTGGTACTTTGTGAAAAATTAGTGGGTTCTGAATTGCAGTTTGGACACCCCGTCTCTAAAAGGTTCACCATCACTGGTATAGAGCAATTCATTGATCCTATATGCCTTAGCATTACTCTCCCCTCCCCTGGAAAAAATGGGAGATTGAATCCCATCCTGCCTTCCGAAATCTTCAACTTCCCCAATATTGTGGCTTGATCACTGTGAAAAGTGAAATGGAGAGGATCAAAGCTGGGGGGGAGGGGGGAACAAACAGGCAGAGGCTTTGCATCCTATTGATCTGAAGCCTGCCCTCTCCCTTAGCAGGACCTGGATGTTGGAGGAGACATTTTAACAGTCTAAGTAATCTAAATGATTTCCATCCCCTTGAAAGTAAAGTTAAGAAGCAGGAGCCTAGGGGAACAGCAAAGACTTAGACCACAGCCATACCTGCGTTTTCTGCATACTTTCCTGTCGGCGAACTACACAGTAAAAGATCATGTTCTAACCAGGAAGAGAAGCAAATTCTGCTCCCGGCTGACCACACCCCTCAAACAGCAGTTTCAGAGAAGTTTCCTAAACCATCACCAGGGGCTGGATTTAGAAACTTCGCTCAAAAATGCTTACTTGTTTGCTTCTGTTGCAACAACAGGGCACTGAAAATACACAGTAAATTCAGTTTCTCCCCTTTCTACCCAGCTTAAAAGATGGAGCCTTGGTAACTGGAGCCGGAAAGTAGGACAAAATGTGTAGTACACAAGTTAGGACAGAACCAGAATAGGAAGGTACAACGCAAAGGAGAGGACACCAACTGCTCATTAAAAACCACATGACCACTCCCGGAAAAAATACGCAGGAAATTTAAATATGAAGGAAACCCAGGTATGACCACTTTCTTATTCTTCTGTCATCCCCCTTGCAAGCAAAAGAGCAGTATCAGTTTCAATATATCGGGAGCTCCAAATGTAGACTAGTGCTCCAATGGTTCTCAAACAGACTGTTGTTTCATGCCTCTCCTCCCAACCACTGCCTGCCCCGAAGACAAAAGTGAGTCCTTCAGCAATGCAAGCAATGTCATCTCTGCTGGCTTGTACATTGGCTCCAAGAACAAATCAGGCACAATACAGTAGGAAATTATATTATCCTGAAATTTGCATACAATGTTCCCATTACTTTATAAATCACCATCAAATATATGCCAGGCTGTTTCAGTTCCTCATTGACTAATGACATGAAAAATGGAGGGGATTGCTCATTCTTATAATTATCCCCAATCAGAAAGAGCAAACTATCATGGTGATTTAAGAAGCAGTTTTAAGAAGTTGTGTTCTAAGCCAAGACAAGCAGGCAAAAAACATTACCACTGCTAATTGCTAATGTGTATCCATTTTTCTTCCAACAAAGTAAGTGATTGTTTGTAAATTCAAGTATATTTAAAGCATGTGTAGTGGCACATCTCTGATCTACAAGCTTCACTGTGATGCTCCATGGAGTTCAGCTTTAAAGCATTGACTTTGTGTACATTCTTCACAACAGCCCTTTGGGTACTGGGCTGTGTATAAGTTGTAAAAATGAATGAATGAATGAATGAATAAATAAATAAATAAATAATCACTTTCTTTCCAGTTCAAGATAAGTTTTCAGTTTAACTAGAATTCCATGGGAGAATCTACACATCTACAGAGAATGGCCGCTCCATCCCGCAGTATGCGGAGGCGGGGCATCTTTGCCAGTCGGCGGAATCAGGCGCTGGTTGGCTATGCAAGCTGCACAGGATATGCAGGGGGAGCGCACCTATTTAAGGTCCTGGTGTGCTCCTCCCCAACCTGCCTGCACAGTCTTGCCTTTCTGCCCTCTGTGCATGCCTCACCTGGCTGGAGCACTGCAGAAGGAACGCCTGACAGCAGCAAGCTCTGTTCTCCGCTCGTCAGCTGGCTTGCGGAGATCGGACAGATAGTGCCCGGATAGCAGCTGATGCGGCTGAGTCCTTGTCTTTTTTCTGTCTAACTCAGGGAGAGGGAGGAGACCAGGAGGGGAAAGGGTGGCTGAGCATCCAGGAAGCCTCCATTCTCTGCTGGTCAGCTGGAGATTGGAGAGATAGCACCCGATGCTCAGCTGTTCCAGCTGAGTCTTCTGAGTCTTCTCCTTCACTTTGCGCTTTAGCTCGGGGAAAGGGGAGAGACCGGGAGGGGGGGTGGGCAGCTGAGCCGGGCTCCGGTGAGCCCGCTCGGCTTTCTGGGGGGGCGGGGAGGAATAGGGGTTTGGGTAGCTGGGGGAGTGGGAGCGGGGTGGGCAGCAGTGCCCGGTTGAGCGGTGCTGCTGCTGTTACTGCCCTGCACGAGTCCAGGGCGTAATCTACCGGATTGGTGGGGCGGTGGGAGCCTTAGCTCCCATGGAGCCGGGTATAGAGGGGCAGGGAACGATTGCCGCCTAGACTCTGGTGGGGCCCAGGGGTCACGGAAATCAGTGTGTGTGCCCCCCATTATATCTACCACCTCATATCCCTCTTGTGCCTTGGCCTCTGGGACTCCCTGGCCACAGACTCACCCTGTGCAGGCCGGCCAGCCATCTTGGTGACATTCCCATTCTAGCCCCACTTGGGCCATCCATCCATACTCATCCTCGGTCGGGGCCCATATTTGGGGGTGAATAGGGGATACGAGGAGGCAGCGTGGGGGTGCCACAGGGGGAGGGGGTGTATTTATGGGCTAGAGTGGGTTTTTCTTGCCCCAGCCACCTGAGGACAACATCAATCGCACATTGGGGTGGGCGGCCATCTTGGTGGGCAAGCGGCCATTTTGCCTCACAGTTTGCAGTGGATCCTTTGGCCTAGCTTTGGTATCCACACCCATCCTACCTAGGGGGTCTTTTCTGACCTGGTAACTGGGGTAATCTCGGAATATAACACCCCATCCTTACTTGTGTTTTAGTATTTGAGCCCGGTGCACCTGTTCGTCCCACCATGCCACCTAAGCAGAGTTCCAGTAAGGGCAAGGGCAAGGGCCCTCCACAGAGGAGGCAAGCACCCCAGCCAGCCCCCAAACTTTCATCCTCCTCTAATGAGGAGTGGCCTCAATTTGCGGCTGCAAGGAGCAAACTGTCCCGTTTGGAAAAGGAGCACGCCAAACAAAAGGGGATGGAGACCTCGTATGGGGGGCGGCCCTCAAGGGACACCAAAGCGCATCGCAGAGCAGACTCACCCCTCGAGAGTCACAACCACGGGCACCTATCTGCAACCCTGCTCCAGATGAGTCTGCCATGTCCATGCACAAACCAAGGCGGGTACTCTGGCCTTGGCCTGGTTCCAACACAGTAGTCCAGGAACAGGTTGAGGCTGACTTCCCGGGACATAGGCCCCCTCCGCTGCCTCTTGGTCCCCAGGTGCTCGGGGCCCAGTGATGGTGGAGACGGCTGCTCAGATGGACTCCAGTACAAGTCCGATCACAGCTCAGGGCAGGGCCGGCCGTGAAATGCCAGGTCCTTCAGCACAGTCTACCACCAAGCCGACAGCATCGCAGGAATCTGAGGCGGCAGCGACTAGTGCTTTAGATTTGCCAGAGGGGGATGAGTCATTGCCATTAGGGGACCACCTTTCGGACGCTATGATTGACAAGATTGTCTCGGGTAGGTATGTAGACATCTTTGAGCTGCTGAATAGGGAAATTGACACCAAAGAACTGGAGAAGCTAGATGGCAAAGAGAAAGAGAGAATCTACTCCAGGCCATTGATCCCCTCCAGGAGGGGATCCCCCATAGTTGGAACTGGGGTCCATCCTAATAGTTTCACATTTGAGCAGGGGTGCCTACTTCTGGTTACCAACTGTGGCGAACCCGTACAGAGCTCCCAGTCATTTCATAGACCATTGGCCAATATGTATACCTTCTTTTTATTCTCGCTGACCACATTCAGGGTTACCCAGTTGAAATAACTGAATCTCCGTCAAGTTGTAACATTAATAAAGTAAAATAAATTTTATTGAGTCCAATAAACTGTCTCAGTGTAAGGTTTTCTTGCATACCCTTAATTGAAAAATCCTCTAAGCAGATTATACTTAAATTCTGTCCTTTTACTATTCTCAAACCTCTCTCATTTTTCTCACATCTCACATCCCATCTCACTCTCATCTCATCTTATGTGCTTTGTAAAAATGTGGGCTCCGCCTTCACACTCCCTCATTAGTCCACAGCATGAACCCTTTACATCCTCCTGCACAAACACATTTGACTATGAAGGGGTAATCACCACACCAACTCTCTCAGTCTCCCAGCAATGTTCTGATATCGTAGGCATCAGATGGCAGGCAGACAGGTTCCATATGTTGATCCAATAGTATTTTAGGAGAAAACAAGATAAAAGTATAGATCAATAGATCGTAAGATCGATAAATCAATCAATCAATCAATCAATCAATCAATCAATCTATCTATCTATCTATCTATCTATCTATCTATCTATCTATCTATCTATCTATCTATCTATCTATCTATCTATCTATCTATCATGCAAAAATGTGGTGACACCTTAAAGACTACCTTTATATTTTTAAAGTGGGTTTTCCTGGACAAGTCCACTTTACCATGTTTTTATCTTTTTTATTTCTGATTTTATTCTGTTTTCACCCAGAATGCTTGCACAGACTGACATGGCTACTCCGTCTACAACACTATTTGAATGCAGCTAATCCAAGCAGTAGCTTTTTCTCCACCCATTGAAGCTCCCCCCTTCAATAACCTGTTGATTTTGAGTAATGTATGCATTTTAATTGGGAGAGGTTTCCAGGGCTATGTCAGCTGGGACTGCAAGCAATCCCATGCTTATTTGAACCTAACCCACAATAAATACAACTTCACCAGATGATTGCAAATGCATAGTTCCAGGTATAATAACTGTTACTTGGCGGGCTTTTTGTCTTACCATGGCTTGCTGATCAGGAGTATACTCTCACTAGCATTGTACAGATCTTTCCTGTTCATTAATCATTCCATTTAACAAGGTGGGATGAATTGGTCTACCTCAGGTACT
Source organism: Phrynocephalus versicolor (assembly GCA_023846285.1). NCBI lineage: Eukaryota > Metazoa > Chordata > Lepidosauria > Squamata > Agamidae > Phrynocephalus > Phrynocephalus versicolor. The sequence goes on along the minus strand of JAHTLZ010000204.1, from coordinate 58,025,383 downwards.
TTGTTATGCTAGTGTGAATGGCATGCAAAACAAACAATTTCAAAGCATGCTGCTAAAGATTGATTAGCAAGCCCTTACCTAGGCAATATCCTCTTGATTTCTACACGAGTTCATGATCAGCCACATGAATGGCTAATACTTCTCTCTTGTGTTGTTTTCCAAACTTTAATTTAGCATGGAAATGGGAGGAAAATGCCACACAACTACTGAATAATTCAAAGTGTTACGTGACAATCTTAATTACTGTGAAAGTTTACTGCTGGAGATTACTGTTGTGAGTGTTCTAGTTAATTTGATTGGCCTTTGCATTGACATTTTAAGCTTCCTTGGCCCATTGAAACGAATAAGTGGGCAAGCTGCACCACAACAACATCCGCTTAAGGTCCAACAAATTATTGCACATGGAGAGAGAGTGTGGCTGAGAGAGAACTGGAATGAACTTGCTTCTGCCTGACTGTAAAATTACTAAGATGTTCTCATTTTCTCTCTATATGTAGAATGCCATGTCTAACACTCTATGGTAGGACTGTGCACATTTAACTTAAGCTAAATTTTAATTGGTTTCAATAAGTCTCCCTAAGGAAATACAGATAATACTGGCACTCTGTGTTTCATTGCAATGCCAAAACACAGAATTGAATATATAGATTGCTTTTAAAAAACCAGCAGTATGGGGTTTAGGGAAAAAAGCCACGAAAATGGAAGCTCCATATAGCCACTTTCCCCCCTGCCTGCCTTAGTGTGTGCAGCCTAGGTAGGATGGGTGTGGATACCAAAATAATAATAATTTTTCAAAAATTAAAATTAAGGCCCAAAAAGGTGTAATTAGGGAAATGTGCAACTATTAATTGAGGGTTAGTTTAAGATTTAATTAAATAAAATCTGATCTGAAGAGGGCCTTCGGTCTGAGCTAGGGGCTCAGGGAGAAAAGGGAGCATACTATGTAGCTCCCTTTCTGTGGTGGGTAGTGCAAGCTGAAAATTTGTCAGGTGAAATGTATCGAAATGTGATTTGCCTCTTTATTTCTGGGCTGGGAGGGCAATGGAAGCTCAGAACAGCCATAGTGCTGGGTGGGGTCACTTTGCCCCCTGCCTGGCTAGTGTCACATTTGTGTAGCCTAAGGGCTGTCCAGCAGGGACCAGAATCTTCATAAGGCCTCACCACATGGCCAGAGGCCTCTTTTGTGATCTAGCTGTCTTCCCTCCCTCCCTCCCAATTGAGAGAATAAGAATACCTGGTCGCATAAGGGCCAAATGGGAATTTTTGGCTGCTACTCAATTGGACTGGAGGGGCAGTGTGTTTTCACCCATCCAATTGTCTTTAAAGAAAGTGGAAGTTTATAACCTGTCACAATTGTTGGGTAGTGCAAGTAGAAAATATAAGTCAGGTGAAATGTATTGAATAATATTCCCTAGTGAGCCGATAGCCCTCAATATGAATTAGGAAATGAATGAGGAAATAAGGAACATTAGGTGTTAGGTATAAATAGGTTCAAATATTAGGAATGAGGGCTGCCCAGACTGCAGGTTTTGGGAAGGTGCTGAACAGGTGGGCAGCGCCATTTTGATAATATTAGGAATCATTAACTGATCCACTTTCACTACATTCAGTCCCCCTAGTTTAAGGGATGTTCAACAGTTGAATTGAGTGGATTTCATACCAATAAATTGTGGCCCAATTTTAATCCAATAAATGCTTTATTTCCAAGCTGGGAGGGCAATGTAGACTGTATTCTTAAAAAGAGGTTTCAACAGCATCTGAATTTTTAGAATGTAATTAAAACATTATTTTTGATATTTTTCTTATATTTTTATGCACCTGTATGTTTGACTGAAAATGACTAAAGCATTTCCCTGCAATTTAAGTGTAGTGTTCATATATTTTTAAGCTTTTGTGCCTTTTTTTTGCATTGCTATAAGATTTTTGGATTTTTTTTAACAACATTGAAGTATTTTTGTTCATATATAACTTAGAAGCAATACAGATACATACAGCTTGTAGGAACAGAATCAACAATATTATTGCTTGGAATCACTGCAACAGTAAAATGACTAATGCCTGGATGCCGAGATGAATTTCTCTACGATTGCCTAATTTCATTCTGGAATTAACCCTAAATGGGATAAATGCCATCTGTGATTATTGCAGGCTTCTGAAAAGTTCTTAGAAACTCTTCGGAGGATATTCAAGCATCAGACTCTATGGCCTGACAATTAAGCATGTGTGCATCAAATGAACACTGAAAAGATGCAGTAATTTGATTAGCCTAATTATCTAAGAACATTTTTGCTATGTCACAATAATAATCAATATATATTTTAATGAATTATTGTAATTTTCTTCTATCACTTTCACTAAAAGTTATTTCAAGTGGTTGCTGTTTCCTTCCAGTATGACAGTATCATTTATGTACATTAAATTATTGATGTTTCTTCCACCAATTTTCACCCTTCCATTTCAATCTAGTCTGGTTTTCTGTATTATCTGTTCTGTATACACCCTGAATAGATAAAGAGATAATATGCACCCTTGTCTGACACCTTTGCCTATAGGGAAGCATTCTGTTTCTCTATAATTGCTTCTTGTTCACCATACAGGTTACACATCAGGGTAATGGGGTGCTGTGCTCAACCATTTCTTTCAAAACAATCTATAGTTATGCATGATCTACGCAGTCAAAGGCTTTGCATAGACTTTTCATAAAGCATACATTTATCTTCTTCAGAAATACTTTGGGGCACTCCAGTAGCATCTGCAATATGATTTCAAGTGTCTTTTCCTTTTTGAAACCCAGTTTGAACATCAGGCATTTCTTGCCTAATATAAAGTAAAAGCACTTGTTGCCAATGCCTTGAGCACCACTTTGCTTGCATGAGAAATTGAAACAATGGTCCTATGGTTACTGCACACTTTAGAATCTCTAGTCAAGGGGATTGGAATGTACCTTGCATAAAGGAATTAATTCGTTCCAAATGAAATTCTGTTAAGCAAATTTTCCTTTATACAAATTTCCCATAGGAATGCATTGAAAATAGAGTAATCTCATTATTGTGTTGTACAAATTTGCCCCACTGGTGATTCCGTTATGCAAATTTCCCCTATCTCCGGAATTTTTTTTGTTGTACAAATTTTATGTTATACAAACCCTTTGTTATGCAAGGGTCCACTGTATACTGAACTTTGCCTGAATGGGGTTCCGCAAATCATGCGAAACCACAATTTTCCAATGTGATTTTCCATCCCAATCATTCAAAGTTCTTCATTCCTACCTTACCCTATAGATTTACTCCCAATGTCCCATTCACTGAATGTATTTCATGCAATAACATTTATTTAATGTTTTCAGGTGGTGACTGTTTAAGTAGCTAGCTAGTGGAGAAATAAAATCGGCATGCAGGAAGCTAGACTGTCACAACACATCTGAAGATGGAGGGATGTGGGAGGGAACAGAATATCTACAAAAATAAAGGGAGGGGGCAGAAGAAGACCTTTGGGTTGGGCAGCTTCCTCCATGCTTACTGGCTGAAAGCAAATTGCAAATATGCAACAAAGATAAGAGATGAAAACTTACAATGTTGTGAGGATGTGATTCAAATGTGAGCCAGCAATTGAGTTGTTGGCATGAATAACATTTCTAAACCACCCTCTCTCATTTTCTACTCATCTTCCATCTCTAGCTAGCACCAACCGGCCTCAGTTGTCATTCCCAGAAGTACTTTGAAATGGAGGGGTGCACATAAATAGTATTGGCAATAGTCCTAAAATGTCTAGAAAGCATTGTAACACATGACTGAACTGTATGTTATTGACATAACATTATTAGAAGTCAAAATGCATTACAGTTTCACAGACGGTTTCTAGGCAGACATTCAAGACTGAATAATGACAGTTAAAATGAAGCTTCAATCTGCAAAGAAAGCAATCTCATTTCAAAATGACAGGAAGTGTGCAAAGTTCCTGCTGTAACTATCAAATGTTTTGAAACTTAAGCGATCCCCTCTCTTGATGGTAGGCTTTCTTTGCCTGGGGCATTATCTATATCGAAGACAGCAAAAATTTACATCTGCACAAAAATTATACTCACATGCACCAACACCCTCCAAAATGGCAGGTATTTAGGATTCTAAACCTAGATAGGACCCAGACCAGTAGAATCCTAGGTGAAATTCAATCTTAAAAACACTGTGCTTCTCATAGATATAATTGTATATTATAATTGCATATTATGATGCTATATGAAAGGCCATATATATTGATAAACTTTGATGTTTTGGCAGGGAACACTTATCCTTTTGAAGTCACTAGAAACATGATATTAAAAATGAACTCTTTACTTTTATGATTTCTTGCAAAGCCATCAGATTCATAGTTCAATATTTTATCTTATGATTTCTGTCAAGAATATAAACACAATATACAGTATATGCTTTATAAACACAATCCACCCCACCCCACTGTTTAGACCATGCAGTCAGAGAAAGTTTCTTTTTCTTTATAGCTTCACACTAAATCAAGCATTTCTTCATTTTGTATTCTTTATTCAGTTTGTAGTACAGAGACACTTGGATGAAAGAAAAAAGATGAAATTGTATTGTACCCATTGACGTGTTCTAATGACAGGTCTCAAGAAGGTATGCATTCATTCAACCCACTTAATAACTTTCACTTATGTTTTCGAGCAATCCCTAGATCAAGTGCTCAAGGTACCAGAGACCAGAATAACATTTTCTCACTGTGTTCTTCTACATAGAAGACCAACAGCTTGTACCTCGATTATATTGTAGGCTGTAGGTGGATGCTCATGAATGGATGGCATTCTGTACATTAAGAAAAAAGCTGGAGGCCATCATATAACTAAACCAGTCATCAAACTGATAGATGAAATGGGATAAAGTTTTGGGTAGGATTTAAGAGGCAGTGAACACCAAATGTTCATCGCACATCAGATCAGTTATCTCACTGAGAATGTGGGTTAGCACTGTTCGATCAGTGAGTGCTAATGAGCTAGTCAAGATGTTGAAATGGTGTATATTTTAATTTTGCAATAAAATGCAAAGAGAACCTGAACAATGAACTTCTGAAATACATAACTCTGGCAAAATAAGATAACAATAAAGTTCTAAAACTTGGACATTTTAATTCTTTGACTGTCACACTGCACCTGTTAACATTGGCCCTAAATGATGCTCTTGGGGAAGATACCCCTATAGGGAGAGTAAAGAGCTAAAGCAATGCAGTTTTGATGTGGCAGTTACTGTCAGTATTGCTGCCAGGTTGATATTGCAGCTGCTTCCCTGGAAACGCCACTACAAACAAGGTGCGTGGCTCTGTTGGTTTGGAATGAAGAGCTCCTCTAACTAGGAAGCACCCATCTGTGAGTGTGAAAAATCATATTGTTCTCATTCACCTTTCTGCAATAAATAGGCCCATAGGAAGTGTTCCCATTTCTTTGACAGGCTGTGCAGATGATACTATCTTTATTACCATGCAAAATTATCTGTCTGCCAAAAGGGGCAAAATTGTTATCTACCTAAGCTCAACTTTTGTCCATCAGGTGCATAGATTCAGCATCAAGCTGGTAAAAAGCCTGGCAACCACTTGATGAAGGTAAGTCGGACTGAAATTCCCCCTTCTCTACAAAAATAAGTCATTGCTTTTAAAATATCACCATTCCTTTTTATTACATCTATAAATATACCATATTACAACTATAATTATATCCTATACATATAAATTGCTACCACTAAGGGGGGAAATCACCATTGCTTTTAATTGAGGCACGTTAAGCAGTAGTCTGATTATTTATTTGTGCTAATGAAATGATTTGCACATTGCCTCAAGCTGCTTATTGTAGATAAATCATTTTCACCTTTAAAGATAGAAAAAAAAATTGAGACAGTCTGTTTGTGAGTTTTAGAAACTATAATAAAAATTTTCCTGGTACGCCTTTCCTGTAATAAGGGATCTTTGCTTTTTGGAATGTTTAGCATTATCATTAACAACACACACACACACACACACACACACACACACACACACACACACACACACACACGGGTGGGGGTTAAATTCTGTTGTATAAGTTATGTTATGTAAAGTTGA
>JAHTLZ010000204.1:57984820-58017781 GCA_023846285.1 Phrynocephalus versicolor | reverse complement strand
CTTATCAATAATCAAAATTTCTTATAGCCAAAATTCTGAGTGAGCTATACATTTCCTTCATATACATTGTGCTATTTTATTTTCAAGCTACCTAGTTAGCATTAATTAATTAATAAGCATTAAGATCAACTTAATATTTTTACTGCTTATATCATTCCCCTGCTTCGCTGTATAGAATGTAGAGACAAAACTACATATGGTGAATCAGTGGTTTAATTTCATCTGAGAAAGAAAGGGTTATTATTTACCAACCTAAAAACTAATGATGTGTCAACAAAACAATATTATTGATGAATCTTGCTTGAAACCAACTTAAACAAAAATAATCTATCAAATCTAAGAACCAAAGGACTGACGTGGAAAAGAGAAACTGCTTGCCAGAAGCTGTAGCACAATTTTTATAAGTAAATTAAGCTTTTTTGTTTTGTTTTTTGTAGAAAGCCTCAGAAACAGCTTTCTTCATCTGTTTTTTTTTTTTTTTTTACTTTATCCCTACATGGATAAAGAGAAGTGTAGGTTTTGTGTATCAAAACCTATTTAGGTTGATTCAATGTTCTTATTCTTGTTGTGACTTGCTATTGGATTTCAGCCAATATAAAGCATTCTGGTGGCTTTTTCAGTGGGCCATCCAACACTACATGTACACTCAGAAAATCCAATGAGTGGTGCTAGTCATGCTTATTTTGAAACTTAGTCCTGTCCAATTTTATGACACTTATTGTCACGTAAGTGTACATGGGTTATATTTTGCAGGTAACATAATTATGTGTTCTTTTTTCTGGTGTTTGGCTTGATCTTTACTTTACTGCATTAGAGGAAGATGGTGAAATACAACATTTTCCAGCCAATTCTACAAGCACGTTGTCAAGGCCAAGGCCTTATCAAGCAGAAGTGGTAAGCTTAATTTATGAAACAAGCCAAAAAGGGGTCTTGTTTTGTTTTTCATGCACAATAACTTAAAGCTACAATAATATGGCCACTTGATCTGATAGAGACACATGGAGAAAACCCACTGAAGACAATTTTAACGTCCAGGGAGGTAGATGCACACAGATACAAATCTTCAAATTGACTAGCCCTAGGCAGTGGTGGCAAATGTTTCGGACTGCAGTTAACAGAATTGCAAGCCTGTATTGCCAAAGATGAAGGACTGTGGGTGTTGTGGTTCAAAGCATCTAGAATGCTGAAGATTCGCCACCACTCCTAGAGCTTTATTGCTTAATACTAACAGTTTGAACTGGATCTACATATGGTTTGGAAGGCAGCATAGGTGGTAAACACTAGATAGAACCCAGATGGACGGTCTAATCTTAGCATCCTCCTGTAAGGAAACAATTATTTTATGTCCATATATTCAGTAATCATAAACAACATTTTTCAGGAGTTCTTACTGTTCCTAAATATATATTCAACTAGAAGAATAAGAACTGCAGCTTTGTGGTTTGAATTCAACAGGTCATGCCACTCTATATGGTTCATTTCATTTTTGTTAGTATAGCAGACAAAAACATAGTAAAAGGGACTACTTTCCTGGATTAAATTGAGGCTCATCTCTTTCATTTCTCCAATTGCCAATGTGTGCTTATTCAAGGTACATGTTTGTGTGCTTAATTGTCAGTGTTACATAATTCACATATTGATAAGTCATTCACAAATGGTTCATAATGCATTAAGGCTGTGACTGACATAATATTCACACTGCTCATTATATAGTGGCAGACTGTAGTACAAAATACAGAATCATCTCGAACAGAGAAATAAACCACACCATTGAGCTATGTGTACAAATGTTAGTTTTCCTGAAATTTCTTATATTCATCATACTGTGAAGCAGTTATCTTTCCAAACAGAAGCAACACATATACTTCCCTGCTGTCATCAGACCTTAGATTCTTCTGATGCTAAGATTTTGTAAGCGGTATTTCAAATCATGCCGCTAGATGGCAGTAAAAGTGCAACTGTGAGCATTTCTGGGTAGCTTTCACAAACTGCAGTAGAGGTCCAAGACAGACCAGGAAGGGTTATTGCTATGTGGCAGCTTACCCTGAAAGGTTAGCTGGAGGACATTCTCGAAAATCATATGGAACTGCACTATAATGCACTAGAATGTTTGGAATTAATATTAAAACAAAACAATACAAATATAGAGTTAGATAGCAACATTATATTGCATGCATATTTTACTGGCTCAGTGTGAAATATGTATAACATATTCTGTCCCTTTCCAGATACTTTGAAAAAACACCCCCCTTAGTGCAACAGTCTAGCAACCTAGGCCCAATCTAAGATGTTCTTGATTCTGATAAGAACCTTTGCTTTGGGTAAGCTATTTGTTTTCTTGCCATCAGCATAGGCATGCACTGCTGTGTGAGGAAGTGAACTTGAAAAGGAATTAAAAGGGCTTTTTAAAAAAAATAGAAAACACATATTCTTGTAAACTAAAGATCGACGGAGGGAAAAAAAAGAGAAGCCACGTATCCCTTTGCTGAGTGGTGCTTGGTTAAAAAACAGAGACAAGAAGCAGACATGAGCAGTGTCTTCCTCAGAGCAGAACCAATAAGTTCCACGTCTTTGGAAGGTCTGGGGCAATTAAAACACCTCCCTCCTTTCAATCCGGATGCAGCCTAAAACATCCAATCTCCGAACCTCAACTAAGAAAACTGCCTGACATGTTTCCATCTTGCCAAGGACCTTACATCTAAGAAATAACTTCTGGCTAGAGATGGGCACGACCAGGAAAAATGACATTTCGAGTTGTCGTGTGTTGCAGCCGGCCCGTTTCGGCTCGTTTCCGTTTGTTGTGACATTTTTCAAAAATTTGTCATTTCGTTTGTCATTTTTTCGTCTGTCGTTAGTACTGGTTTAGGGGGGAGGATAGCGGGCTCCTGGAGGCACCTCTCTGGGGTGGGTGCCTCCTCTGGCCCGCTACAAAGGGGAAAGTACGGTAGCCATTGCGTTTGCGTATGCGTACCAGTGGCACTGGCAGAGGCACCTCTCTTTTGGGTGCCTCTACTCTGACTCACTAAGAAGGACAGCATACTGGCATACTGGCATACTGGCGTACTGGCGTACTGGTGTACGGTGCACTTGGGCTGGGGAGAGAGGATCTCTCTGGGCGCCCTATGGCTCACCAAGAAGGGAAGTGTACTTGTGTAGTAGTGCAATGCGAGTACAGATCTGGTTTAGGTTTGGGGTTAGGGCAAGAGCTAGGCTTAGGGTTACGGGTAAGGTTAGGGTGAGTTTGTGGGCTGCACCTCTGGGTGCCTCTGACCCACTAAGAAGGACAGTGTACTGGCGTATGGGTTAGGGTTCGGGTTTGGGTTCGGGTTAGGGCTAGGGTTAGTGGCTTTTAATGCTCTCTCTGGCACATCCAGAAGTCTCAGTCAAAACCTGGCCATGCAATTGGTGGAATGGCTCCAAAAATTTGCATGGTCCCATCCCATGGCCAGCCCATCATTACACCTGTGCAGGTGTAAAAAATAAAAATAAAATAAAATAAAATCAATGGAGACGTTTTATTGCAAGACAAACCCACTGTTGCTACTGTAAAAATTCAGGCAGTTAAAATAGCTATTTTTTGCATGTTTCTGTGGTGCTTTGGTGTGTTTTTGGACCACGATTTCAAAATAAATATTGCGGTTGCCGACTCACCATTTTGGATCCCCCACCCGCCCTCACCGCATGGCATGGCGAGTTTGGCGACTTTGGTGAGACGACAAGGATGCCCCCCACCAGAGCAGCCCAGGACAGGAGAGGGGAGAGGCCGGGGACCCCCCCCCCAGAAACCACCCCTCTGGTAGGTGCCCTCACTGAGGCAGGCATATTTTCGCCTGCTTTCTTGGCCGGGGATTGGGTTTTTTTAAAAAAACTTTTTTTCTGTGCCACTTAGCATCATGCGATCGCCGCGATGGCATGAACGACAACGACAAATCAGACCCAATTTTTCTTTTATCGGTTCGAGTTCGAGTTCTGGCGGAGTAATTGTTGTTACTGTTTCCGTTACGTAACGGAAACGAGGAATGGAAATGGAAACGAGAATTTCGCCAAGTCGTGCCCATGTCTACTCCTGGCAAATCCATCTTTTGCCATGTTATAACCTTGTTGGTACTTGTCTGAGGAAGGGGATTTTGCCCCCAAAATATTAGCAATGTTTTTGTTATTTTTCTAGTAGGCTAAAGGTTTCACCTGTTCCACTTTTGTATTTAGTTTTTGTGATGGCTACATGGCTCCTCAACTTGTTTTGCTTCAAATGGAAATACTGTTGTATGATTGAATTCTTATCCATTGTAAAGTTGCATACAAGTGTTTAGAATTTTTTTGATATAGATTCTTAACCTGCACTGGAGGAACAGTGGAAAGCCTCTGAAGAAATGTGTACTTGGCGTATCAAAGCTTTGCTCCCTTCACAAATACTCAGATATTTATCCAATGCAAGGCACTAATTATGCTGACAAACATGATCTCAGACCACAAAGCTTGCTTAATGGTGTGAGTGAGTCCCTCTAGAGCTGAGGAGAGCCCTGCTGAGAAACATATGCTATACACGTTTTTATATATATTGTGTGCATGTTACTTCACTTGGAACCCCATGAATGCTTTTACTAAACACAAAGCTCTCATTTTGCTCCAACCTTTCAATGGTGACAACTCACAGTAGCAGCTCAGTGTGTTACCATGTCCCTACTCATGAAATGCATTGACATTCTTCTTGGAATACTGTCCAAACCTATCCAACTATTGTCCAGAAATAGTAAGCCCATGACTTTGATATCACACTTTCCCGTAAAGAACCTTGTTAAACCGACCCTTGTTTAACAGGGAAATGGCAAATGAGTCAGGTTTTCATAGGGTGCCTGAACACTGATGTCTCAAGATGGATGCTGTCTTTATTTCAGAAGAACAGAGTAGTAGGTTAGGGCTAAGTCTTGTAAGGAGTGATTGGCATGAGAAGGAATGGTGAATGGATGTGGAATCTGTTGCCTCACAGCTGTGCCAGCAGCACTAGTTCAATTATTGTCTTCAGGCTATTGTTCTCAGACATAAACCTTGTGAAGTAATGAGGCTAGGATGAAGAAAAGCAATACTATCCTATGATTCCAGTTCTACTAGAAGTTATTTTTAATTAGTTCAATGAGATTTCAAATATGTGTTTATAAAAATTCTTTTCGTCTGCTCTTGAACATATATGTCTATTACAGCATTTCCTAGTGCCCAGGTCTGCCTCCAACATAGCACCACACTGCTACCATTTGACCTTGCCAATTCTTGTTGATCCTAAGTGTGTTTCAGCTTACGTCCCATTGACTCTTCTGTATGATACCATAGTTCAATAGTAAGGCCAATGTTGCATACCAATCTTGAAGGCAAATGTATATGATTGAAACATACAAAATAATGCAAGGCATGAGTAAAGTAGGCAGAGGGACGCTCTTCTCCCTCTCACAAAATACCAGAACTAGGGGACATACACTCAAACTGAAGGCTGGGAGAGTAAGAACAGACAAAAGAAAATATTATTTTACCCAGCATGTTGTTAGTCTGTGGAACTCCCTGCCACAGGATGGGGTGATGGCATCTGGACTGGATGCCTTCAAAAGGGGATTGGACAGATTTCTGGAGGAAAAGTCCATCACAGGTTACAAACCATGATAGAAATGTATCATCTGCAGGCTTAAAACCGGGGTACTTCAAGGACCAGATGCAGGGGCGTGGTATCAAGAGACAGATATCTAGTCTCGTGCGCTCCCAGATGCATCTGGTGGGGCCACTATGAGATACAGGAAGCTGGACTAGATGGGCCTTTGGCCTGATCCAGCATGGCTCTTCTTATGTTCTTATGTTCTTATGTATCAGCGCAAGGAGACCTATCCATGAAGGTGCTGAACTTCTCTGCTGCTGATCTATTTCCTTATGATAGTTGGAGCAAAGCAAACCAGCCCAAACAACAGATCTACACACAAAGATATTAGTCTCCAGCATTGTAAAATGTCAAGCCAGCAAAGAAAATTCATTATCATAATTATCTGTGATAAGGATCAAAAGCAGAGCTTGGATCCTGTTGTGGGTCCACTGTGAAATAAATTTGCTTTTCAAGAGACGAGGAAGAGGAAAGAAAATGTGAGGGGTATTGCATTAGCCTTTGATGAGTTGCAGTCACATGTAGACTGCTATCTGTTAGATGTATTTACAACAGCAACACAAGTAATGGCATCTTTACTGGCTGGCTCAGCATAAGTCTTCCAATGTTAAAATGGAAGGAGTTGCTGAACATCACTGAAATCTAAAGACTTTGTAAAAGATCTGAACTTTCTTTGAAACATATGGAGTCTGCATAATATCAAGGAGAAGGAGAAGGTTTTCTATGGCTCTTAGCTAACTAGATCCAGTGTATGAAACAAAATAAAGATATACAAGTGCCAGGTTTATTTTTCTAAACAACTAGATGTTTCACAAAAGAGGAGCTGCCGAGAAAAGTAGCAAAGGGAGCTTGAAAATGCTGAACATATGGTTTTTGACAAGCAATGGAATGCAGTTGGGATCAAGCGGAATTTCACTTTCAGGCGGTCAAAGTTGGGCAACTACCCATCAGCCCTTCTTCTTTGGGCTGATGACCTTTTTCAGCCACTGATAATCTTTTTCAGCAAAGATTATCTAAAGAAAAAGGATCTTGCACTACATTTCACTCCAAGAAAAGCAAATGAAGGAACAGATAAGCTGGTTAGTTCTTTGTGTTTGCATGTTTTTCCTTTCCACAATAAATCATGGGTAGACTTTGGGACATTTTAAAATCCCCTATAGGACTCGAAACATGAGTTCCAGAAACTTCTTCATTTTTCATGACTGGCTGTTATTTATTTGCATTGGGAACTGGGCAGCACACACCAACCATAAATCCTGAAGCATTTAGCCAGACACACACACCTCAAGTTATTAGCTTTCACAAATTCTGCATTTAGCAAGACAGCAGATTGGATATCTCAGTATTTTACATTCAAAATAACACTCACAAAATGTGGCTTTCATAGATTATGGTGATGTTTTACACATTGCAGGTGTTAGAAACTGGCAGACTTCTTGAGAAGTTACACAGGTGTGGAACGGGAGGCGGAGACAGATGGTGTAACACTGAACCCCTCTTGTTCAAAAATGGCAGCACTTAAATATTCTGATTACATTCCTGTTCACTAAAATTGGGTCTTTAATACCCTACTTCACTGATAATAAGCAAGGAAAATATTTGGAAACATAATTATCTTAATTAGCACAGCTAAGAACTGCATAATTATAAATGTATGTGTTATTGGTATATTTGTGTGCCATCAAGTCAATTCCAGCTTATGGTGACCCTTTTCAAGGTTTTCTAGGTAGAGAATATGCAGAAGTGGTTTGCTGTTCCCTTCTTCTGGGGCTACCTGGAGCTGTGCAGCTTGCCCAAGGCCACACAGGATGGCTCTTCTCCCAGAAGGCATTTGGAGAAATTGAACTACCAGCCTCTGGCTCTACAGTTTGATTTGTAGCCAAAACTATTTAGATCATTTCCTCTTTGTTTTGAAAGCAAATTGGCTTGGTCAATATGATTCAACCACCCAGAGTGGCCTCTGTTGCTAGATGGTGCAGCATAGAAATCTAACAAATAAATAAATATCAATAAATAGTTTAGAAATGGTGATGAAACAGAATAATAGTGTTTCATTTCTGTAGTTGTTTTGCTTTGTCTTGTTTGTAATGAAAATTTAAATTATGAAATGAAATGAAACCAAATGCTATGCTCCCTTAGGTCCTAAAGGACCAAAATGGCAGGGGAGCTTCCTCCAGCGATTCTATGTAACCCTCTGAAATTTGGAAATTTTTGGGTTTCAGGGGACTGAATTATGAAACTCCAAAGGGGGGTTGGGTAGTTAATTGGGATAATGCATGGTGTACACAGCAGCAATTTATAAGTTAATTTAGCCACCAACTTAACTGCTATTAACCCCTAAGTTGCTGGTGTGGATGCTGCACACACTCTCAGTTAACTACCTGGACCCACTTTGTAGCTCCTAACTCAGCTCCCTGAACCCCAAACCTTTCCAAATTTCAGGGGGTTACCTAGAATTGCTTGAGGAAGGTACCCCTGACACATTGGTGCTGAAACATGGCTGGGATCAGTATTTTTGAGTGCATATTTTTATCCCACGGCTTGGCTTCTGAAGTTCCAATTCCAATAAAAAGATTTTTCCCCTAGGGGCACCCCTTTTGGGGCTTCATAACTCAGCTCCTAGACCCCCATACATTTTCAAATTTCAGGGGCTTTCAGGGAAGAACTTGAGCTCCCCTGCCACTGATTCCTCTAGGACAAATCATTTCATTCTAGAGGGGGGAAATGGCGTTTTATGACAAAATGAAATGAAACACGTCCTATCATTTCATTAGGTAACGAAGTACACTGAAATTTGTTACCTAACAAAACGATGAAACGGCATTTTGTTTTTCATTTCATGTCAATCTCTAAAATAAATTCATGTTAATGGTGAAGGACAGACTAGGAAAACATAATGGTGCTGCTGGTATTTCTACCTTGCTTGCCAGATAGACTATCAACCATAATATCATTGTAGACTACATAACCAAAATGAGGTACTATTTAGAGATACTTGCAATGCTTCCTGTAGAAGATTCCAAGAAGATATCAAAAAGTGATTCTTTGGGATGCCTTTTGGTCTTGAAAATCTTGCATGTCATTTGAAACCATCTTATCTTGTCTTTCAACATCTATCTGAAGTCACTGAGAAATGTAATTTTTAAAAAAGTTTTAGATCTGAAGTCACTGATGAAGGTAGTTTTAAGATTTAGTTTTGATGTCATCTTTGTGAGAAAAAGCATCAGTCCTACATTTCTGTTTCATATCTGTGGACATAGCGGACTTGAACCAATGTCTGGCATCACTAGATGAGAACAGATGAAATGATTGGCAGTGATTAGTGACGTTATCAGAAGGAGATTCCTGGTTGATTGTTCTGGTAAATTAGAAAGGTCTGGTGTAGAGAATGAAATAAATGAGTGATAGGAAGTCTGCTGAGCAAATGATAATCAACCAGGTAGGCATTTTCCCTGGTTCACATGTCTGTTTAGCATTTAATGTATATACACATTGCTTAATGATGCAATTAACCAACATATGACTGATACAGATCTATTCACTGAGTCTAAATACTCCAGGGCTATGTGAATAAGGAAAGAATTCCTATCAAAAAGGGATAGATTTATTATACAGAAGAGGGCCATTCGTAGCCCAGTCCTAAAAAAGGAAACTGTTGGGTAGTATAGTTGTCCATTAGAGGACAAAACAAATGCTCCTCAAGAATCCTAAATTTATTTATTTATTTATTTATTTATAAAAAATAGCCTAACCCTAACCCTAACCCACTACCAAATGATCTCTGGGCAGCATACAACAATGTATTAAAACTATAAAACAACATCATTATTCAGACTATAAAATGCAATGCAATTTAAAGCAATCAATATACAGTACAAATTATAAAATCCTGCTACTCATGAGCCCAGCTAAAACCACTTTCTAATTAAAATGCTGGCTAAACAGGAAGGTCTTTGTCTGATACCAAAAAGCCACAAGTGTTGTCGCCAGGAGGATCTCTGTAGGGAGGGCATTCCAAAGTTGGAGGACAACTGCAGAGAAGACCCTGGTTCGATGTACCACCCCCCTCACCTCTTTGAGGGATGGCACCTTCATCAGGGCCTCCTGGCCAGATCTTAAGGAGTGAGCAGACTAATATGGAAGAAGGCAGACCTTAAGTTAAGCAGGTCCTAAGCCATTTAGGGCTTTATATGTAAGCATGAACACTTTGAATTGGACCCGGGCAGTAACTGGCAGACAGGTGAAATTTTTTAGAACTGGTGTAATATGAGTTCATGCAATGATACCACTCTCTAGCCGTGTGGCCCAGTTCTGTACCAATTGCAACTGCTGGACTAGCTTCAAAGGCAGCCTCATGTAAAGCACATTACAATAGTCCAATCTGGTTGTTACCAGTGCATGTGTCACTGTTGCCAGGCTCCGCTCATCTGCATAAGGGCAGAGTCAGGGCCGGCGCTAGGTATTTTTTGCGCCCTAGGCGATGGGCGGGGGCTGGGGTGGGCGGTGGGTGTGGGTGTGGCAGCAGCAGTGGGGGGACATGGCGTGGCAGGCGGGCGGGTGGGCAGTGGCGGCGGCGGGGCAGCAGCAGTGGTGGGTGGGGTGGAGTGGCAGTGGCGGGAGGCAGGCGGGCGGGCAGGCAGCAGTGGTGGCGGCAGTGGGGGTGGGGCATTGGCAGAGGCAGCAGGGGGAAGGGTGGCAGGGGGTGGCGGATGATGGGGGATCGCGGCAGGCGTGGGGCGAATGGCAATGGGCACGGGGCTGGGCGGCGATGGGCGCGGGGGTGACAGGCAGACAGGGATGGCGGTGGAGGGAAGGATGGTGGTGGCTAGCGGTGGGGCTGGGGGTGGGGGGCTGGGTGGCAGCAGGCTAGCCAGTGCCCCCTCTCCAT
This sequence comes from Phrynocephalus versicolor, assembly GCA_023846285.1. Taxonomy (NCBI): domain Eukaryota; kingdom Metazoa; phylum Chordata; class Lepidosauria; order Squamata; family Agamidae; genus Phrynocephalus; species Phrynocephalus versicolor. Next base: position 58,007,255 of record JAHTLZ010000204.1, on the reverse strand, counting down.
TTTGGCACCCTAGGCAACTGGCTAGTTTGCGCCGGCCCTGGGCGGAGTTGGTATATTATCCACAGCTGTAAGAAGGCACCCCTGGCCACTGAGTCCACCTGGGCTTCCAGGGTAAGACCCAGGTCAGAAGTACTCCCAAGCTGCAGACTCAGTCCCATATGGGGAGTGGAACCCCATCCAGGACAGAGGAATGGCCCTCTTACCTGTCAGACGGAATACCCACAAACAGCACTTCCAACTTTTCTGGATTGAGCTTCAGTGTATTGATCCTCATCGAGTCCATTATCAAGTCCAAGCACAAGTTCAGAACAGAGACCACCACACCTGGATTAGTGGTGAATGACAGGTAGAGGTGAGTATCATCAGCACATTGCTGACTCCTCAGCCAAAGTACATATGAGATATATTGTGTTAAATCATCAGTACATATGAGATAAATTGTGTTGTATTGGTGCACAGTGTGAAGATGGACTGAGGTAACATACAATTATACAATTCTCTCCACCAACTGCCAAATTTCCTGCCGACAGTCCTGCTGAAAAATGTTCTCGCTATTACAGTATATCCTTTTTTGCATTCTGTGAGTAAAACATATTCGGTTTTAAAGATTTTGGCAGTTTTTGACATATTTCCATCAGAAAATGATCTTATCACCTGGCACTTGACATTTTCTTTAATCAACTATGAGCCTTTTGAGTAATTAAATTCATAATTAGTGGGGGTGGGCAGCCCTGTGCTTTGCTTTGTGTTTGTGTGAGAAGTGGTGAACTAAATAAAAAAAACAGTCAGCTTCTGGGATTTTCCTTCCCATGGTGTTACTTTGTGAACGGTAGTGAAAATAAAAAGAGAGCCTGTAGGCCATCTTGACTGGCACTGTCTACATTCTGTTTCTCCATTGCTATGTAAAGTTTGGAACCCTTTTTCCTGCAGGCAGTGTAGGCATAATATTATGCAGCAGTACCAGGACATTTTTCCATGTTTTGAACTGTGCCTACAGAAGCACAATATCCCACATTCATAAACCAGAGGGTGTTTTATTATTATTTTTTTTGAACAACTGAAATTACCATATGCTCATAAAATGTACATATGTGCTATCATTTCATTTCACCAATTATATGCTCAGTAAGAAGTTGTGATTAGGACTAGGTCTCTACTGTGGTTTTAGCAATACATACACATGCAGTTTTTGCATTATGATATATGTGATTAAAATCCAATGGGAAATTTTCTTATGTCACATTGCCCAAAGATCACAAAAACAGAATAGTTGACTTTAAATAAGGGATATATTTGAGGAAATTTCCATATGAAATCCAAGAAAAATTAAAGCAATAGCTTCACATATCATGTATGGTTTCTTTCCATAATGGCCTGTTATTTGACTGGAATATATTCATCACTACACACCACTTGAAGAGTGTAAGGGTAGTTGTACTATCCAAGCATTTGGTTGGCATTTTGAACTCTATCTGCTGGTCCATTTTTAATTCAAATCAAGTAGCATGTTACTAAACACAGGATCTTTTCAGTGGTGACACAGCGAAACTTCCAGCTAAGGCTCAAGTTCATGCAGGTAATTCAGAAGTGCAATTGGAGGCCTCTTCTCTGCGATCATGAATGTTCTGCACTAGGGATGGCAGAGAAGATTGTTTCTTATTCCTGATATTTCTTTAATTATTTGTTGCACAATTTAGAATTAAACTTCAATAGCATTATCTCAGATTTTTGCTGAATTTTCTTTTGAAAATGCTGTAGGGCATAAATTGTGTGTACCTAGATGCTGCATTGACTGAATTGCATCCCAGTCATAAAACATTATTCCTGTATCCTAGTAACCCCATTTTTCTTGATTGTTCTTTGATCTCAGTGTTTCTCCTCAAGGACTATTAAGAGGGATATGGAAGAAGCCTCTCTAAAGAGCAGGAAAAGCATTGTGAGTATACTCAGTCATCCCCTGGGCAACATCCTTCCCTTCCCTTCCCTTCTGGCAATGTTGCACTTATTCCCCATGGTCTTCTGAGTCTAGCCATTCTAAGACCTCTCCCTTCAGACCTAGATTCCCCAGCAACCTGGGAAAAAAAAGGCAGCATATTCTCCCTCCCCCCTTTTACATTTTCCCTCCATTCTTTGTTCTTCGTAGGAAACAGCACACTCTGTTGAGGAGGGAATATATCACTTTGTGCAGGAACTATAAGGATCATACACAGTTTGGCATGGCTGTTTCCTAGAAGAAACATTTGCATTTTGTTTAGGAAAAATAGTCCACAACATTTCCAAGAAATCCAACAAAACTTTTCCAGCAGTGGGGGTGGAGGAGACATCTCAAGCAGAAAAATCTCACAGTGAAGAGGAAATGGTGTGTTTTCTTTTGTTCCATTCCTATTTTCTGTCCAACAGTGAATGCGTAAGTGCTCCAGATCTCTAGGGCTACATATGTGGATTCCAGCCAAAGGACTGGCATGTAAAGTGACCATGTGTCCTCTTTTAAAGAAGCAACAGTGTTCCATTTGAACGTTGCCAGAAGATAATCTTCTTTTGAATATATCCTCCATTTGAAGGACTGATTGAAAGACAAAGAGGAGGATGAGAAGAAGCCTTGAAGCAGCCCATCCATTGAGAGCACCTGGGCAGGAGACACTGTAGGCACACATGTCACCTCATCACCATCCTTCCCCCTTGAATGGGAAGCACTGTAATTTCCTTTCAACTATAAAGACCATTTTTCGTGTTCCATCTGTATGTGATAAGTTCCAGTTTTCTGCAAATCAATGTGCTCCTTTGCCCTTCTTTTTGTTAATGTATGTTTTCCATTTTGGTGGTGCAAAGTGGTCACACTTCTTATAATTTACTTATTTATTTATTTAAGAGTATTTTTACCCCACCTTTCTCCATGGAAAAGGACCCAAGGCAGCTTACAGTAATGAGAGATAATATACAATCCAGTACAAATAAGACATGCTCAAATATTTGAGAAAAAGCAATTGAGGGACATCTTACAGCATTAATAGACAAACATTACATTAAAGCAACACAGTTATAAGTAGTCATAAATACAAAGTCTATGTGAACCCATAGATTCATGTAAAAGACACATAATGGTAGTCCATCATTCAGAGAAAGCTTGCCTGAAGAGGAAGTTCTTTGCCTGTTTCTGGAAAAACAACAGAGATGGGGCAGTCCTGGCCTCTAGTGGGAGGGAGTTCCAGAGTCTGGGTGCAGCAGTTGAGAAGGCCCTTTCAAGTGTTCCCACAAGACATACCTATGAGGGTGTATGGCCTCTCCTGATGACCTTAACACCCGAGTCAGTTCATACTGTGAGATTTGATCTTTGAGGTAACTAGGACCCAGGTCATATAGTGCTTTGTAGGTCAAGGTCAGCACCTTGATACCTGACTGGCAGCCAGTGGAGCTGCTTTAATAGGGGTGTAATGTGATCTCTGTACTCTGCCCCAGTCAGAAGTCTGGCTGCTGCATTTTGGACCCATTGAATTTTCCTGAAACTTTTTTATCCCTATATTGCAGTAGTCTAGCCGAGACATCACTAGGGCATGGGTCACCATGGCCAGAGCTGGTTTCTCAAGAAAGGGCATAACTTGCATACTAGCCTGTGTCCAGGCAGTGTTATTTCCATTAAAGTTATTTCCATTAAAAAGTGGTGATGGAATTGTTGCAGAACACAGCAACACCAGGATGGAGCGCTTTTGGTTTTCCCTTGTGCAGAGTGTTCTTGTGAACCTTGTTGAGAAAGAGATCCACTTGAGATTAGTGCTTTTGCTAATGTTGGCACCCTGTGTCCACTTGTGTCAAATCAATATTAGAGATGGACCATTTTTTCATTTCCATTCTCCGTTATTCGTTCCGTTATGTAACGGTACGAATAAAGACCATTGCAACGGGTCAGGCTCGAACCGAACAGAAACAAGAAAATTAACTTCTTTACTCTTTGTTTTTGTTAATGATGGCGCACGCTGAAATGGAGTTGTTTAAAAACAGCCCCTATCAGCTGTAGTGTGGGTCCCCTGCTGGGCTAATTGCTGGTGCAAGTTGGTAACTGTGTCTGGGGGAGGAGAAGAAACCCAGCGCTCCTGAGAGTTCAAAGTGCCCTACCTTGTGCCAAAGGGGGAAGCAGGGAAGGGATGTCACCACTGCCCACTGCCATTGGGTCCTCCTGCCACTGCCACCTCATGCGGTTCCCCGTGCTTCTCTCCTCCTCCTCCTCCTCCTCCTCCTCCCATTCCGGGGAGCACCCGTTCCCACCGCTGCCACAACCGCTGTTGTGCCGAGCAGGGGGCGTGCTAGAGCTGTCAGGGGTGGGGTTCTGCGACTGCGAGGTGGACCTTGGGGCGAGGAAAAGAAACCAGCTCAGATGTGCCCAAGAGTCAAAGCCGCCCGTGGCTGCCTCACCCCAAGTCTGGCTCCGGACCGGCACTGAGTGAGGCAAGACGGGCTGCTGGGTGGCAGGGGGGAACAGGAAAGAGAACTTTGTCACTGCCCGCTGCAGCCTCGGGTGGCTGTCTCCCTTTGCTTCTCTTCTCTTCCTCCTCCTCCTCCCATTCCGGGGGATCGCCCGTTCCCGCCACCACCACCACTGCTGTTGTGCCGAGCAAGGGACGCACTAGAGCTGGTCGGGGCTTTTTTTAAAAAGCCCCGATCAGCTGTAGTGCGGGTCCCCTTCTGGGCTTCTGGGGGGGGAAAGAAAAATAATTTTTTTAAAAAAAAGAACCAAGCACCGGGGCATGCTAGAGCTGGTCCAGGCCTTTTAAAATAGCCCTGGTCAGCTGTAGTGCAGCCCCCCCTGCTGGGCTTCTAGGGGAAAAATAGAAAAATATTTTTTTTTTAAAAAAAAAGCACCAAGCACTGGACGACTTGCTAGAGCTGGTCGGGGCTTTTTTTAAAAAAGCCCTGAGTTGGTAACCATCCTGGCTGTGGGACGGCTCTCCCAGGAGGCTTGCCGCCAGCTCCAGCAGTGCCTGGCCCTGGGAGGGCTGCCCGTGGCTGTGGGACGGCTCTCCCAGGAGGCTTGCCACCGGCTCTGCTGGCGCCCAACCCAGGAGAGCTCCCCACGGCCGTGGGAATGTTTTCCCGGCAGGTGCCAAAAAATGACACCCAAAAAATGGAGCGGGCCCCTGGGGCACGAAAAACGGAAATGACCCAAAGCAGGCCCCAGGGCCCGAATAACGAGCACAAAACACCATTTTGGCATTTCGTGCCCATCTCTAATCAATATCTGAAAGAAAAACAATCTGATTCTGCTCTTGTCAGAATTCATTTTTCTGAGGACACAAAGGGAGTTGGAAAGGGGGATCCAGTCCCATGCCTTTATGCCAGACCTCTGTGTGCTGCTGGAAAATGTCTGGAGATGAGCTCACAGCCCACTGCCTGAAAGACGTGGAGGTCCTGAGAAGACACTGCTGATTGTGTGCAATAAGCTAGTGCATTCATATGAATGTGGCTGCAGCTGCTTTTTAGACCTTCAGCAACACAAGGAATTGGAAGTAAAGGGAGCAGAGCTGGAGCATGTAAAGAAATGTCTTCCTGAAAAAGGCTTCAGTGGTCAAATATTGAATGCTTACAAATCTATCCATCCCTTATCTATGATTAAATGTTTTGTGGATTTTAATGAAACTTTAATGTGCCGAATAGGAATTGGGGCCTTCCTAGTGATAGAAGCAGATTACATCATGGATGCATCTGTAGTATCTGTACAAACAGATTTCCATTTCTGCTTCCCTGTGGCTACTTTGAATGTGGCATTCTCAGCTCACTGTGTTGCTTGAAGCTCCAGGTGACTGACTGTCTTTTGAGCAATAATCTAGCCTTTTAAATGAAGACCTGGAAAGCTTTCGCCTGCTACCAGCCTAGGTTCCATATCATTCATTTATGGACTCCAACCATGTTATAAACAGAGCACTAAAATCATTTATGGATCACAGACTACCAGCCCAAAGTTCTTCCATTCAGTCTTAGTTAATATTTTATAAACAAAAAAGTAATTAATAGCAAGATTGCCTTTACTCTCTGAGGAAGTATTGGCCTTAACATAGTTTACAGCTGTTCCAGACAAAGGTTAGGAATATTTGTTACCCTGCTTTCCCTCTTTAATAAGGTTTAAATTGATAAAAATTACCAGCAACACTTTATCCTAATGTCTGCTTGCATCCTGAAATCAATCCCCTGAGAAGGGACCAGTTTCTTTCCCCAAGACTAAAAGCATAAGGACATTGGTTATAAACTACATCTCTACAACACTTCCTCCCAGCAATAAGCATATATCTTCAGTGCTGCAAGCCATGTAAAATAACACTCACTTGTGAGATAAGATGAACTAATTGTTGAGGACCCTGTTAAGTAGCAATTCTTTTGGCAGATATCAAAAGTTTTCATTTAGCTAATAGCCCTGCACAGACAATTTATAAGGATAATTCAAATACATACTTTCTGGGGGATGGTACTGTATGCATGCTACGCTCCTCTCTCTCTCTCTCTCTCTCCCTCTCTAATAAAAAAAAAATCACTTGATCTACATAATGCCTCCCCCAAGTCCAGCAAGCTGAGTACTCATGTTATCAACCTCAGAAGAACAGACTGCTGGGTCAGCCATGAGATGACTACCTGGGATTTAATTCTGGGTCGTGAGCACAGTTTTGACTGCAGTACAGCATCATAATCACTGCACCATAAGGCTCCTAAGGTTAGAAATACATGGCATGAATGGGTCAAGATGTTGAATAGGCGGGGGGCTTGGTACATGATCTACACCACAAGTATTGAGCCTTTCAGGGTCATCCAGGTCCCAATTGCCAGAGGCATTGCAGACATTGCCTATTCCCAAGCTCCTTCCATCATATGTTGAGTGAGGTCTCAGGATAAGACAGTCCTCCTGCAACTGCCTCTAGATATTTGGTGACCTCTAATTTGTATCTCCCACATTTTACATTGTACTATCAGAAAGACCAGCTCCATGCAGAAAGGAGACTGACCAATAAATTGATGCCATTCAACCAAATTAGAAGAAAGTTAAAAAATATAACTAAATGAAAATTAGTTAAAGGTCATATTAGCCAAATCAAAATGGAGTAAAAGCTAGACAGAAAATCTGTAGCTAATTAAACCAAGACAGAGGAAATAAATTGGGTAATTGAGATACCTACCCCGGAGTCCAAAATAATGTGGATCTGAAATGACCCTGCTTCCTTCAAATTCCTCTTTTACTGAGATCAGCAATCGGAAACCCATGGTATCATTGAAACATGGAATGGAATGGTAGGTTGCAATCTGGCTGCAAGCAGGAGTCCAATCAGAATTGTAGGCTGTGGGCATACAGCAAGCCTAAATGACTGATTTTTTACACCAGTGAGAAAAAACAACCAATTGCCCTCCTTCCTACTCTGGGTGGATGGGGAAAAAAAACAGGTGCAGCAGGATAGCAAAAAGAACCATAGAACTAAAGATTCTATAGTGCTATCCCAAATAAAACTGTGCTGCTTCAACTTTCAACATGATACCTATTTCAGAGGAAAGTTAGCGTGAAATACAAGTTGTGATTGCAACTTATGTGCTATTTAGATTCTGTCCACATCAACACCAGTATACAATTACTTGGCATTTTTAATGAATATGTTATTTTTTATTACCTGCCTTTGGCATGTTTTGTGAACCGTATGCATTGTGCCTTAATTACAATATGCATGCATTTTGCCTTCCTGCACTGACTACAATAATGGATATTTAATGGTATTGTTTAAAAGTTTGCCAATTCAAAATTGGGAATTATAGTGACTGGTAAATTGATAGTAGTTGATTATTTTGCTAAATATTAATTTACATAATTTTACCAAATGATTTTAATTTTGCCTAAGTAGTCATGACATCTATTGCTACTTTGCATTCACTTTTGTCAAATGCATAGACTATTTGTGATATACCAGTTTTAATATTGAAATAGAAAGAAGAAATAAATGTTTCCTCACTAACTAAGATAAAGAGTATTTGGTCTTCATCTGTGTAGGTTATGACAAAAGCAAAATTAGTTTTGGTATATTTTCTGAGGCCAACGTATTAAGGATTAGCAGTAGGTTTAGGTTATGGCTAAGTTTATACATTATGTATTTCCTGAAATCACCCAGAATTCCAGTGCTTTTCATCTCCTTTATGGGTTCAAGCTATTGGCAATTAGAGTGTATTGTTTCTTGACACCATAGCTCACGGAAGAACAGCAAGTAGGGATGAGCACAAAACGAAAAAATAATGTTTTAGTTTCATTTCATTTCGTGCTCATGCCCGTTTCATTTGTTTCATTTCTTATTTTTTTTAAAAAAAATCATACAAAATCAAATGAAACAGAATGAAACAGTTACCCTGGGTTCTAGAGGCACCAGATTTGGTGCCTGGGACTCCTGGAGCCATTTTTAAAGGAGCCTGCTGAGCTGTTATCATCTGGACCGCTTTAAACTTGGCCCAGTCAGCACCAGGGAGATCCCCTGGTACTGAATGGGCCAGGTTTAAAGGGGTCCAGCCACTGACAGCTCAGCAGGCACTCTCTGAAAATGGTGGGGAGAGCAGTTCCAGTGACCACGCTGCCCTCCCGAACATTTTCGGAGAGCTTCTGCCAAGCTGTCAATGGCTGGAGCCCATTCTGATTTTTATTGTATTGCTGTAAACTGCCCAGAGTTCCATTTAGAAGATGGGCAGTATATAAATAAATAAATAAATAAATAAATAAATAAATAAATAAATAAATAAATACATACATACATACATACATACATACATACATACATAAAGAGAAAAAACGTGGTAAAATCAACAGAACTTTTCTTCTAATAGCATGCTAAATAAAGGATATTGGATGACCTGAATAGAACCTGATACTTCAGCTTCTGTGGAAGACCTATATATATCCACTTTGAAATCTCCATCTTGAGTCTGAGTCTGAAATACAGATTTAGTGTATTTAGCCTAATTGTCTTTGTTTGCGTGCTTGCTTTCTTCCTGTGTCCCCTGCTCATAACTTACTTTTGGTGCCTCCTAGGTTTTGGGGAACTTGAACATATGTATACCATTTATGAGGATACTGTTGTTAATCCTAAAATATATATTCTGCAACCATTAGTTCAGAGACAAATACACTGACACAACAAAATACACAACAAAACTAGAGATGTGGGTCTGCCAGATAAACTAAAATTTGTGGGATGCAGAGACTGAATTATTTAGTGTTCCAGACCTGTGAATTTATTTGTGCTGTTCTACACATTCTGCCCTCCAGACAAGTATGTACCATTCCATTGCCATTAGAGATGGGCACGACTCAAAAAAATATTTTTTTGTTTTTCGTTTGTCGTTTTGGGGTCCGTTTCAGTTCGTTTTTGTTTTTCGGGGTTTTTTTGCGCATTTTTTAATTTTTGTTTTCGTTGTGAAATTAAACAAAAAACAAAACAAAATTGTTAGCATTCTTTTCGTTGGAATGTGTCTGCCATAATGAAAACGAAAAACAGGGCAAAATTTTTCGTTTCGTTTTCGTTTTCGTTTTGTTTTCTGGAAAATTTTCATTTTCATTTTCGTTGCGTAACGGAAACGAAAAATGAAAACGAAAACAAAAATTTTGCTGAGTCGTGCCCATCTCTAATTGCCATCATTGAACAATAAGTCTGCTGTTGGGGTGAAAGAGGACTGATCTGGGAATTGTAGCCATACTGTCAATTTTAAGGACTGAAGCTCTTAAGAAAATAACCATTCCAAACTCTGCCTTGAGACCATCGCATCTAGTGGCAATCAACCAGGGAAGTCTAATAGAAAGCTCTCGGCAGCCGTTTCCAAATGGATGAACGCTGAAGAGTGCCTCCCACTAGGATAAGACTCTAGCTGGACCATCTGGAAGTCTCTTAATAGACTCTGAAGCAAATTAGGAAAATAAAAGAATAATGAAGTCAAATGGGGCTACTTGGATACAGGACACATTTTCTGCAACTGTGGAAAAATTCAATCAATGCAGCACTTATGTGCATGTGGTTTATGCTCCACTACATGTTCAAAAGAAGATCTAGCCAATGGTTACGATAACACTGTGGGAATTATTCAGGTCAAAAATAGTCTAATTATCCTAACATTTGAGTTTGCCTTTAATTTTATCTATATTCCATGTATGTCTGTAATTTTAAATTGTGCAATGCCATGATACGAATAAGGCAAGAAAACAGCAACACCAAAATATTTCCTGCTCTTTTGGGACTTAGGTTTCTTTTATGGATTTAAAGGATGCACTGCTCCCAAAATGTGTCCATGGGTAAGACAAAGGATATCAGAGGGCTGGTTTCAAAATGTAATTCATGTCATGCATCCTGAATTTGGTGCTTTCGAGCTGCCAGCTTAATAATTGCAATCAATCTGCTGCTCCTTTAAAATGAAGGCTTAAAGCATGTTTTGTTCTTCAGGGCAATGTTACATTCAGACTACCTTGCTGCAATTAGAAGATAAATTGCCAAGTACCCCAGTGCATAAAATCTTAAATATTTGGTGTTCATCAACTGTTACCTTTTCTAATGTGCTACAACATTTCTGTCTGAATGATACGCTTGTACCGGCATATTATTTTTCTGGTACCCAAAGAAGCATGACCTTTAAAAAAAGGTAAGCTAAAGCTTTGTTCTCAAAAGCAGTTATCTAGAAACAGTTAAAGGCTTTCACATGATAGATGGTAACTTCTCCTTGATCCCCACTGGAATGTAAAGTGGTAGCATCTGCATATAAATGACATTTATCCAAGTCATTTATTGTAAAGTGTACTTTAGCCTAAAGAGCTATTCTGGTATGCTCTCCTGAACTTAAAGGACATCCTCTATCATATACATGGCTTAACAACTTGTTTTCGATAGGGCAGCCAAATGTACTGGCCTGAATTCAAACTACTTTAGAGCTTAGAAGCATTAATGTTTTCAAGTGAATAATGCAAGCTATGGCAGTAATGCAAGCTACACCTGATAAAATGTCCTCATCCATGCACAACTCAGAAAGAGAGTAGCACTGACCCTCACCTTTCTTTTAAGGTGTTGTCCTAATGGCAGCACAGACAGTTGCTAAAGCCCTGGACCAGGAATGCTGGGGAATGCTGCATTCTAGTACTGGCACTTATTTCCTGTTTGCTAGGGTAGTAGCACCAGTGGCAGAATTCTGACAGAGGCATGGGATGCAAGTGGCATGGGATAGCGAGAAGACTTTGGTAATTGCAACAATAGTATAGAAACCTGGAATGCTATTTCATTACAAACCTGTAATACAGTTCCACTGTCTCCAGTACCTTGTACAATATCTTTAAGACATATCTGTGCTTGCTATTGGATTACAAGTCCCATAATCCTTGCTATTGGATTACAAATCCCATAATCCATTGGCTATGCTGGCTGTGGTTGCTGGGAGCTGAAGTTCAACAACATCTGTGTGCCCATTCTTTGCCCAGCCATGGTATACTCACATCTTTCCTAGTGAAAAAAAAAAAACAGTGTATTCAGCCCCCCTCCTACTTAGAGGATGATCCAGGATGCTTTGCATTAGAGCTGCCTCCACATACTTTGGCTCTTCTCCTCTAACTGCGTAGGTTAACAAATTTTACAAATTGTCTGAAGGGCCAGTAAAGATACTGGCCATAGCCAAATCTGTGGATTTGATAGTGAGAGAGTTCTCAAATGGGCCTTTAAGGCAAGGAAATTTTTAAAACATTTATCTCACACACTTGCAATTGATTCTACTTCACATGTACTGGACCGTAGGTAAGTCCTATGTCACATGAACGGGCTTAATGTCCCATAAAGGGATATTGCATATTAAATATAAGGAAAAGGATCAAACTGAATGGCAGTGTGGCCAAAATCTGCATTCACACCCATTTTACTTTAAGGTGCCACCTGTTTTGTGTATTTTGTTTTGTTTTGTTTTGTTTTCCTTTTTGAAGGAATTTTTGCCTGGAACCCATTTTACTGATGCTGATGTAGATTTTCTCTGAAGTTAGGCTTGCCCAGTCCTAATCCATGCCATTATTGCACTATCCTCAGAGCTAATAGGATGACATCTTATGGAGTGGACCTTTTTTGCACTATGAACAGATTCAAATGTAGGCGCCTCTGAGGCGGTGAATAGTATGAAGCCATGAAAGCACATGCTAAAATAAACAAAATCAATCTCAAACAGATCTGCCAAAAAAAATATGTCCTAGTGGAACAGAAAAACACTGCCATTCTTTTGAAAACTGCTATTTTGAATGGATAGTGACTGTATACAACTGATCCATCTATAAGATTGCATCATATGGGTCATTCTGATTTTTTAAAAATAGGAGTAAAAATAAGAAATATCACTGACTATGTGCAGAGAAGCAAAACAAGGCAAAATTCTGGAAGCCAAAACAACATGGGTATCATTAGTCATCAGAATCAAGCATTTGAACTAATAATGAGCCAAGAGCAACTGATTTGTTGTGAACACTTTTGTTTCATTGCAAGATACATCTGTCTTCATTTAATTAATCCCTCATAGTTTTAAAAGTGTTTCCCCATTCTATAAATATTTCTCTCCTGCAGAATAGCTCTCTCTTACTTTTGTAATCATTACAGTTACCCCATAGCCAAATTTGATCGGCTGTGTTGCATTAAAAGCAAAGTATCCTGCTTAAATACCACTTCAAGTAGTCTCTGGGTGGTTTACAGTTTAATCACAGTATGCAGGCTACACAATGCCCCCTGAGCAAGCTGGGTACTCATTTTACCAACCTCGGAAGGATGGAAGGCTGTCAACCATGAGCCTGCTACCTGGGATTGAACCCCAGGTCGTGAGCACAGTTTTACCTGCAGTAGAGGCATTTAACCACTGCACCACGGGGCTCTCTTAAGATGGCATCCCACTCCCTATATGGTTCCTGACTGGCTGGACTCTCCTGGAAACTGTTCTAAGAAAAATATAGAGAAAATGTGGAGGCATGTGGATTGGAAATAGTGCTGAAGAACAGCAAATTAGTGGGGAAGTGATAGAAAATGGACAACAGAGTCCTATACATGCCTCCTACAAAGGATGCCCCATTGACCAAGATCCTATGGCCACTTGGCTAAAGACCCATATGAGCTCCTTGCTATGTTCATGGCTGCCCTGTGTGTTTGCTTATTGCTGAGGCTCCTTCTACTCTTTCACAAGGACATACTTGGTGCCTTTGCATATACGGCATAAATGTCAAACTCTATCGCACAAGTGTTTTGACAGGCTAGTTTCTTGACCCACTGAGCTGAATGTCACTTGTTTTTAGTTATCTGCATTTTTAATGTACATTTTTTCAGCCCCATAAGCTGAAACTATATTTGACTGAAAAATTAAACCTGAGGGATAGACACTTTGAAACATATTCAATTTAAAAATACTGTAGGCAATTTAAATTATTTAATTTTTCAGTGATGGAAAAATATTAGTAGACAAGTGGGGATACTTTTTATTAACTTAAAATGGGGATAGTTGAGTAGGATAAGTCTTAACCCCATGACTACATTCTAAGCAATTTGAAATCTGGGGGCAGGTTTGGCCTTCACATCAGCACTATGGATTGCTTAGGGTGAGTGAGCCTTTTGTTTGCAATTACCTAATTGTCAATCAATAAGTATAATTTCTTTTCCATTGCCATTTGGGAGTTTTCCACCTTCATTGCTGTGACACTTTCTCTGTGGAGTGAATGCTTCCAGAATGCTTGTAGACAGTTCTTTTTAACAAGCGTTGACTCTGCCAAGGTTACTGGTATGCTATTAATGGAAATGCCAATACTGGTCTACCTAGTAGTTGGTTTTTCCTCCACTTGGTGATATAGTTGGGATTTGCACTATCCTAACATACAGGCTAATGCACCGTAGGAGTCTTCAATTGGAAGATATACGTTTAACAGCATGAGGTTGTTCCAATTTTAAAAGGACCAATCTCTGGATCAATAGTAAGTTTCTAATACTGTTTGGAAAGTATCGGGAAGGCAATTATGTAATTGCAGTAGAGTGAGATATTACTGTAGACAACATGTTGTGGCTGCCATTGACTAAACAGGATATATGTTGAAACCCGACCCCACCCCCCAGCAGCGGATGAATGGACTAGAGAAACACAGTTCTTTTGTTCTTGATGCTTGCCAGATGTGAAAGGCAATCTCCCTAGACATTATTACCATTATCCTCATCATTATTGGGATCAATTAATAGGGAAAACTGTGTTTTCTTACCAACAGCACTTCCTCTGTTTTGGATACATGTACTAAGTTTTCTTGCATATATACAATTTTAATTCCATTCAGAAAAAACAAAGTTTGACCCATATACTGTATTTTAAAAAATTGTTATTACTATATCCTAATTGAGGTGGCTTTCCCCTGAGATGACAGCTAAAATGATGGTTTTTTGTTTGTTTTTTGCTATGGGCAAAGGAACAATTGACATTTTTTATGCTCTCATCTGAAACAACATGATTCGCTAAGGCAGACAAGTTATTTTGATGCAGTAGAAGGAAAATCTCACCTCCATTCCTAGAAGTCAAGGCAGCCTGCTTACTCTGCCTAATGGTAGAAATGGCTCTCTAATTTCCCTGCTTAATTATTTGTTCTCTACCTTTTCCAGTAATCACAAGTGGGATGCTGGGAAACTTTTACAGTTGGAGCACCGAGTAATAGATTTTACCAATAATTTTGGAACCAGAAGGTTCTAGCTGTGGATCTGTTGGTTGTGACAGAAAGTGGCCTATGGATATTGGGTACATGATTAATTTCATTGGTACTGCAAAGTTACTTCCCCACCCCCTACTTCCCAGCCTTCTTCAAACACATCAGGTACTTTATTCACATAAGGTAAATAGAGGCAAGAGTTACTAGACACTAGCCTGAGGAAAAGCAGAACATTTATAATGTGGTATTGATGTAACAAGAAGCAAGACCATCAGGGTCACATTCCTCATGGAAAAATTGCTGTGTTGCTCAGAAATGGGTAAGCAGTGGGAGATTACTGCTTGCAATCATGGGATTTCTTTGTTTTCTTGGAAACTTTGTTATAAGGAAGTATTATGGAAGTAGGAAAAAAAGTTCACCCAAAACATTGGTGAGAAAGAGCCCTTTTCTTTAGTGATTAAACCAGCTACCTGCATCCTGGTGCCTTGCATGAAACAAATTGAATTGCAGTTTTCCACAGCCAAAACTGCACACCCAGTTGGCCATGCTGCAGCTAACTGGGGAATGCACCAGCATGACTATAGGATGTCACATGGAGAAGTATAGATTAAAGAAACCACGGTGTTTTGGAAGGCTAATAGAACAAACCTCAGTAAAACTGGCCATGAACTGAGAAATGATAAGTACAGATTGTTACAGCAAATGAAATGTAGGATGGAGAAATTACATAACGATGAAATCTTGTTTGGAGGAAATAGAGCACTGTTTAGAGATGTCACATCCAAAATCAAGACAGCCAGGATAATGTATAATCTCTAGTAAAAGAAGAACAGAGAGAACTGAATATGTCAAATATTGGGAATGGGGGACATTTTTTGAAGTCTAGACAGGCTTCTTGAAACAGTAAAAACCCTTTGCTTGTGAAATACAATGACGATTATTTTCTGAAATTTCATGGCAGAAATTCAGCTAGCAAAATTCAGCTCTCTTCACTAAATGCAAGAAAGCTGTTCCAATATTAAAAGCCAGAGAAATGCCTGTACACCTCACATTTCATTGAGGTTCCTCTATTAGCCATCTTTGCTGAATACTAAAGTTCTTTGTAGAGATTTAGAGGTATACTAAAGGATGTTATTTAGCTCTTCAATGATGCAAGGGCATTTCTGCCTTTCTGTTCTAGCCTTTCCATCAAGTTTACTGATCCCTTTAAAAGTATCACTGACTTTGCTATGTGTGACACAGCAACACACATGGGACTAATTGGCATAAAACTCTTAATTAAACTAAGTTTTGTTTTCTGAGCACACAGAAGAACAAAGTTCAGAATGCCTTACTAGTTTTGAAGTTTTAATCAACGGTGACACAAAATGGGATGTGTAAAAAGAATGAAAGCACACAGAACAGATGTGTGGGCAGCTCAAGCTTTGTCTAAGCCCATGATTTATACGTGTGGTTGGGAGGAGTTAATCTCCATGACAAAAGAGGGATGTAAAATGTCATGTTTAAGGAAAAGTGACAATAAAAACTCAACAAGACTTCAGAAGATATATTATTGCCAGCATCTGCTGCTGCTAATGAGGTCTAGGGAGTTAACCACATTAGGGACTCTCACACATCAGTCACAGAGACTTACCGTAATTAGGCATTTTTGGAAAATAATTACAATGACATTCATTTTCTTTTGAACTCTTCTCACTCTTTGAGATCTGAACACTTTACAGACTGCACATGAAAACAATCTATTCCATAGACTACTAGGTCACAGGACGCATATTGAGTAATGAACATGACGGACGCATAGATTATCTGCCTGAGGGAAACTCAGCTTAAAATGGTTGGATCTCTAGTTCGGCAGAAGTATGATGCACCAATGGTGATTGGGGAAGGAGAGGTGCTTTTTAGAGGAAACCAAAGATAGCCCCATAGTTAAGTTTGTTTGATATGTGCCATTAGAGCAGAACCCAAAAGGGCTTTCAATATATCGTAGGAATGATCATACCAGTTTCACTTCCTCAGTGAGTTTCCATGATGAAGAAGATATTCAAATCCTGGTCCCCAGAGTCCTAGTTCATCTCTCTATTCAATACAACACAATGGGTACCAAGATTCTTCCCAGCAAAGTAAATGGAGCACCATTCCACCAAGGCAACACCATAGAACAAATCCTATTGTGTAGCTGACACTTGTGGAAGAGGGATGACTTACGAACAGGGGAAGCTTTTGGTAATTTAAGAATTACCCCTTCTGTCTCTGAGCTCCTACATGACACACATAATAAGACTGGTTACTTTTGTGTTGGACAATATATGGGATGGAGGTAAAGAACTTTAACTGCCAAAATAAAATCTCCCACTACCAGTGATATTACATTTCTGTAGACTAGACATGGGCACGACCAGAAAAAATGACGTTTCGAGTTTTTGTTTGTCGGAACAGGTCTGTTTCGGGTCGTTTCCGTTTGTCGTGAAATTTTTCAAAAATTTGTCGTTTCATCGTTTTGTTTGTCGTTTTGTCGTTTCCACCGCGATTTAGTGCGATTTGACATCCCAATATAATATATTTTTAACATAAATCCACACTTCCTCCCAGTCGAACCTCCCCCTTTACCCAATATCAGAAAAAAAATCCTCACAAACTGCCAGAGGGGAAAAAAAGAATAAACTGCTATTCCCTTCAGCAGACAAAGCTGCAGAGAATCAAAGAAATTATTTTCTAAATTCAATTTCCTCCCTCCCTGCCTAACTTAAATCTAAAGCCTCCAGCAGCCCTCCAATCAGCCAGCAGCAGCCAGCCACACAGCCCTCCACCCTCCACATCCAAGACCCGACTGCGACTTCTGGAAGGTGCCTTGGCTTTTTATGCCCTCTGGCACATCCAGAAGTGTCAGTCAAAACCTGGCATGGTCCCATCCCATGCACAGCCCAAATGGGCAGGTCTAAAAAAATAAAAAATAAAAAATAAAATAAAATCAATGTGATGTTTTATTGCTATAAAAAACCCACTGCTGCTACTATTAAAAATCAGGCATTTAAAATAAATAAATTTCACATGTTTCTGTGGTGATTTGGTGTGTTTTTTGACCATGATTTCAAAAGAAAAATTGCAGTCACCATTTTGGATCCCCCCCTCACCGCATGGCATGCGAGACAGACGACAAGGATGACCCCCCCCAGCCTGGTGCAAGCAGCCCAGGACAGGAGGGGGGGAAGGCTGGGGACACCCCCCCAGAAACCACCCCTCTGGTAGGTGTCCTCAGGCAGGCATATTTTCGCCTGCTTTTTTGGTCGGGAGTCGTTTTTTTTTTTTTAAACTTTTAAAAACTTTTTTTCTGTGCTGCTTGGCATCGTGTGGTCGCCGCGATGCCATTAACGACAACAAAAAACCTGACCCAATTTTTCTTTTTTTCGGGTCAGATTCAAGCTGGAGCGGCGTAATTATCATTACCGTTTCTGTTACGTAACGGAAACGATAACCGAAAATGGAAATGACAATTTCGCCGCTCCATGCCCATGTCTACTGTAGACATAAATTATGCAACCGATTTTGGATGTTATTTGGGTATTCAGGGACAACTGAAATTTTGAACAGATTGGACTGAAAAACAGTGGCCTTGTGACCTAGATGCTGTGTTTCTTCTCTTGTCATAATAAAAGGGAGTGGGTACTTTGGGGCAACATGGTTAAATGAATGAAAAAAAGTCCTGTGTGATTTGAGTGGCAATAGTAAACTATTATTTAAACATAACACATACCTAAAAAACTCTATCATGATCATTGTGTGTTAGAAGCATCCTTACTGCACATAACAACAGCACCCATGCTATCAGGGAATTATCAGCATCTATCATTATGCTCTTCCATAAAGCCAATTAAATATTTCTATTATTTTTAACACAGTGTGTAACAGCCAAACTGGACATAATACTAACTTGCACTGATCACAGACACTGACCTAAATCCTCTTGTTATGTGTACTACATCACTGTAGAGCAGTGTTGGTGAACCTATGGCACGGGTGCCAAAGGTGGCACTCAGAGCCCTTTCTGTGGGCACCCAACATTGACCCTTCACAGCCACCTCTATTCAGGTTAAATTGTTGTATTGGCACTTTGTGAAAAATTAGTGGGTTTTAAATCACACTTTGGGCACCCAGTCTCTAGAGAAAGCCCATTGAATCAGAAGTGATTTGATAAGATACTTTCTCTGTAAATTCCATTGATTCAAATTCTAATTGTAATTTGTTATGCTACGTAAGTTACAGGTAGAGTTAAGCCCATTTGAATCAATGGAACCTATAGAATCCATGGAACCTATGGAGCATGTGACTCATTAAATCCCTATTTATTCAATGGGCCTATTCTAGCATGATTTACTACACTCCCTGCCAGAAAAAGTGGTGATAGCTCTCAGCCTTGACAGCTTTAAGAAAGGATTAGACAGGTTCATGGAGAACAAGGGTATCATTTGCTATCATTATGGATGCCTAAGGACAACCTCCTTACTCTTGAGAAACTAGTTCTGACCATGGTAACACATGCCCTAGTGACATCTCGGCTAGAGTACTGTAATGCATTCTATGTGGGACTACTGATTAAAAGTCTCACAAAACTTCAATGGGTCCAAAATGCAGCAGCAGCCAGACTGCTGACTGGGGTGGGGTAAAGAGATCACATTACACCCCTATTAAAACAGCTCCACTGGCTACCAATCAGCTATTGGGGACAATTCAAGATGCTAACCTTGGCATACAAAGCACTGTATGACCTGGGTTCTAGGTACCTCAAAGATTGAATCTCACAATATGAACCGACTCGGGTATTAAGGTCATCAGGAGAGGCCCTTCTCTCCATCCCACTACCCTCACAGGTATGTCTCATGGGAACTCATGAAAGGGCCTTCTTGACTGCTGTGCCCAGACTCTGGAATTCCCTCCCACTAGAAGCCAGGACCGCCTCATCTCTGGTGTACTTCCGGAAACAGGCAAAGACCTTTCTCTTCAGGCAAGCTTTCCCTGAGTGATAGACTGCCATTATGTGTCTTTTATATGAATCTATAGGTTCACATAGACTTTGTGTTTATAGCTACTTACAACTTCGTAGCTTTAATGTAATTTTGTCATTAATGTTGTAAGATGTCCTTCAGTTCCTTGTTTTCAATACTTGAATATGTCTTAATTGTACTGGACTGTATATTATCCCTCATTACTGTAAACTGCCTTGGGTCCTTTTCCAAGGAGAAAGGTGGGGTAAAAACACTCTAAAATAAATAAATAAATAAATAAATAAATAAATAAATAAATAAATAAATAACCTCCGGTTTGGAGAGATATGCAGGATATTTCTCAATGCCATTTGCAGGGACTCATAAGCAGGTGAAGACATCTCTTTGAGAATACCCTGAAGCAAATGGTGAGCCACTGTATCAGACAGAATGCTGGAATGGATGGGCTATGGCCTGTTTCAGCAAGACTGTCCTTATATTCTTATGTTCTTATGTACACTAAGAAAACAGATGTGGGCCATTGAATGTGCATGGCTTGAGATGAGAATCTGGATGCATTATTTTGGTAGAACTGGACTTCCCATAACACCCCAAGATAGTGGCAAGTTCCCCTGCTGGCTGAAAAATCTGGGGAAAGTAGTTCGAAAAAAAAGCCTCTCCAAGTTTTTAATGGCACACAAATAAGATTCTTTTCATTGTCCCACTGGGCACAGTCAACATGGCATGACGAATGTTTGAATGTGTCAAAAGGATGTGCATGGATCAAAAACATCCCAATCTTTCATCATCTTATGAAGAGATGAACAGAAGATTCTCATTCCAGCTAATTTCTTTTAACTAGGTCTATATTTCAAATGCTTACTCAGCATCAGTTCTTCTTAATGGACAAACATAGCAACATTCATTATTATTAGCACCAGCAAATGAATGCTGCCATATAAAACACCTATAACTACAGTGGTACCTTGTATAAAGGAATTAATTTGTTACAAATGAAATTATGTTAAGCAAATTTTCCTTTATTCAAATTTCCCATAGGAATGCATTGAAAACAGAGTAATCCCTAACTGTGACTATTTTTATGTTGTATGGATTCTGTTAAGCAAATTTCCCCTATCTCTGGAATTTTTTATGTTGTACAGATTTTATATTATGCAAACCGTTTGTTATACGAGGGTCCACTGTATATACAAATAAATTATATGACCCCTTTGCCTATCATGATATCACCCTCAACACTTACAATCTCATTGGATTTTGAACATTAAGTAGGGTTGGGCTGTATTTCTGAGTTCCTAATTCTTGCACTTAGCAAAGACTTCATTAAAAACAAGTGCCACATAAAGAAAAGACACAAATGAGGAATCAACAAATGTAAGGCACTTCATGCATATCTGTCCAGTTCCTAGGGAAAAGTTCTCACAAGCAACCTCTCCTCCCAACCCCCAACCCCCCCCATACACACCACTCCTCCCCCTCCTCCTTTCTCCAATTTGTCTGTGGCTTAATCATTTGGAGATGAATTTTTGTTGTTAATTATGTGCCTTGTCTTAGCTAAGAAGCTAGGAGCCTCACAGTGTATGCAAAGCAGAGAAAGCCCAAGGGCCTTTTGGGTCCTCAGCAGCTGCTTCCAGGACCAAGTTGGCAAAGTTCTACATGACAAGGAAGTGCTTAGCTCTTGTAAAACAGTATCTGAAGTTTAAGTCTTGCTAGAACATTATAGGTAAGCGATCCCTCCTCTTTCTCTTTTCTGTGACTGCAATTATATGAAACGGCTCTGCTGGAGAGATGTTGGCAACTTCGCTAGTGCTGTACAAATCAATAGCCTATCAAGTTAGTTGTGTTGCAAACTCGAGAGGGATGGAAGAAACATGTTCCTTGAAAGTGCTTTTTGCTCTGCAGAGAACTCAGACAAACATTAATTGGGATCGGCTCGAGGAGGTGGAGGGAGCTACAGAACTAAACACAATCCTCTTATTTGCATTATACAAAAGCAATAGTTAACATCAAAAGTTTACTGCAAGTCCATAAAACAAAAGTGTGCTGTGCATTTTTAGTTGCATTAGAATGTCCACATCTGTGGTGCAAATAAACAACTCAGGAAGGATAGAAATCCCCAACTACTGTACTTTTAAACCTTTTGCACTTTGAAATCAGACCAAGGCAAAAGGTCCATCATTAGGACTTGGCTACATTTTGTCAATGTTGTTATTAAGAAGATTCTGTGTCTGCTGTACTGAAGACCAAGGAGGTAGTAACCTAATGGTATAGCCTAGCCTTTGGCCGTGCACATCACATAATGTTATTTCCCTTATGCAGCAGCTCCATTTCATCTGTAGGGGAGGCGGGTGAAAATGCTAAACTGAACTGAAATGCTGCACTAAATTTAAGACTGGACTAGACACTTGGCTCCACTGAAATCCTGTTCTTGTTCCTGTCAGTTTCTTTCTAAAATTCAGCGTTACACACTCTGTTTATACAGAGTATAAATGAACATCATTAAGGCAGGAAACAGAATTCATGTCAGTGTAAATTAAAGTAGGAGAAAATTACCACCCTCCTCCTAGATTTTGCTCCTGCATTTCTCCTCCTTAAATATTGGCTGTGACTATAGGTTCAGTTCTGACAACAACAACAACAGCAACAACAACAACAACAACAGCAACAACAGCAGCAGCAGCAGCAGCAGCAGCAACAACAACAACAACAATAACAAGAAGAAGAAGAAGAAGAAGAAGAAGAAGAAGAAGAAGAAGAAGAA
>JAHTLZ010000204.1:57958563-57984810 GCA_023846285.1 Phrynocephalus versicolor | reverse complement strand
AGAAGAAGAAGAAGAAGAAGAAGAAGAAGAAGAAGAAGAAGAAGAAGTGGGAGATTGTGGTTCTTCACTTTACTTTATTTAGCACTGATATACTTCCAGCTTGTACAAAGAAAACTCAAGGCAGTGTAACCATAATTCAAAAAGCCAGGAAATGACCTGACACTACAGCTAAGTTTTGTACCCATGCTGCCAGTAGGAAAAAGAATGTCCAAGCCAAAGAGCAACCTGGCAGTAGCAATGGTGGCAGTCAAGAGGGTCTACAACAGTGGTTTCCATTTCCCCCCCCCCAATTCACAGCTCCCTTTGAATTACTGGCTGCGGTTCCCTCAGTAGTTTGGGTAGGAGCATGAGTAAAGTGGATAGAGGGACATTCTTCTCCCTCTCACAAAATACCAGAACTAGGGGACATCCACTCAAACTGAGGGTTAAGATAGTGAGAACAGACAAAATATTTTTTTTACCCAGCATGTTGTTAGTCTGTGGAACTCCCAGCCACAAGATGTGGTGATGGTATCTAGCCTGGATGCCTTCAAAAGGGGATTGCACAGATTCCTGGAGGAAAAGTTCATCACACGTTACAAACCATGATGGAGATGTGTAATGTCCAGGGTTAAAACCAGGGTACTTCAAGGACCAGATGCAGGGGAGTGGTATCAGGAGACAGATACCTAGTCTTGTGCAGTCCCGGACACATTTGGTGGGGCCACTGTGAGATACAGGAAGCTGGACTAGATGAGCTTTTGGCCTGATCCATCATGGCTTTTCTTATGTACTTATGTACATAAGAAGTCAGAGTGCAAAAAGTCAAAAGGATTTTGGAAACACCCATTTAAGGGAACTGAAGAAGGAAATAAAAGAAAAAGGTATAGAGAAGGGAGAAGAATGAAATGGAAGGGAGGCAGGGTGGAACACAGCCTGGCATTGAGTCAAAGTGAAGGAGAGCAGACTTTGACTCAGTTACATCACATAGACATGTACCTGTGCCATCTACAGAAGGAACAACCGCAGTGAGAGGCACCACATGCCTGGGAATGAGGCCACAGGTACACTGCATGACCTATTCTCATTGCTGGTGCACACACTCTCCCTTGTGAAGGCCTCAAACAACAGGGGAGTGTGGCATACACCACTGAGGCAGACTGCAACTTCATATCATCTAATGCTGCTTACTTAGGGGATTGAAAAGGAACAGGTTCAGGTCAAGGCTAGTATAGTCAACTAGCACTGCAGGTGGACTCTTGTTTGATTTGTCAGCTGTTGATTGACGTTTCAATAAACTCTGTTGTTTTTTGACAACTAGGTGTCAAATCCATGGGTCTGGGAATGGAAGAGGGGCCACATCAACATGGGGAGGTCAGCGGATCTCACATGTCCACTGCCTGATTTTTGATAAAGGTTATAATTACGCCCCCTCCAAAAAATAAAATAAAATAAAAGCTTAATATACTCAGCCCTTTTGAACTGGATGTTTCTGCTCAGGTCACTTGAAATGAAGATGAAGGACAAAATTGGCTGCTGCCAGAATGTAAAGGAAATCATCCCATGGAGAAGACCTTTCTTGTGATATGCTGCACACATTTACATGTGTATAAATACAGTCTGAGCCATTGTTGCTCCCATATACACACCATCATTGATTCATGATCCGATTGGCATTTCAAATGACAGTAATCAAAGCATATTGCTCTACTTGACATTAAACACATCAATGGGCCACATCTCCATGGAATCAGATTTTGCAAAATATTTTGTTCTTATAGGAAGAAAAGCTGAAAGGGAAGGTAGTAATTCTTTGACCAAAGTTCCCCAAAACATAAAATCTTTTAAGAAGTCACTTGTTTCCTTGGAGTAGTTTGTTCTGAGAAGCAACCCACAAACTCTTGGCACGTACCAACATGAGCTATTCTGAGCCATCTTTTAGGAATATATATTTGTGACTAAGAGGATGTCATGTTCACACTAGAGATGTGACATGCTTCCTATACACATACACTGAAGAATAAGGATAACTGCAGTTGCTAAGGTGCCAGCAGTAGATACTGATTACACTAAAGCCAAGTGAGTCAATAACAGTCAAGTAACCTTCTGTCACTTGGCATATGGTTTAACACATTCAGAAATGCATTTATGTCCCCTTTGGGTTTATGCCAAACTAAGTACTTTTTGGATTGTGTGTGTTTTAAGAAATATATATGTCAATTAACTTAGGTAAAACTTCTGAAACAGTTAGATTGCTGTTGCTGTAAAGTAGTCAGCAACAGTCAGAGGCTGATATCCATTCTCAGGACACACCCACAGGTTAGCAACACCCTGGGGCAGGATAATCCTCAATTCCAAAGGAAAAGAGGCCACAACCAAAATCCTATGGATTCAGGTTCCACCTAGGAATCCTTCTCTCAGTCTTCAGGCAGGCTCAGTTCTCCCTGTAGGCATCTGGCATCTTCAGGAAGAGGGTAGTCCCTTCACTGGCTGAGAGTTACCTCACTCGCAGCTTAGCCTTGCCAAATATCCACCAAGGAATCCTCTTTGTGAGGAGCTAACTGCAATCCTTTCTGCCCTTCTCCTGGGCCAGGAAAAGGGCAGAAAGGATTGCATAATTAGTTTCCATAATCTACAGTGAAAGGAAGGGAACTAGAGACAGGTGTTCTCCTCCTTAGTTCCTTTGCTTATGAGATCAGGGTTGGAATTCAGAAGTTGCTTTGTTTCTGAGCTATCACTGGGCTCAGGCTCCATGCCAGCTCCCTCCTCCCAGAGTGAGGCTTTTACTTTCCTCCTTCAGAATTCCTTGTTCTCCTGCCAAGTGTCAGTGTTTCCTTCTTCTTTCTCCCCCCAGACTTCCACACCTTCCTCTATATCTAGCCCAGCCAAACCCTGTTCCATTCTTGGGGATTGTGTCTGCCCCCTCTTCCTCTCTCTGCACCAGGTGTCCCAAGTCAAGTTGGGAGGGCTTTCCTCCTACCATGGGAGGCTGACCACTCTGCGAGCCAACCACATCTGG
The DNA here is from genome assembly GCA_023846285.1 of Phrynocephalus versicolor. NCBI lineage: Eukaryota > Metazoa > Chordata > Lepidosauria > Squamata > Agamidae > Phrynocephalus > Phrynocephalus versicolor. The sequence continues at coordinate 57,981,812 of JAHTLZ010000204.1, read as the reverse complement.
CTCACACTGATCCAATATCACCTGGCTAAATGGCTCATTGGACATCAGATCTACAAATATCAATGAGTCACTGTCTTGACAGAAGCCTTCAGGCTTAGATATAAAATGGGCTGCCAGTTGTATTTTTCAACATTTGCATGCAAAAATCATTTTAATCCAGGGGAAATAAGGCCATGGAGTGCAAATAAAAGTTTTGCCTGTTTATTAGAAGCAGCTTCAATTAGTTGGATATTGTGGATTCTTTTGGTGGCCTTAAATTTATTATGGTATCTTCTGGAAACTTCTCTGACAGCTGCCAATTTGAACTGCATGCTCTCCAGACACTCTGACCACAGAGAAGGCTGGGTCCTGCAATGAAGAGGGTGTTTAGGGTAGTTGGTGTTAACATCTCTGGTTACTTATTAAACCAATTAATGACCAGTGCATAAACAAGAGTGCTAACCATATCAGCCAGAAAAAATCCTGGGGCATTCTGGAAGCCAGTAGGATATGTCAGACTTCAAGGACAGACCATAGTAAAAGCTATATCCTCTCCACAGAGGAGTAGAATTGTACAGAGACTAAATCTTAGGAGGAGATTATCTGACCATAGAAGGAGTAGGATTCATACTCACCATCTTCAGATCTGACCTGATGTGAACACCGGATTGAAGATGTGACTTCAGACATGCAGAGGTGGCATGCAGTGTTGGGACAGGACCATGGGAGCCATGAACTGAGCATACAATGAATAATGTGTCAGCTCCATATTTCATAATTCCCCCAGGATTTTCATCTGTTCCCCGGCTCATGTGCTCCCCTGGCTCCCCTGGCTCCCCTGGCTACTGTGCCCTGGTCTTATTTTATCTGTTTTTTCTTTTTAGATTATTTATTGTTTAGTATTTTATTATCTTATTATTTACCAGTTACTGTTGTTGTAATTATAATTCTCTGTTACATTTCCTTTGTGTTGGACTGTAGTTGTATTTGAGACAATCTTTGTCACCATGTTGGCAGGGACTCATGTTTCGACTGTGTCGGACCGTGGGTGGTACGTAAGGAGTCGGGGGGTTAGTCAGGTAAGAAGAACTCGGGTCAGGCATCTTGTGCCTGTCCCACGTTCTGACCCCTCGACTCACTGCCACGTGTCCCGGAGCCATCCCACCAGCACCTACAACCTGTCCTGTCTCCTTATGAATGCCAGGTTTGTCCACAATAAGATCCCCATGATTTATGACACCATCAGTGATGGGAGGGCTGACCTGGCCTTTATTACCGAGACCTGGGTGGTTGCGGGGGGGGGCTTCACTCACCCAGCTGTGCCCACCTGGATTTCTGGTTCACTGAGTGGGCAGGTTGGAGGGTCAGAAGGGGGGTTGCCATCGTCTACAGAGACTCACTTCATGTCAGCAGGGCCTCGACATTGGTTAGTCCAGGGTTAGAATGCCTTCACCTGCTGGTGGGACAGTGGGACCGATTTGGCATTGTGCTGGATTACTGCGCTCCCCGCAACCCAGCACCATTCCTCCCAGAGCTCTTGGAGTTCATTGTGGTGGCACTCTTGAAGTCCCCCCGCCTTTTGGTTGTTGGGGACTTCAACGTGCAGGCTGGCAGTGGACTATCTGGTGCAGCTCTGGAATTCATGGAGTCCATGACCTCCATGAGTCTGTCCCAGCATGTTCTATGCCCCACTCACAGGTCAGGGCATACCCTTCACTTGGTATTTACCTCCATGTCGGGGAATTCTAGTCTGAAGGTAGGGGACATTGTCTCTCTGCCTGTGTCATGGTCAGACCATCACCTGCAGTCTTTCTCCCTGTCGATTGCAGCCCCTCCCCGCAGGGACTCTCGGCCTCCTGTGTTTGCCTGCCCCCAGAGGCTTCTGGACCCATTCCGGTTCCAAGATGCCTTTGGGGAGCTTCCTGGTGGCTTGACTGATGCTCCGGCCAAGGCTGTGGCTGACCAATGGTTTGAAACAGCTTCCCGCACTGTCAACCGGATCGCCCCCAAGCGCCTCCTCCATGGCATAGCTCGATCTTCGCCATGGTTTATGGCAGAGTTGAGAGCGATGAAGCAGGAACGGAGAAGGCTGGAGAACAGCTGGAGAAGAAGCCGGATGACAACTAATAAGACTGCCATTGTTATCCAGACTACACACTATTCTTGAGCGATCAGGGAGGCTGACATCCTATTACTCCCTGAGAATTGGTGGGGCCTCGAACCGCCAGGAGGAACTTTTCTGCGTGGTTCGGGACCTGACCAATCCTAGTCTGGTGAGGCCTCCTCCTACTGAGTTCAGTAGCGAGAATTTTCAGTCTTTTTTTGATCTAAAATAGAGGCCATCTGGTCCGGTTTCGACCGCGGTTGTACTGGCCCACCTCCGCAATCCCCTGGTGCTGCACCCCCTCGCTCTCCTCATTTGGATGAGTTTGGGCCTGTTTCCTCTTTGGAGGCCTCCAGGGCGATTGTCCACTGCCAGCCCGCATCCACTCCCTTCGATCCTTGCCCTGCTTGGCTGATAAAAGCTGCTGGAGGGAGTATGCCAGAATGGGCGTCTGCCATCGCCACCGCCTCCTTCAGCAAGGGTTTTTTTCCCTCCTGTCTGAAAGAGATGGTGGTAAAGCCCATCCTTAAAAAGCCTGGCATGGCATTGGACCAATTGGTGAACTATTGTCCGATTGCCAACGTCCCTTTTATGGGCAAGGTTATCGAGAGGGTGGCTGCGACCCGGATTCAGTCTTTTTTGGAGGAACAGCAGTGCCTTGACCCATGCCATTCTGGGTTCAGGCTGGGCTGGGGGACCGAGACAGCTTTGTTCGCGCTGCAAGATGACCTAATCTGGGCGGCTGACAGGGGTTGCTCTACCCTGTTGGTTCTCCTGGATTTGTCTGCGGCCTTCGATACCGTTGGCCATGGTATCTTACCTGACCACCTCTCTGAGGTGGGTATCGGAGGCACTGTTCACAGTTGGCTCTGGTCCTTCTTGAAGGGCCGGCTCCAGTATGTGCAACATGGTGGACAGTTGTCGGCCCTGTGGATACTCCCTTGTGGGGTTCCGCAAGAGGTAGTCTCTCTCCCCCATGTTGCTTAACATCTATGTGAGGCTGCTGGCTGGGGTCATTAGGAGATTTGGAGTCTGCTGTGATCAGTACACTGATGACACGCAGCTCCATCTCTCCTTTTCCACCTCTGCAGCGGAAGCTGTCTGGACTCTCGACCAATGCCTGGATGCAGTCCTGGCATGGACCAGGGCCAACAGGCTCAAGCTCAACCCTGATAAGACCGAGGTGATGTTCTTCGGGAGTTCCCCATCTGGATATGGAGGTCCTCTCCCCAGTCTGGAGGTTGTTTCCCTCCAGCTGGCGGATACAGTTCAGAATCTGGGTGTGGTTCTGGATCCGGCACTTTCCTTGGAAGCCCAGGTGGCTGTCATGCCCAGAACCGCTTTCTACCATCTTCGACAAATTGCCCAGATCTGCCCATACCTAAATGGCGACTCCCTGAGAACTGTAGTACAAGCGCTGGTGATCTCGAGGCTGGACTACTGCAACGCTCTCTACATGGGGTTGCCCTTGACTCTCCTCTGGCGTGTGCAGCGGGTACAAAATGCTGCTGGTGGCGGGTGTGCGCTGTCATGACCACATCACCCCAGTCCTGGCTCGCCTGCATTGGTTGCCCGTTGCGTCCCGGATCAGATTCAAGGTCCTGGTTTTAGTTTATAAAACCCTCCATGGCTTGGGCCCGGACTACCTGTCAGAGCGGATCATCCAGGGATCAACCTCAGCCCATCCAGTTCGGCACTCGCGGGTGCACTTGCTTCGGGTTGCCAACTCTAGAGAGGCCTGGAAGACTTCCACCCGAAACCGGGCCTTCTCAGTGGCTGCCCCTTCCCTTTGGAACAGCCTACCAAGTGAAGTGTGCTCTGCAGAGTCCCTGTTGGCCTTTCGCAGAGCATTAAAAACTCTGCTCTTCTGCGAGGCCTTTGGTGACCTAGTTTAGGTTTTTTTTTTCCACCCGCCATCTGTTTGCTAGTCTACTGAGCGAACTCCTGTTTGCTGAGCTACTTGTTTTATGTCATGGGTGTTAAAGTTGTTTTATATTGTTGTTGCTGTTTTATATTGTATTGCTAACTGAATTGTTCAGCCCTTTTGTAAGCCACCCAGAGTTCCCATGGGAAGATGGGCGGGGTAGGAATTCAATAAATAAATAAATAAATAAATAAATAAATAAATAAATAAATAAATAAATAATCTGAATCAATACTATTAAGTCTAGTGAAAGGGTCAAACAGGACTCAGGATAGAAGGTTATGTCTCTTTAGCAGCAGCTACCAAGACAAATCCAGCAAATACCGTTGTTTGAGTCACCACTAAATTTTCACACCCTGGAGCAAAGCTCTAGCCACCCTGCCCTAATTATAGTTCTGTCTGAAGGAACTGGCAAAGAGATTGTTCACATTTGTCCTATATCCATCTTTACATTTTAGTAAAAATAATTCTACTTCTGTTTACATGCTCAATTTTATTAAAATTAACGAAAAACAGGTTCCAGGAGCTACTCAATTTGCCTGGTGTCAAATGAGCTCATTTCAGCCTCCCATTCATCCCCTGAAGGAAACTGGGGGGAAAGTTGGACAATAAAGCTACTACCATTAGAATACATTGGGATGGATAATGAGCAAGCTCCAGCTCTGTTATAAAATTAATAACTGGAGGGTGTTGGGGGAGGGGTTGCAACAAAACTCTTCTAAATAAAAGAAGACAGTTAATAGAATGGTTTCTAACCCTCTAGTTAACTCATCTGCATTCCACAACTTGTGAACACCCTTGACATAATAAACAGTTAGTGGAGAACATGATAATCATAATGAAGAGATTGTACGCCAGCTGCCACCCTTCTAAAATGAATCAATTCTTTTCACTGCAGGATTAAACAAATACATTACCTTTGCTGTAGGATACAACATCTGTAGTCCTACTAGGCACTAGCTTTACAATGTTTCCATTCATTGCACGGGTTTAGCAGGCCTCCTTATCAAATGGGGGCGTGTTAATATTTTATGTTGGCTTTGCTCCATGCCTTTCAGAAGAGCTTGTCGTGCTCACAGATAAATGCATCTGGTGACATTTTCCTTAACACAGAGCCATGGTAGATGAAGCCTCACACACCTGGTGCAATTCTTATGTTGGTACGAAATGTACAGATGCCATAAAATATATACGTAACCCTTTCCTAATCCACATTGACATTGACAGCAGACAGATTTTTTTTACATACAACTTGGAAACACAGGACAATAGTCAACTTGTTATTCTGCTATAGTGCCTATAATGAAAGATAGAGATTCACAGTTTTTCTCTGTAAATGAGAGTTTTTCTCTGTAAATGAGAGATAAACTGATGCATTCCTAAATGGGCATGCATGATCATATGTTTGGTGTGAAATGATTGTGTGAACTGCACACACAGAATTTTGAAAGAATACTGCAAATAAGACATGAATTTCAAGGTTTCTTTGCAGTATTCTTTGGGACCTCATCAGATGACGAGTCCTCATGTAGTGCACAACAACACCTCTTATTGTTTCCAATGTTTAGATGCAGGGCTATGGGCCAAAAACCTAATGCAGCCAACCAGGGATGCAGTTCTCAGTCCCTAAAAATGTTTCACAGCACTGTAGTAGAGTCATCAGAAGCAACTGTATTACAGTATAAAGTCAGCAATGAAGATGGTCAAGGCTTTGAAAAAACAAGTTATCATTAACCTTATTACTTATTCTTTAATTCACACCCCATCCTTACTTACAAAAACTCAGAGTATCTTTTAAAAAGCTGTAAGGAAAGACTTGGTAGAAGTCTGTTCAGCTGTTCCTCACTGGTTGTTTTCAAGCTGGGAATAACCCCTTGCTAATAGTGTGCCACTACTGATAATTCTTTTAATTGATCAGTTGGCCTACAAATATCTAGTTCAAGAAAGAAGCAACCTGAAATACAGGATGGGTCTTCAAAATGATTTTTCGGTTGCATCGTGTGATACTGTTACTAAATTACTGTTTTCAGTGATTTGACATAAATTCAAAATGTACAATATTTACTAGAACAATGTGGATATCAATCACTTCAATTCCTTTACAAATAGGAAATGATTCACATTGTCCTGATTTGTAGCCCATCTGTTTTGGTTTGTATCTGAATTTTTCAAAGTATTTGCATGTATTTTCATGAATCCAGATACTGGGGTGGGGGTGTTGCATGAAAATGGGGAAAATAAAAGGGATTGGGGATGGAATCTAGTACCCTCGACTCCTTCTTGACTGCCAAAGTTCTGGCAAAGCTGACACCAATTCCCTCACTCACTCACTCTGTCCACCACCTGGAACTGTGCAATTTACTCAGATACCCCTAAAAGGAATGCCTCTTTTAGTAGCTGGCCAAGTAAGTGGAGGACCTGGGTGCTGCCTTGTATCCCACATTTACTGAGGGAAAACCCTCAAAGTGCTACAAAAATAAAAGTTAGAAACAGGTTTTAAAAAATAAAGTACAAAATGAGAGGGCGGTAGAAAGCTTATATTATGTTCTTGATACTAATGTGCTCTAAACAATGAGCAAAGAGACTTGACATTTCCCATTGGGAGAAGGTGATAAAAGCTTGGTATTATTTGGAAGTTAAGTCATGGCTACTGGACTTCTTTTTTGAGAGATAGAAACATTTTGCTGTTCATCCAAACAGCTTCATTGGTCTGAATACAGCTAGTGCAAGTACTCCATCTTATAGTCAGCTTTGACCTCTTGTCACTCTGGTCTGAATTAGGCTCATAAGATGAACAATAGCCTGAATAGGTTCGTTAGGGAGACAATAGTATCCATAGCCTTAAGGTGAACAACGGCCTAAGGTGCTGAAACCCATCAAGAATGGGTGGTTAGCTATGGCCTGGTGGTGAAGGCTTTTTGATTTGTCTGGGTACTTTGGAAAGCACAGCCTAATCAGTAGCAGATAGACTATGCCGGAGCCCACCACCTCTGTTGAGGGAGGGGGTTTTCAATGCTTACATGAATGGCTTCCCTTACTCCTCTCTCAAACCACCTCTCTTATTTGTCTAATATGTGTACATCTTCATCTTTGAAAGAGTGCCCTTTCTCCTTCAAATGGAGGTGTACGGCTGATTCTGGTCCTGAGCTGTTACCCCTCCTATGTTGGGCCATCCTTCTGTTTAATGGCTGTTTAGTTTATCCAATGTAGAGGTCTGGATACTCCTCACTGCATTGGACTGCATATACTATATTGCTCCTTTTATGGTTTGGTATTGGATCCTTTGGGTGGACGAGTCTCTGCCTTAGTGTGTTTGTGGGTTTGAAATAAACAGGGATGTGGTGTTTGCCAAAAATCCTTTTAAGCTTCTCCGACACTCCAGCCATATAAGGAATGACCAGGTTCTTCCGTCGGGTCTGGGTCTCAGATTGATCCCTTGTTCTTCTGGCATGGCCCACTGCATGGCCCACTTTGGATATCCACATGTCTTAAGTGCTGTCTTCAGGTGCCTGTATTCCTTCTTCTTGGATTGTGCAGTCATCATCAGACCTGACCATGGCCTTGGAGTACAAGTTTACAGGAAACCCACCCACACAGATCAATACTTACTGTTTGACTCCCACCATCCATTACAGCACAAACTAGGAGTCATCAGGACCCTAAGCCACAGAGCAGAGAGCATCCCCACCTCCACAGAAGCCAAGAAGAAGGAAGACAGTTTTGTATCTGAATTTTCTAAAGTATTTGCATGTATTTTATGGATCCAGATGCTGGGGTGGGGTGTTGCATGAAAATGGGGAAAATAAAGGGATTGGGGATGGAACCTAGTACCCTCAACTCCTTCTTGACTTGCCAAAGTTCTGGCAAAGCTCTCAACAATTCCATCACTCACTCACTCTGTCCACCACCCTGCAATTTACTCAGATACCCCTAAAAGGAATACCTCTTTTAGTAGCTGGCCAAGTAAGTAGAGGACCTAGGTGCTGCCTTGTACCCACATTTATTGAGGGAAATCCCTCAAAGTGCTACAAAAATAAAAGTTAGAAACAGGTTTTAAAAAATAAAGTACAAAATGAGAGGGTGGTAGAAAGCTTATATTATGTTCTTGATACTAATGTGCTCTAAACAATGAGCAAAGAGACTTGGCATTTCCCATTGGGAGAAGGTGATAAAAGCTTGGTATTATTTCTGTCACTGAATGGAGTGGAGATAAACTAAGATGGCTTCTTACAAAGATCTCTAGGTTTACGTTGTGTAAGTTGCAGCCTTCTTCAACTTTCAGGGGCATTGGACATGTACTCCCATCATACTGAACTAATGTGACTTTTGGCTCTCAAGATAGGTGCTCAAGTACGCAAGGTCAGATTGGTTCCCTATTACTGACAAAAGTAGAGTCATTATCCTGGCCTTTTAAAATCTTTTTTTTAAAATTACTCTTGCACCTTGAAGAGAATAGAGCCAAAGCATGCACAATGAAGCAAAAAAAAAAAAATCTAATTACACAGTAACCCTAAATTACTGTATTTTTCCTTATGCCTCAGAACACCAAGTAATATTGTCAATTGCAACAATGCAAACAAGGTTAAGAACTTCTTTTAGGACCCAGGCTTACCACTGATTCATCATACAAGGAACTATTTCTCCATGGAACAGCACTGTTAGCTATAAACAGGGTTCAGTAAACTGTTGAGGTTTGAAAAACACTGCTGGTTTCATTTTTAAAAATGGCTGAACCAGCTTATTCATAAAATGTTGTTGCTTTTGAAAATATGAACTGATTCAGTTACTGCATTCTGGAGAGACAGACATTAATTTATAAGGCTAAGAAGTTTTTTCATCAGTTTTATAGTTTATAAAGTGTGGTTTTCAGCATACCAACAAGGGATGCAAAATACAAACAGGTATAGCACACATTTATAAAGGACAGAATTAACACTGAAGTAACCCTGGTCATCGTTGATCAAATGTAGATCTTTTTCAAACAAATATCTTCTGTGCCTGAGGAATCATGACTCTATACATGCATGTGATATTCATGAAAAAGTTATGCTTATTTATTTCCATATTCTTGATACTTTGATATTATAATTAGAAATGGGCATGAAATGATTTTTGTTTCATTTTTCATTTTTGATTTCATTACCTAATGAAGGAAAAAAACAAAGTGCTTTCAAAAATTAAAACAAAATGGAAATTTTCATTTCGTTCCATTCCATTTTTCATTTTAAACAAAATTATTATTATTTATTTTGACAAGTGTCGATATTGGCGCTTGTCAAAATAAATAATAAAAAATATGTGGTGACCAACTGGTGTGCGGGGCCCTGTGTGCCAGCTGACCAACGCTTGTGAAGAAAAAAAAATCACCAATTGCTGGCAGGGCCCAGTATACCAGCTGACTGGTGCTTGTAAAAAAAGTGCTGATTGCTGGCAGGGCCCCGAGTGCCAACTGATTGGTGCTTGTTTTTTAAAAAAGCATCAATCAGCCAGCAGGGCCCCAACTAGTTGTCAAAAAAGAAAATTAACTAAATAATGAAAAATGAAACAAAATGAAAAACAAAACAATTTTTTAAAAAAAAATCATTTCAAACAAAACAAAACAAAATGGAAAAAATGAAATGAAAAACAAAATGAAATGCTATTTTTACATTTCATGCCCATCTCTAATTATAAATACTATACAACTCAGATATAAACCCAAACAAATGATTCAGGGATATAGCCTGGATAAATTATTATTCATACATAATAAAATGGAAATGGAATGATATGCTCACCTATGTCTTGGTGTTTTTCATCTTTAAGCAAAAGGGATGCTACCACTGTTAGAATTTCATGGATGGTCCTCCATGTATCCAAGGATATCAGATACTAAGAACCATACTCTGACACAACTTCCCACTGATGAAACATTAACTCCTATTTCATAGTTAGGGTTTATGTGGAGTGATTTAGTCTGATACAGGAAAAACAAAACAAAACAAACAAAAAACCACATCAGCAGCTGTATTACACTATCGAAGCTGGTAAGTGGCATTTTTTCAGGATAACTTTCTGAAAAAACAACAGTTGTGTTGCTGCACCTGTGCCATATATTAAATTGTTTAACATGAAAGGAGATGCAAATACATTGATTTATTCAAAGGTTCATGTGAGCCACACATTCCATTTCTCACCTTTCCATGGCAGGTTATCAAATGAGCTGGTATCAGGAAGAAGAAATGAATATGCACAGGAAAACAATTCAGAAGTCAATGTATTCTCAAAGGCTTTCAGAAGTTGTTTTCAATCAGCAGCATACCAACAGCAATGGAAAATAGACAAGAGTCTCCTGGCGATATTTCATCTTTTTTAGGAGTAAGGGAAAGGAGATGTCAGATTGACACCATGTTGTTTCACTTTTTACTCAGAACTCTACAAGCCACTTCTGGTTTCCATGTGTTTATATTGCCACCTGCTTGACTCCAGTTTGTCATGTAAATAGTTTATTTAATTCCCCTCCTTTACTTCTCCTAGCTATTAATTACTATTTAACTTTATTTGTATCTCATTTGCATATGATTATATATACGTCAGTGCAGAAAGGGAGGGCATCACTACTATCATGGTTTTCCATGGCAAACCAAATTAATCCAGATCTGAGGCATAAATCAAATAGAATGGGATCTAGATTACCATAGACTACATTGGGATGTATTCCTAAGTACCAAATTAGTCCCCAAATTGAATTGGTTGATCAATGCGGTAGTATAAGTGTGTGCACTTGCACCACACAAATGTTTACACACACACACACACACACACACACACACACACACACACACACACACACACACACAGAGTCAGATTCATGTATTACGTAGGGAGGAAGACTCTTGACCCATTCTACAGTCAGATGAAGGATATGCCCCTTGAGGTTCACCTGCCCTCGTCCCTTTTGAGAGACCCTTTGGTGTAAACTTTGATTATTTAGTCAATGACTTTGTAACAGGAACATACTCTCCTTCTCCTTTGCTGCTCATTTCCCACTTTTAATTATGACGTAATACAAGGGATCAGTGGGTCGATGTGCCACTTTAGCACTTTAATGCCTCTGTGATCTTTTCTTTCCTTGTTGCCTTGGAAAATAGACTTGGCCTACTTCAGTTCATATTTACACATTTGTCCAATGTACGTATACACAGTCAGACAGACATGAAATGTTTAGTTCATAAACGGAAAGGACCAATATCTTCTAGGTGTCTGTGAAGATTCTCAGTCATCCAGGTGAATTTATCTGGAAGTTGAATCATGGCAAATGGATTTCAAGAGGAAGTGAACAGTCCCTTGAAAGATTGAACTTTAACTCAATTTTAACTTTGACAAGCTTAAACAAAACCTGTCCAGCTCTCATTTCTACCTGATGAAATTGTGTTTCGTGGCATTTATGTTTAATGAAATTTATAAGACAGGAAGCAACATATAGCCCTCTGTAGGCAAGAAAAACATCTTTTCAGACATTACCAGCTAATATGTCAGGTGGACCATTCTGTAGTTCAGCCAAATTTCAAAAATAACAAGGCACTAAAATAGCTCTACCAATTTCAAAGCCAAAATAACTTTCTTTCTCCTCAGCTCAGCTGATTAAAATTGCAATCAAAAATTGGAAGGGGTTACACAACCAATTACCAAGGTCTCCAAACTGCCCATGCATGACAGGTTGCACTCCCCTGTTTTATCCATTTTGATGCCTAGCTCACATCTTTGAACACAAATAACATAGAACTTGTCTGATTTTGAAAGTTATGCAGGGTCAGGTGTGCCTGGAATCAGAAAGAGAGAACACCAAATACAGTAGAACCTTGGATTGTGACTATCTTGTTCTGAGAGTGTTCCACAAGATGAGCAAACATTTCTTAAACATTTTGACTTGATAAATGAGCAAAGTCTTGCAATATGATGATGATGATGATGATGATGATGATGATGATGATGATGATGATGATGATGATCATGATGATGATGATGATGATGATCATGATGATGATGATGATCATGATGATGATCATGATCATGATCATGATCATGATCATGATGATTATCATCATCATCATCATCATCATCATCATCATCATCATCATCATCATTCACCCATCTGGCCATCTGGCCACTCTATGTGTAGAGTAGTATGTGACAACAAACATCACATGATCACAACTTGAGTCAATGATTCTTCTCTCTCACTCCCTCTGGGATTGTGGGTGATCACCTCCCATGCTTGGTCTCAGGCCTTAGTGTTTGGCAGAAATCAGTGATTTTTTCCGAACATTCAAAGGTGCCCACAACTGGCACTATTGCATTTTTGTCACTTCGAAACACCTGTGGACACTCATGTGCCTTTTCATACAAGAATAAGCTTAGCAATGCTTTGTTTCATTTTAGGTCAGGCTGTCTTCAGATATACAGATAGACCCTTTTCTCTGCTGCCTTATTGCCAGTAACATTAAACAGTACATCAAAAGCATTTATTAATAAGTTGTTTTATGTTTCTTTATTACTGTGTTTTGTATTACAGTATTGTAATCATCTTATATGAATATTTTGGGATTGTAGAATGACTCAACTGAGTTTTCGTTATTTCTTATGGGGAAATTTGCTTTGATATAAAAGGCTTTGGATTACAAGCATATTTCTGGCACACATTTTGCTCACAACCAAGGTTTTTAGTGTGTTGCTATAGAGAAGGGGCTAGAAAATAATTTCCACCAGTTAACTTCCTTGCAGTCACCAAGTCACACAGCTGGCAGGTGACAACAACTGCATATGCTGATTTCTTTATGAGTAAGAATTGACTTCTGAGGTTTATGCCATCAATCAAGCTGATGGGTATAAATAATAGGATTTCGGGCCGTTGTGTATTAAAGGTAAAGATTTTCCCTGACAATTAAATCCAGCTGTTTCTAACACTAGAGGCTGGTGCCCATCTCTGTTTAAAAGTTTAAAAGCTGGTGTTTGTTTGTAGACATATTTTCATGGTCATGTGACCAATGTGACTAAACACTGTTACCTTCCCAAAGTGATACCTATTTATCTACTTGTATTTTTATGTCCTTTCAAACTGCACAGTTGGCAGGAGCTGGGACAAGCAATGGGAGTTCACTCAAGTTGTGTGGATTCCAACTGCTGACCTTTTGATCAACAAACTCAGAGGCTCAGAGATTTCACCTTCAGTGTCGCCCTCCTCTGTCTATGGGTAAATTTCACATGTATTGTCTCTTTAAGGAGCTTCTTTTTATAGGATCTTTGGTGAGCGGCAGTGAGAAATAAATAGAAAGATGATCAAATCTGGCCACATTAAGTCTTCAGTTAATAATTGCAAAGTCTACTCTAACAGATGTCTGAACTATAATTAACTCAGGGCAGAATTAATTTTGGTGAAGTCAAGAACAATATTATTTTGTTTTTAAAAGGATTAATTAGAAGAGACATGAAATCTTCAAAGAATCAAAACATCTACAGAAAGGGGCATAGACAATAGCCCAAGTGCAAGAATTTAAGAAGAGACCAAATGGGGAAAACCACGTTTTCATTTAGCAACATATTATGTTTCTCAAAGTATGCCAGGAACCTATAAATTGCAGTAAAAGCAATTGACTTCCTTCCTTGTTTGTCACTGAGTCTGAGATGATCTATGCTGATCCTACATATAATGTTTTTGGTTACTTATCATACGTAGGGATGAAATGATCATTTTATTTCTGAGCATCTAACTCAGGTTTTTGTGTCTTTTAATTTGGAAGCCAATTCCTGACCTTGGAAATGCTACTTTTTGACTACAATGCCCAGAATTTCCCCAAGATGCATAGATGAAGGATTTATGAGAGCTGAAATTCAATACCTTTTCAACCTCTCATCTATTTAATCTCTCTCTCTCTCTCTCTCTCTCTCTCTCTCTCTCTCTCTCTCTCTGTGTGTGTGTGTGTGTGTGTGTGTGTTTGTGTGCGTGCGTGCGTGCATGTGTAAATCTCCATTCATATTAAAATAATAAAAAGGCCACTGAAATTCTCACATAAACATGTTTTAAATTACATAACTTAATGTATTTATTTATTTGGAAAATATGCATTACTAAACATATTTTCTAAATGCATACATATTTAAGTGCTCTAATTATAACATTTGCATTTAAATTGCATTTGTGTGTGTGTGTGTGTGTGTGTGTGTGTGTGTGTGTGTGTGTGTGTGTGTAAAGTGATCAGACGGTTAATGGCCAAAATGCAGAGGCTAGTCAATTTTGAATGTGCGCAGTCCTGAATAATCTACTGTACTGCAAGCTGGAAGACCACATGAAACATGCAGGATTTGAACTCCTTGGGAGAGCAGCTGATGCATCCTACGGGATAATGAATATAAGATGTAGGTTTCCTCTATATCAGCATCTAAGTTGTAAAGCTTCCTCCTAAGGCAAGTCAGGCTAATCCTATCATTGATGAGCTTTGGGTGAGTTGCCAAAACTGTTATTCTGTTTGGCCTTTGCTTTTCAAAACTCTTTTCTACAATTAGCTTTCAGAATGGTTTTTTATCCTTTTTTTTGGGGGGGGGGAATGAATGGGTTTCAGACATCTGGGTTATATACCAACAAAATGCCCTCCCCCAGGAAAGTACCCTTGAGCAACTGGGATGGGAAAACTCAATCTTCACCCAAACTGGAGGAATTGTAGAGGAGAATTGGAGGAAGATTCTCTTGGAGTTTGGAGTCTCTAGGTGCTTGGGGAGAACTCTTTTTTTTTTGGGGGGGGGAGCTATTTGGGTGTGCATAATTTAGAAATAAAAGTTCAGTCTCCACCATACTTTTAGGGATTGTAGAGGAGAGTTAGGAGATGTTTCCCTGGCCATGTCTCTAGGTGCCTTGGGGCCCATTTTATAGCCTAATGAATTAACAAATCAAAAATTGCAAACAAATCCATCAATTCATATTTGCCAGGGGACTCCATTTGTAATGAGTGTGAACTGATGAATTTTGATGAATCAACTGAATTTGTCAGAAAATATGATTCATTTTTCAATTGTTTCACATCTCTAGCCCTAACAAACCAAATTTATATCAATTAATAAAAAAATCCTGCCATATGTTCCTCTTCCCATAATCTACAGGTCACAAGTCTTACATATGGTGTCCAAAGTCTTCCCATAGCTATGCCCTATGCTGGATGTCTCTTAAAATCTCTCTTCTTTCACCTTCATCATGACTTATTTATTTATGTACTGCAGTCTGAAAACTACATTCTTATTTGTTATTTTATATAATCGCTGTGTCACTGTCTACTTCAAGAATTCTCAAAGTGATATGCAAATAAGAAAACAAATTCTGTAGCTAAAGAGAATAAAATAACAGAATAATCATATCAAATTAAAATTGATAGGATAAAAATAAAGAAAACATTCAGGAGAAGACAGTCTCTCAGCTATCTTTGTCCAGAGATGTATCGAGCTTTGTAAAGCAGAGCTAACACCCTGGTCATGGCTTGATATTTAATGGGAAACATTAACCCTTAGATTTAACTGTTTAAAAACCATTATAATAGTTAGCTGTTTAATGCTTGGAGTGCTAATTAGAGATGGGCCTGAAATGCCAAAATGGTGTTTTGTTTCATTTTTCTTTTCTTTTTTTCTTTTCTTTTCTTTTCTTTTTTGGAAATGATTTTTTTTAAAAAAATCATTTTTTTCACTAATTTTTTTGTGTTTAAAAACCCCACACCATTCCTCCCAATGTGTCCAATTGGAGGTAAAGTGTGCAGTTTTTTAAAAAAATTCACCACTGAAGGAAACGGTGATGGCTCTGGCTGCCGCTTGCTTTGGTGGCTAAAAATAAGCTTAGAAATCCCACGCCTTCCCCCATTGGGCACATTTGTAACCCACTCACTCACTTGCCCAGTGACCTTTTGGGTGTGATGAGGTGGTAAGTTGCTTGCCCAGATGCCATTGCTAGCCATTAGAGATGGGCACGAAACGAACAATTTTTCATTTCTGTTTTCATTTTTTCATTTGGTTACATAATGAAACGTTAAATGAATTTTGTCTCTAAAATGAAACAAAATGAACAGAAACACCGGAAATTTTGTCGTGCGTTTCGTTTCCATTACTGCAATATGAGTGAATTGCTTAAAATCCTAAAAAAAAAATCACAAAAAATTGAAATTAATGGTAACAAAATGGTAATGAAACAAACAAAAATGAAAACAATTTTTTTGCAAAAATTCACAAAAAACGGAAACAAACTGAAACGGTCCCTAAAAAACGACAAACGATAAACGATAAACGAAATGCCATTTTTTTTTATTCGTGCCCATCTCTACTAGCCATTTTGGGCCCAGGTAGGTGGCCCCCCACCATCTTATCAACCCTACCACCTCCTATTCCTGGTCCGCAAGTTGCAGCAGAAAGTGAACTGCATGGCCAAACAGGGAATCATCAACATGCTGGCCCTGGCATCCCACATGGTCTCCAGCTGGTCAGCCCCTGCATGGCGCATTGTGGTAGCCTGAGTTTCACCTTCCACCCACAGGCTTCTCCTGACCCACCAAACCAAATGCCAATGGGCCCAAGGCGGCTCATAGGCAGCAGCGGCAGCACCAGTCACCGGGAGGCCTCCTTACAGCCTCAGAAGCCCCCAGTGGAAGCTCATAGCAAGCAGCAGTGGAACTGGGCACCAGGAGGCATCCCTGCAGTCTTGGGAGTCCCTCTGTGGAGCTTAGATAGGAAATCCCATTTTAAAGACGTGCCTCATTCGGGGAACAAAAACTGGAAATTTTCAGTTTTCGTTTTGTTCTGAAATGAAATAAAAATTAAAAATGAAACAAAAAAATCATTTCCTGCCCATTTCTAGTGCTAATCATTTCACTCTTCACATTTGAATGTTTATCCTCTTTCTTTTCACATGTATTTCCTCTTTTGTGTACACAACTAGCGGAAATTGTTTTAGATCCGGTAAGTGGTATAAACTGATTAAAAAGAAAAGACCATTGGTGCAGTCTCTCTGAAATGTAATGTGCAGAATCTAGATGGCAAATGGCCCTCATACAAAGTCTTAAACTAAATAGTGTCAGACCACATATTTCCCTTGTCATAACTATCTTCCATCTTTCTTTCCCTAGCTCATGCATATGAAGGCAGAATCGTACATCCCGTCCTATCCTCAGTGCTGCTGGGTGGCAATTACTGCAAAAGAGAATTCACAGGAATCTGTGATCTTCAATATCACTTTCCTGGAGGCATATTATCACCTATCAGCAGGCCTTTCTATATCTGTGTTCACCATTGTGACCGACTGCATTGAAATCCAACTATTTCTCAAAATCCCCTCTGCATTCGGTCTATTTTTACCCTCAGGCTACAAAGTGAATGGCAGAGTATCTGGACAAGAGTGGCCAGTGAGGAGTGTCTCTGAGGGCCATTATCAGCATCATGAGTGAAAGTGGGCTCCCATTGCTTGAGACCCCTTAACTGCTGCCAGCAGAAAACTTCCCATCAGTTTCCAAAGGGGTTCTGCCAGTGTAGATCTGATTCAAAAATGGCACATCAGAAATTGATATAAATTACATGGTATGCACAATCTGCCATTATTTTCATAAATATGTATCGACTGATGTTCTTCCAGTATGGGTTCAGTAAAATGAATGCTTATACCAAATACACACAAGCATAATGAATTTGGACAGCAAATGGCTGGTGCACTCTGAAAAGAGCCATGTAGTTTACTCCATCATGATCAGTACCATAGAGGGGGAAAAACCCTTTGCTAAAACAATTGGACAACTCAGTTGAAGAAAAGCATGCTGACAATATATAAAATAAGTGCAGCATCAATGAAGGGATTAAAGCAGATGTTCTGGGCATTTCAAAGTTAAACGTATTTGGTAGTCCAAATTAGAATATGAATGAGTGAGAAGTGGTAGGCTAACCTTCATCAAAGTCCCATTTATTCAATGTCTTTACTCTAGGTGAGTCAGCAATTGGATTTGGTCCTTTGGTCAGTATTCTGTCTCTAGTCACAACTATAAATTAGACGCATTGGCAGGAAGTCTGGTGTTTTGAGTAATAAAAGATGTAGCTCTTACTTTTTCATAGCCAGCAAGTAGAGTCCCCACTGGGACCCTCTAGCACCTACCAATCCAGCAAGTGTGCAGAAGCAAGTGTCCAAGAATAACAGCAGCGACTCTTTACTCACCAGCTAGAAAGGAGAGAAAGTTATGCCTTTTTAAAAATCCCAAAGCAGTAGGATTCCAGTCATGGAGTCAACTAAAGAATAATAAATCTCACTGAGTCAATAGCACTACTAATAAGATACTGGCCTTTGTTTTGTTTGCCTCTTTCTTTTTGAATAATGTCCTGCTTCTATTTCAGATTCACTTAAGATGGATTTAACTTGCACAAGAATATTGACGTCAGAAAAGAAGCAATCTTATGCTCCGAAGAACATATTTAGTGTTCACAATGGCATTTGGCTTACCAGGGCATTGCTAATCTATTCTTAATCCTCCAAATGGGTTCTAATAGAGCAATCTTAAACCTTTCAAGACTTTTAACTTCATAGAAGGATTAGGGTGGGATAGAGGCACATTCCACTTGTTGAGAGAAGTTGTGCCAATGGGGGAAAGATGTATGCCTTGAAGACTTCATGGAATTGTCCCTTGGCAGTGTACCTTGGTTAGTGAGCAGCACTGAGCATCAATGTGATGCATTCCAAGGGAACTAAGGTAAAAACTGTTTAGCTACATCAGCTTCAAGCATTGCTCATCCAATCTATTTCATATTGAGGGAGGTCTTCACCTTCCACCCTAGTCATTAAAAGCTGACAACATTTCAGAAGAGATAGAGAATCCATACTTCTCTCCCCTCCACCCTGCTTTGCATCATTTCATAACATTCTCATTATATGCTCAGCGTTCTTTGCAAAATGATTTCATTTTCAAAATAGAAAAAAGAAAAGAAAAAGAGAGATGTCAAAAACATGGTGTTTCAAAGTCTAACTGCTACAATTAAATGTGAGCTTTTAAGGAAAAGTCCACTTCAGTTTTTAGGGGCTCTTTAAGATTCTTTCTTTTCACACTGCCTCATGAAGAACTTGAGACGAGTAGTACTAGATCAGACCAAAGAGCGATCCAACAGATGTTTCCCATTGTCCCTGTGACCAATAACTTGCCTTTGGGAAACGCACAACCAGGATATGAGCAAAACTGCAAATACCATATACAGTGGAACCTTGACTTACATGCCGCTTGACTTGCATCATATTCAACCTGCGACAAGAAGGGGCCTGTTTGACCTGCACCGCAGGCTCCGACTTATGGCTTAGAGCCCCGAGGCAAGGCCCCGGCATCAAGCAGCAGCTAGGACCCAGCATCGCAAGTCCAGCAGTGCCGCCTTCTTTTCCTCCTTCTGGTGGCTTCGGCAAGGCCAGCTCTGAGCAGGCAGGGGAGGGAGAGAGAGAAAAAAAGCACAGCCTCCCCACTCCGGGTTTTGAAATCAAACATTGGGCTGGGTGTTTCTTCTTTCCCCCTCTCTCTTTTAGCTCCTCCGTGCCTCTGTCCATCCTCTGCTCGAGTGGAGAGGTCTGGGCTGCTTCTGGCTTGAAAGGGGGAGAGAAGGGGGCAAGCCAGAAGTGTGTGCCTGCCCATGAAGGAAGGGCAGCTCTTCTTTTTTTGGGAGCCTTCTCTCCTGGGGACCTTTGGCTGGGCTAGTTGCCCATTGCTCCCCCTAAGTTGCCAGCCTGCCACCCATTCCCTCTCTCTCCCAGCCCACTCACAAAGGCGCCGGGCTTTGCAGGACGGCAGGCACTGCTGTTGCGAGTGCTCTTCGGCACACGCCGGTCGTGTGCTGCTGCAAGGTGTCGGAAGAGCAGAGGCGCTCTCAATGAGCGGGGGGGGGAGGAAAAGGAAAAGGACTGTCGCAAGGTCCAAATCAAGAGAGTTTGCTGCTCTTCTTCCAAAGGTCTTTCCTGGTAGGTCTTTTGTCTACAAGAATTTTGCATTTTGGAGCATTCCCACCAGCCCCATCAGGTGTCCTAGTTGCTCTTCAAACAAGCAAGCAAACAAAGAAAACATTGACTCTCTCTCTCTCTCTCTCTCTCTCTCTCTCTCTCTCTCTGTGTGTGTGTGT
Organism: Phrynocephalus versicolor; assembly: GCA_023846285.1. Lineage (NCBI taxonomy): Eukaryota > Metazoa > Chordata > Lepidosauria > Squamata > Agamidae > Phrynocephalus > Phrynocephalus versicolor. The sequence goes on along the minus strand of JAHTLZ010000204.1, from coordinate 57,961,668 downwards.
GTGTGTTGGAAAATGTGCCCGAGCGAGGGAAAGGCTGTGTGAATGGAAGAATGAGGGTGGCGACGAACTCCGAGCTCAATTCAACCCGCCCTCCCCATTCTTATACCTCCGGGAGAGGAAGGGCTGTGGCTGCCGTGACACAATTGAAAGGCTTGCCTTCCCTCCAGTGGGCAAGGTGAGCAGTGGCGAGTAGGGCCACCACCCATGCGAATGGCACCCCTCCAGCCCAGGATCCCAGTGGCAGCGTTTGACACATAACACGGCATATGGGGGATATGGTTGAGATGTACAAAATAATGCAGGACATGAGTCAAGTGGATAGAGGGACACTCTTCTCCTTCTCACAAAATACCAAAACTAGGGGACATCCCCTCAAATTGAGGGCTGGGAGAGTGAGGACAAAATATTTTTTTTTAACCCAGCGTGTTGTTAGTCTGTGGATCAAGCCAAGCTCTTGATTTTTAAAAAAGTTTTAAAATTTGTTAATTTAATAAAAGTTAATTTATTTCATCTACAATGCTGTCATTTCTTTTATAGTACAGCATGGATTATTGCTGTGTGGTTAGACAGTCAAATTTGTGTTAAATTGCTGTTTTGGGGGGTCTTTTTCATCATCTGGAATGGATTAATCCACTTTCCCATTACTTTCTATGGGAAAAGTTTGTTTGACTTAAGGCATGTTTGACTTATGTCTAGACCTCTGGAATGGATTAATGACGTAAGTCAAGGTTCTACTGTATTGAGATGCATGAGACCTCTGAAGCTGGAGATAGGATATAGCCATTGTGATGAATAGCTATTGATAGCTCAGGACAAAATGGCAGCTATCACCTCTTTATTTGATGGTGACTGGTTTTAGATTTTCAGTATGTGCTGTGTGAAAAAGTACATCCTTTGCCTTTCCTTTTCTTTGGGTGATAACAAGTTCTACTATTAGAAAATAGGACAAACACTTTCTTTTTGTTCACTATCTTCACATATAGTACAGTACAGTACCTGCATCATGTTCCTTTTACTAACCTCATTTCCCTCAACTGAAAAGTCAAAAGATTGTAACATTTTCTCACAGCACAGTTAGAATAATAGAAAAGAATAATAAAATCATGAAGTTGGGAGAAGTCTACAAGGCCATTGTGACCAACCCCCTGCTCAAGGCAGGAATACATATCAAAGAATATCTGCCAGGTGGTTGCCAAAATTTATCTTGAAATTACTCACCCCTTTAGCATTCTCCTTGACCTTTCATGTACCTTTTCCCATTCAGACTGGTCAGCTTATACTTATAATTCATTATATACCAATGTAATTTCAAATGTCCTATAGACACACTTTCCAGGGGTCTGCTTTTCTTATGTTTTTTTTTTCTTGACACCAGAGGCTTAATTCACATAAAGGTAAAAGTTCCTTCTGACAATTAAGTCACAGCTCTTTCTGTGTCTAGGGGGTCAGTACTCTTTTCCATTTGTAAGCCCAAGAGCCAGTGTTTGTCTGTAGAGATATTTCCATGGACACATGACTAGCATGACTAAACATGAATAGGTAACACTAAAGTGGTACCTATTCATTTTTACATGCTTTCGAACAACTAGCTTGGCAGGAGCTGGAACAAGTAGAGATGGGCATGAATAGAAAAAAAAGGTGTTTCATTTCATTTTGTTTTGTTAAGGAGTTCGGTTCATTTTGTTTCATCTTTTGTGAAGTTTTGCAAAAAAAATCATTTTGTTGTTTTGTTAATTTGTGATTTGTTTTACCTGCTTTTTTACAGCATGCAGTGCACAGCCCCTGGGGTCCGGTCAGAGCTGGGGGGTGCCTACAAATGGGTATGGGAGGAATAAAGTGGGGGAGTGGCCTCAGAGCTGTGCTGCTCTGGCCACCTAAGTGTGGCCTCCTTATCACCCCTCCCAATCGGCCCCACAATAACAGTCTGTGGGAGGGAGGCACAAGGTAGTGGCGTCTTTGAAGCTGCACTGCTCTGGCCGCCTAAGCGTGGCCTCCTTATCTCCCCTCCTGATTGGCCCCATGATAATGGGCCATGGGAGGGAGGTGCAAGGGGGGCAGTTTTAAGTCATGCTGCTCTGGCTGCCTAAGTGTGGCCTCCTTATCTCCCCTCCTCATTGGCCCCACGATAATGGGCCATGGGAGGGAGGTGCAAGGGGGGCAGCTTTGAAGCCGCACTGCTCTGGCCACCTAAACGCTGCCTTCTTCTTATCTCTCCTCCTGGGGCTGGGCTGAGGCTCGAGCCTGCTGCGTCCCTCGATGGCACCGATGAGCTGTGTGCTCCCTCCATGCAGCTTGGCGCGAAAGGACCTCCAGACCAGCACCAGATAGGAGACATCTCCACCCCCCATTAATGAAACAAACCTAACAGATTTTTCTAGGTTCGTTTCATTTCGTGTTAAATTTGCCCCTAGGGTCGTTATTTGTTTCATTATGTAACAAAACAAATAACAAATAACGAAACAAAAAATTCATTTCGTGCCTATCTCTAGGGACAAGCAATAGGAGTTCACCCAGTTGTATGGATTTTCACTGCCAACCTTTGAATTGACAAGCCCAGAGGCTCAGCAGTTTAGCCTGCAGTGCCACCTGCTTATGTATACCAGACTTTTAAGCCCTATGTGAAGCACCAGCATCTCATGGAACTAAGCTGCCTCAAATGTGTGCTGCTTGTCCCCTTGTTCTGCTGACTTTTGGCTAATATATCCTGCTTGTTCTTTCTGACTGTTCCATTAAGTGGAAATGGCAACTGGAGCTAAGGAACTTAGGTATTTGCTCTCTAGAAAGTGTACCTGAAAGACTGCCGTGCTTTCTCCTATCTTTCAAAGTACACATCATACAGAATCTTGGACAACTGTTTTTCTAACACCAGGCTTGAGTCAGCATTTTGTCATTTAGAATGCCACTTTTTCTGTTCTCTTGTTCTTTCTGACTGACTACAATAAGTGTAAAAAAAATTGATGGCCATACAAATGTAAGCAAAAATGGTCCTTTGCAACTATAGACTACAGTTTAGTCTCATCCTAGGATAGCCCCTTCACTCACTCTCTGTCTCTCTGGTACACACACACACACACACACACACACACACACACACACACACACACA
>JAHTLZ010000204.1:57926068-57958553 GCA_023846285.1 Phrynocephalus versicolor | reverse complement strand
CACACACACACACACACACACACACACACACACACACACACACACACCTCTAGGTAAAAAAAAGATCCTCTTTCATCATCATTCATCCCTAGTTAGATGTGTTTGAAGCTTTTTGAATCAGATTTTTTTTAACTTTCAAAAGCTAAGAGCTAAAGTGTAAAAAACACTTTGATGCACTAATGCTGGTGCATCATTTCAAGCAACTACATTTCAAGGCTGAGTCTGTCTGTATTTCATATAGGCATCTGAATATAAAGCAAGCATGAATTCTGAAGGGCAAAAATATTATGAATCTTCCAGTTCTCTCTTTTTCTTCTATTATTTTTTCTTAAATTGTTAAACATTTTTCTTTAATTTCCCCCTTAAAATCTCAAGTTGTTACATCTGAATTTTCAAAGAATATTTTGAACTTTGCTAATCTATTTTATTAAAAATGGATCAAACCAAATTCTTTGCCATTTGCACTGTAGCCCCAACTAATCCCCTGTTTATTTTTATTTAATTATTTGATTTGTTGAAGGTCATGTTGCATGTCCAAACCTTTAAAAGGGTTTATTAAGCCAATCAAAAAGGTACAACTTTCTCTGTGAAAGTTTTTGATATATATTTTTAAAATACCCACTCTTTCTCTAACATGGTGTTACAAAATATTGTGTGGGATGGTGGAGAAAGTGTAGCAGCAAAATATTCTACACATAGCCAGAGGGAAAAAGTTTCTGGACTAACAGCCCAGCTTGTCAAGTGTTAGAATTCACCTCACATCTGAATGGCCAGTTTTTCTGGGAATAAAAAAGAAGTCATTAGAAATAACACAACATGAACCTCCATTTTGAAAATATAAAAACTTGCTACTCTAAGATTGTTTGATATTATTACTGGAGACCCCGAGGTATGTGTGCCAATTTATCTTTCTCCATATGTAGCATTTTAAAATCTCAAGTTGTCAACATCACATTGGGGAAGAAATTTAAGAATTTAAAAAACAGTGGGGAACACTGTTACCCAAAAGCTCATGAAACAAACTTATCATCTCTCCTTCAGCAAGGCAAGTAAAAATCACTACAAAATACATTAATATAGTCCAAAGGAATGACTGATAAAGATTAGTTCAAAATCAAGTACCCCTCCAAATAATGGAATGCAAATATAAACAATAAAAATTCTGAATACTGAAAATGTATAGACATTGTTGAACAACAGACAGCCTTAATAATCCCAGTATATTTTCATACAATTCTTGTTATTCTTACAACTGTGAATTAATTTTTAATCTTATCAGTCTAATAATGAAAATCTAATATATTCAAAACTTGCTCAATAAATCCATAGTAAATGTTCTTAAGCCTCCATAGACACTAGACTACCACATGACTGGTATATAAAGGAGTAATTTGGCAGCGACCACTGGTTTTTATTTCTGAATTGTTAGCTAATTCCCAAGGCCCCAGAAGTATTGTGACACATGCCAGAGGTAATGATCTAGGAAAATTGAAAAGTGTGATACTGATTAGGCAAATAAAGAAAGATATCTCGGCTCTGCATGAGTCATTACCAAATGTTTGATAATGTACTTAGGCATCATCCAGTGACAGACTTTTAGCAATGGACAATTAGAGGAATACAAATAGTGGAACAAACAGAGCTCATAATTGGATAAAAACAGGGATAGGTTTGTTCTTGAGGAGAAAGAGGGAAAGTAAATCTGGCACATTGTAATTTCAGCAGCATGGATCAGAGCTTCATTTAGAAGGTCGATGTGTATGGGAACTTAAATTGATCCTGAAATTTGCTCTGAATTTTAAGCAGTAAAATGAGAGAGGCGCTTCCTTCTTTCTAGTCCATTTATTCTCTCATCGTGCCCTTCATGGTTCCCACCCAAATCACCTCCTCTTAAGAATTCTCAGCAGAAATAATTTCTCAATCCCCTTTATATACCACTGCCCCTCAGAAAAACAGGGGTTGGGTGGGGAGTGTGTAAACATCCAATTATTGCCACACAACAGCCCAGTGAAAAGGTTTAGGTAGACATGAGGAACCTCCCCAAGGTCAACCAGTAAACTTCATAGCCAAACAGAAAATGGAATCCTGGTTGCCCGATCTAAGAATAATTATACTGCAGTGGCTTTCAAGTCATCCAGACTCTTCCCAAAGAATGCAGCTGTAATTTTGATGGGCAAAATTAAATTATGCACACAGTGACTTTTATGCTTTGTCCAATACCATTCCATTCAAATTCAGAAGCCCTTTGCAGATGCATTGAGCTGAAAATAGAGGTATCCTTTATCATGTGTAGGTTGCCCAGACTTGTTAAATTACCTGTGTGAGGCCATTTGTTTCAGAATGCATAGTGGACCAAGAGGATCAAGATGGAAATAATATTAAGAAAATATATGTTAGACCAGAGCAAATACTTCTTTATTCTTTTCTACTGTTTTTACAGTTTCACAAAGGAAGCAAGAAAAAAGACCTGTCTTGACCCAGAGTAAGAAGAGCCACACTAGATGTAACAGCCTTCCTATCCCACCTAAAAGGAACAAACTGCTTTTGATATTAGAGTAAGTACTAGGGATGGCCACCAAATGAAAAACAACACACTGTTTTGTCATTTTGTTAGCTAATGAAATGAAATGAAACAAAACAAAACAGAGAAGCAGCTTTTCATTACAAATGAAATGAAACACCATTTTCCCCTCTAGAATGAAATTATTCATTTGAGAGGAAATGACAGGGGTACTTTCAGAAACGATTCTAGCCTACCCCATGAAATTTGGAAAGGTTTGGGGTTCAGGGAGCTGAGTTATGAAGCTCTAAAGGGGGGTGCCCCTAGGAAAAACCTAATTGGATTCAGAATCTGATTGAGTGAGCGATAGCACTGCCTCTGCTTCCCATATGATTCCAATGAGAAGTTTTTTTCCTAGGGGCAGATGCTTTGGAGCTTCATAACTCAGCCCCTAAGCCCCAAATGTTTCCAGATTTCAGGGGGTTTCCTAAAATCATGTTCTGAAGGTACCCCTGCTACTTTGGTGCCCCAAAGTAAGTAATTTTTGAGTGCATATTTTCTTTAAAAATGCACTCAAAAATATTTTTTAAAAACTGCAATCAAAATTTATTTACCTTGCAGCTCCAAAGTGTGTGCCTCTGGGGGTCAGAGGGACTGATTTTTGAAAAAAAAAAAAGGTTGAATATCAAGAAAATCTGGATAGCTCAGTGGTTTCGGCATCTGGTTGTGGATCCAGAGGTTGGGACTTTGATTCCTTACTGTGCCTCCTTGAGGGTGGGGTGAACTTGATGATTTATAGGGTCACTTAAATTTCTAAAATGATGATGAAGGTATCTTGATTCCTGTCAGTGGAAGTGTTAAAAAAAAAACAGTTGGAAGCCTGAGAGAACCCAAAGCAAGTTTTGGTATTGCTCAAAATGATGTCTATTCATGCTTGGTGGAGATATTGGGTGGAGGGGGGGGTTGAGGGATGAAATTTCATTGCTTACCTTAATAAACCAGACAATTTTTAATTAAGACATAAGATATGACAGAGACATTGTGCACTAGAGATGGGCACGACCAGGGAAAATGACATTTTCGAGTTGTCGTGTGTCGGAGCTGGCCCGTTTCGGCTCGTTTCCGTTTGTCGCGAAATTTGTCAAAAATTTGTCATTTTGTTTGTCGTTTTTTCGTCTGTCGTTAGTACTGGTTTGGGGGGGAGCGGGCTCCTGGAGGCACCTCTCTGTGGTGGGTGCCCCCTCTGGCCCGCTATGAAGGGAAAGCGGGCTCCTGGAGGCAACTCTCTGGGGTGGGTGCCTCCTCTGGCCTGCTACAAAACAGCATGCATAGCCAATTGGATATGCATACCAAGTTGCAGTGGCAGAGGCACCTCTCTTTTGGGTGTCTCTGACTCACAGCATACTGCTGGTATAGTGCAGTCACAGTGCACAGGTGAAGGCTCCCTCTGGGCGCTCTGTGGTCCACTAAGAAGGGAACTGTACTTGCGTGTGTAGTGCAATGCGAGTACAGATTTGGCTTAGGGTTAGGGTTAGCGCAAGGGCTAGGCTTAGGGTTACGGGTAAGGTTAGGGTGAGTTGTGGGGTGCACCTCTGGGTGCCTCTCTGACCCACTAAGAAGGACAGTGTACTGGCGTATGGGTTAGGCTTAGGGTTAGGGTTAGGGTTCGGGCTAGGGTTAGTGGGCTTTTTATGCCCGACAGGCACATCCCAGAAGTCTCGGTCAAAACCTGGTCAAGTGGCCATTCAATTGGTGGAATGGCTCCAAAAATTTGCATGGTCCACTCCCATGGCCAGCCCATCATTGCGCAGGTGTAAAAAAATAAAAATAAAAATAAGATAAAATAAAATCAATGGAGACGTTTTGTTGCAAGAAAAACCCACTGCTGCTACTGTAAAAATTCAGGCAGTTTTAAAATAGCTATTTTTGCATGTTTCTGTGGTGTTTTGGTGTGTTTTTGGACCACAATTTCAAAATAAATATTGTGGTCGCCCCATTTTGGACCCCCCCCGCCCACACCGCATGGCATGGTGAGTTGGCGAGACGACGAGGATGCCCCCCACCAGAGCAGCCCAGGACAGGAGGGGGGAGGCTGGGGGGCCCACCCCAGAAACCACCCCTCTGGTAGGTGCCCTCACTCAGGCAGGCATATTTTCACCTGCTTTTTTGGCCGGGAATCAGTTTTTTTTTATTTTTAAAACTTTTTTTCTGTGCCACCGCTTGGTGAGTTGGTGGCAAGACGACGAGGATGCCCCCCACCAGAGCAGCCCAGGACAGGAGAGGGTGGAGGCCGGGGACACCCCCCCCCAAAACCACCCCTCTGGTAGGTACCCTCACTGAGGCAGGCATATTTTCGCCTGCTTTTTTGGCCAGGAATCGGGTTTTTTTTAATTTTTAAAACTTTTTTACTGTGCCGCTTGGCATCGCGCGATCGCTGCGATGCCAGGAACGACCATGACAAATCAGATCCAATTTTTCTTTAGTCGGTTCGAGTTCGAGTTCTGGCAGAGTAATTGTCGTTCTTCGTTCCGTTATGTAACGGAAACAAGGAACGGAAAGGGAAACGAGGATTTCGCCGAGTCGTGCCCATGTCTATTGTGCACTATGCTGTTGCAAATTGTGAGGCTGAGGATAAATCACTACCTATGCAACCAAAGATGAATTGGAAGCAGTACTGTGTTCATGGTGGAGAGCCTTATTTCCATTGTAAACTATCGGTATGTATTGGCGATACCTAATTAAAGGTGTGCAGAAATGCAGCTCACTCTTCTATGTACTTCAGTTCATTTGGGGGGAAACTGCACTATACCTATGCACAACTTCTATCACAGTGAAATTACATTTATTGCCAAGAAAATTGTTCATGAGAGGATCAGAAGATGAATAAATTAAAAGGATAAGGAATAGCCCTATATGGGTATGCCCAGAAAATTCCTCATCATTAATTCTTTGTTTGCAGTGATAAAGAAGACATTACAGAATCATAGGCTGAAACATTGGAGGTTGAATTCTTAAGATAGGAGGACTTGTTGTAACAGCTACAGCATCCCTGACATCTGGTCATTTGGTCTCAGTCCAACACCTTCAGCAAACAGAAAGCAACTGCATACAGGCCACAGTCTGCTCTACTGTGGAACAGTCCATCTGAGCTGGAAATTTCTCAGTATATTTAGCCTAAATTTGATCCCTGGCAATTCCCATCCATTTTTCTGTTCTGCCTTATGATGTCAACCAAAACAAGCAAGCCAGGGTGGATTAGTAATTGGAATATTGGTCTAAAGGTTGGAAGATTCCCTTCTCAGGCATTAAACTCTCTGAATAACTCTGGGCTAGTCACATGTTCTCAGCCTGATTTGGGGGATTGTTGTGAGGTAAAATGAAGGAGGAGGAGGAGAGCTGTGCACTCTGCCTTGAACTCACTGAAAGATAGGTAGGAAATCAATATCATAAATAAGAAGCTAAGACTGTTTCATCTTCTAGTTGACTTACTCTTTGGATATATGGCTACTTCTGTTATCCTTCATAACATCTGAGTAACTTCTTGAGTAACTTGTCTACTCAAGAATAAACACATCCAAATGTTTTGCTATTTTTCACAAGATATGACTTTCAGATCTTTCACTATCAAGTTTCTCACCTGCCTGAACATGTACGAGAAGATGGAGGCAGAGAGAGGGTGTTGCCACTTCTAATAGAAACAATCCTTTTATATTATTATTATTATTATTATTATTATTATTATTATTATTATTATTATTATTATTATTATCATCATCATCATCATCATCATCATCATCATCATCATCATCATCATCATCAACATCATCCTAAATGTCAGCAGGAATATTCTAACATGATGACCCTTCTCAGGTATTCAAAATGCCAGCTATATTTTCCTTCTACTGTCATTTACATCTGATTGCAAAACTTTCTAAGGGGCAAACTTGGAAATGTAATGCATTTTAAGTACATCTTTCATAATCCTTTCACACTTCTAAATATTTACCTAATATGCACACTTTCCTATTGAACAAAGAATGATTATGTTTGTTTTCCCCAATTGTACACATTCTTATACTGCTCATATTTGGAAAATTTGTGTATTCTCGTAAGCACATTGTGAGTCTCTTTGTAAGCTTCACAAATGTGTGGATTGTTTTATTTGAGGTGTGCCTTATTTGCAGCAGTTTCAAGGACTGCAGCATGAATATAATTTGAGTTATTCTTTTCCATTCCTAAGAAAAGTAGTGATGGGGGAGGTGCTTACACTATTCCCTACCCACAACCTCTCCACCCTGAGGAATTCTTTTTTCCTCAGTGCAGTCAAAGATATGGGCAGCAAAGAGTCAGAATCTATTGTGAAGCAAAGCAATCGGCAGCAAATATTTAGAAAATATCAATAACAGTAGGGAAAATGCGAAACATCCCTCCCTCATTGCCATCTGGAGGTCTTTCACAGGAATACTGATGATGCAAACAAAACAAAACAAAAATAAGGTTAAAAAGAGAGAGAATGCAATTGGTGAGATACAGTTTCTTTAAAAAAACTTATTAATCATACATTCTCTTAGGTAACATCTGTTTCCTAAAGAAAATGCCTGTCTTTGATTAGGAGCTATATCACACAGGCTAATGTTTAAACAAACATTAAAATGTATACTCTGAAATTGTGATCACATCTGCTTCTGTGAGTGTGTGTTAGAGAGCGAGCAATCTTTGAAGTCATAGATTGTCACATAGTTATAAAATATAATCCTATGACTAAGCCTGACCATGTTCTAGTGATAGGGCAGGACAAGCTGTCCATAGTAGTAATCCTCACCATCTTTGTTGCCACACCAAGAGCTCCAGGCCCATTTGAAACCTATGCCTTTGTCAGCACCATTCTGTTAATAATAACAGCTCAGTTCAGAACAGACTGTATGTATACTGGTATCCTTCATGAAGGAAAACATCCCAGTCAGTACACACAATGTTGGAACTCTGCTGAGTGCCTCCCCCAGCCCTGATGGATGCCCATTGCCCATCAAGAGTGAAGTGATAGCCTAGACATAGCTATTAGAGATGGGCACAAAATGAAAAAATAACATTTCATTTCATTCTGTTTCTTCAGTAGCTTTGTTTAATTTCGTTACTTTAAAAAAAAAAACAATGATTCAGAACTGGGTATCTTCCTTGGACTCCTCCATCAAAGCTCACCAAATTTGGAGCAGTTTTTTGTTCACAGGGCTGTTATTAAGCTCCAAATTGGGTTCCCCCGGCAGTAATTTTAAAAGTGTTTCTTTTTGGAGGTTTCAGTCAGACAGAAGGGAGAGTTGGTGCAGAGGAAACAATTACTCACCCTGGTTGAATCAACTGAGAATTAATCACTTCCCCCTGTGCTTGGTAACTTTACTAGTACTATCATCACTGTAATATACTTTCTGGGCTGAACTTCAACCCGAAAAGTAGATTACATTGATGGCAGTACTAGTAAAGTTTCCAAGCACAGGAGGAAGCAATTAATTCTCTGCTAGTTCAGCCAAAGTGAGTAACTGCTTTTTCCACGCCATCTTTTCCTTCCATCCCAGTCTGACTGAAACCTCTAAAAATATACTTTATAAAATTACTGCTGGGGGGACCCACTTTGGAGTTTAATAACTCACCCCCCAGAACTCCAAACTGCTCCCAATTTGGGAAGCTTCCAGGGAAGTCTCCCCTGGTTTGGTTTCCAAACAACAACAACAAAAAAGTGGTTTGGTTCAGTTCAGACTGAAACAGTTTATTTTGTTTCATTTTGTAAAAGTAATTTGCTATATAATGAAATGATGAAACTGCACGTCGTGTTTCATTCTGTGCCCATCTATAATAGCTATACTAGAGCTCTAGATCCACATGGCAAAGATAACTGGCCAGAACTACCCGACTAATGATTCCAACTGTACCTCTACATACACATTTCTCACTTCTGAAATCATCAGTGTTTACCTGAGTAGGGCAGAGACTTCTCTTGTTTGTCAGTATCTTTTTAAAAGTTTTTTGCTGAGTTCTCAGCTGTTTTGAGTGCTATAAATTAATTCTGTGCATCTTATAAACTGAAAATCTGTCTCTGACATAGTGTCAAAATCCAGATACACTGAATAGATCTGATATTTTTAAATGGCTAACAGATGGTGGGCCACATATATGGATAAAAAGAAGTAGGCATCTTCCCTTAGCCTGTATCAAATAAATGTTATGCCATTTCTGAACATTATTTCAAGGAGGTTTCCCTTTCCCACAGTACACAAAAAAGTGCTGAAGCCCAGATTTATCATGAACTCTTTGGTAAACAGTTATTCAAGTAGCAATTAGTTTTTATGTCTAATTAGCTGATTGAATGACCATGCAAAGTAGTTACTTCTAATTTGGGTAGATCACATCTGTGAATATCTTATTAGTTCTGAGTTTTGTGGCAATGACATTTTTCCTCCATTGGGTTTAAGAGACTCTCCTTATGCTTTGATTGTGACAAGAAACCCAGTTCAATAAGTCAATAAATAATATGACCACGGTCTACAGCAGTATGACTTATAAACAAAAATCTATTACAGAATGTTGTCATGGGGTTAAGTAATAATACTTTAGTTCTGCAGGAAGTAACAGGTAGTGGAAGTAGGAACTTCATCAGTATAAGAGCACTTATGCTGTCTCTCGTGATCAGATGGTACTTCAAGAGTGTCACTATCTCCTACAAGGCTTTATCTGTACAGCAAGTTTGATCTGCTGACCCAGATTTAAACAGTCACTGAGTTTTGAGCTATGCAATAAGTACACTGGACTTCCAAATGATATAATCTTTTGGCAGGAAACCAGAGAGGGGAGACTTGGAAGGTTTTGACTTCTAAGAAACCAACCAGAGAAAATCAATGAAAATGCCTGCAGAGTTCAGAAGTATCACAAAGTGAATCTGCTTCCATTTCTTAACATCTATTTCCCTCTCAGTTGTTTCAAAATTGTAATTTCTATTCAAAACAAGTGTTTTAAAAATAGGCATGTATCAATCTGAACCAGATCTTGAAAGTTACTTTCAAATCAATTAAGAATGATAAGAATTCCAGCACCCCCAAAAGGAATTAGTAATGCTTACACACATCTTTCACCCAAGTGACTACAGTTGCATCTTTTTTATTGGTTAAGTACTATTTGAAAGCTACAAGACTCTTGCTTGTGACAGAACAAACATTATTTTCCAGTGTTTCCTAATGCTTGACATTAGGATAGCTTGTGGTCAAAACTAAAGAGAGACCTCATATGTCAAAAGAAAATATCTTTTTTTACCCAATGTGTTATTAGTCTGTGGAACTCCCTGACACAGGATGTGCTGATGGCACCTGGCCTGGATGCTTTAAAAAGGGGATTGGACAAATTCCTGGAGGAAAAGTCCATCACAGGTTACAAACCATGTGTAATCTCCAGGCTTAAAACCAGGGTATTTCAAGGGCCAGATGCAGAGGAGTGGTATCAGGAGACAGCTATCTAGTCTCATGTGCTCCCAGAGGCATTTGGTGGGTCCACTGTGAGATACAGGAAGCTGAACTAGATGGGCCTTTGGCCTGATCCAGCATGGCTCTTCTTATGTTCTTATGTTCTTATATACCTCTGAAGAAAATGGGGGGGGGGGGAGACACCGCCCATCGCAGTCCATAAGATGACCTTGCTTCAACACCCACAAAGGGAAAATATGTTCTTCTTATATACCACCCTGTAGTGCTTAAAGCACTCTCTGGGTAGTTTACAATTTTTTTTACAGGATACACCCATCTCCCAGCAGTGAGGTGGGTAATCATTTTACTGACTTTGGAAGGATAGAAGGCTGAGTCAATCATCAGCTGGCTATCTGGGATTGAACCTCAGGTTGTGAGCACACTTATAGTTGCAATACTTCAGTTTAACCTCTGAGCCACAAGGCACAACAGAATATGTGGCAGAAGCATGGGATACTGCCTGACTCAGCCTTGGAACCACATGCTGTTCACCACCCTGCCATAGTTGTAAGGGTAAATAAAAGATAAAGCTAAATTGCACTCATACAACTCCTCTTTGTGCATTTGGTTTCATCATTTCTGAAGCCAGAACAATGAGGAACCTGATACTTCATTCTCTTGAAATGTCCTGTTCTGCCAGGTTCATAGCCTCCTCCCCAAAAAGCTATGAGCTATGGGCAGTGCTTCCCAACCTTGGGTTTTCAAATATTCTTGGACTTCATCTCTTGGAAATCCTGGCCAGAACAGCCAATGGTGAAAGCTTCTGGTAGTATTTGTCCAAGAACATCTGGAGACCCAAAGTTGGGATCCACTGAGTAGGGGGGGGGGTACCAGAGGCTCTCAGATGACGTCCCTTCCACTTGTCAGCAGAGCCTCCATTCTCTCCCATAAGGAAAATGTCCTAGTTTCCCCCTCTACCAGTGCTACATAAGATATGGGTCGATCATAGAATCATATAGTTGAAAGAGACCTCATGGGCCATCCAGCCCCCCCCCTGCCATGCAGGAACCCCCCCCCCCCATCACAGTACTTCCATCAGAAGGCCATCCAGCCTCTGCTTAAAAACCTCCACAGAAGGAGACTCTACCACCCTCCGTAGCAGCATATTCCACTACTGAACAGCTCTAACCAACAGGAAGTTCTTCCTAATGCGAATGGTATCACTTTTTAGGCAAATTATCCCAAGTTTAAAAAATCACCATAGATATTGTCACTTGTGCACTGTTAATGACGCAACTGTTAATACCTATGGTATTCACCTTCAAAAGTTGTGTTATTTGTGCTATACCTCAGCAACAGAACTGAGCCAAAGACAGGTATAAATACATGATATCACTACAGTGATTTCTCCTTCTGCTGCCCCTCTTTTACACAGGTATTGAAATTCCTTTAGCTAAGCCAGTGTGATTAAGGGCCTAATTCTGGCTCCAGAGGAAGGAAGATCTCCACCTACTGAGTTAAACCAAATAGTTGATAGATATTGCATCTCCTCTCGTCAACACAGAGCTAATTCTCATCCTGACACCTTCCCTCAAGGAACTGGTGTAAAACTGAGCCAATCATGCTCCTTCATCCCAGCCTCATGCTGCTTCACTAAGAGAATTGTTGAGGTGGAGGATTTTTGCATCTAACATACACTTATCTTGAGTCTTTGGAGTTCACAATGCTCTTGAAATAAAAAGAGGCAGTGATCAGTAACCTTTGGATACTAATGACCAAATAGTCTCCCAAATGCCAGCTGGAGTCTTTATTGCCTTATATCCATTTTACATTCATTTGACACTCAATAGAGATGTGTATAAAAGAAAATTGGATTAATAATAACTCCTAAATAACAAGAATAGGAGAGGAGAGAAGGTAGAGAGTGGAGGGAAAATGAGCCCCATGAAATTCGGAAGCTGCTGTCTGAATTTCAATCAAGGTGAGAATTGACTAATATAGCGAGGAATCTTCACAAACCTCTCAGCTTTCAAATTAGGGAGATGCACCCAGCATTGTGCCCTTTTACATGGCTTGAAGAAGTGACACATTAATGGCCCCATGTCTTCAAAATCAAAAGCCTGCAAAATTATTCACATGCCATGCACACTGAATATTAATGGCATCTAATACCGTAGTTTATTAACCTTTTCCGATCGTGGTCAGGGATAAAGCACAGTGAGAACAAATGCATGACAGAAGGGGGAAATGTTCCGATGGCCATAGGGCTTCATTTGTCAGTTAATAAAAGCCATCAAATCTGTATTATGTTAGATTAGGCAAGATCTGGATTCCATATGACAAATCATTATTATTAAAGGCAAGTGGAGGATATTTTCAAATACACCCAGGAGTGATGCATGTTAAAATATGTACGGCAAAGTCTTGAATGTCAAGGACATTTCTGTGCAGTGTATAATGGAAAGCCGCATGTAATGTGCAGTTTGGGATCTCTTTTATGTGCCATTGAAGCTTTCAGAGCATCACAATGAATGTTTTATTGAAAGCTGTTACACTTCACTTTAGGTACAAGTGAATGGCAAATATTTGTGGACAGTCATCAGTTTGATTGTATGCAGATGAGGCCGGTATGTCCTGAAAGCAGAATGGAAATGGGGCTAGCTAGTTGCATTGTTCAGTTTCCTCATGCCCAGGAACAGTATGCTCTGTTTCTATTTCAAACAACTAAATAATTTTCTGCTTCTTTTTCTTTATCCACTTACTGAGGCAAGCTGACTGCAAATTCTCCTCCCATAGCACTGGGATGGGGATCTAGAGATCTTCCTGCTGTTGTTCAAATTCATATTCCATAAACCTAAGCCACAGTACCTAATTATCTGGATCTGGATAAGGGGAAATGTAGTACAACAAATATTTTTTGATGGCAGGGTTCTATTCACACACTCAACACTTGGAATGTGCTATGTCCTTGAGCTGCTCCATGCCCAAATGATTGGTGTATGACCTGCCCAAATCTCTTTTGAAGACACTTTGACCCATCCTTTTCCGAGCCCACACCAGGGTTTGTCTGTGTATGTTTTCAGGGGGGGGGGACTATTTTCTTTACAATAGCCAAGGCAGTTTATAGACTGGATGGATAAGTGTCTGTTAGAAAGGCTACTGGTCAAGTAGTGACTATCTGTAGAGCTGGGAGGTCTGATTTTATCTACTTTTCTTCTGCCTTTTCATGGCAACCAAGAGCAAGCTCCTACTGCCTACTTAAGGCAATCACCAGGAAGGGACCAAGTACAGGCTTTAAAGTGTCAGTGGGCACAGTTCTCCTTGATTTCCTCCTCAAAGGGGAATGCAGGGAGCCACATTTCACTTCTGCAGTTGTCCCCCTTCTCCTCTCTTCGCCCATCCTTTGTCCACTCAGTCCAAAATAAAGACACACTATGGGATTTATATTGGGCCACAATTTATTAATATTGTATCAGAGTATTTCTCCTACTGTTATCCTAGAAGGGGGACCTGAAAGGGCAAGTGGCACTCTGGTATTTACAAATGACATAAATGGGGCATTAGTGGTGAAATAGTGCCCCCAGTGATGGAAAAATTGTGGGCAGCTCTCCCCAAGCCCTTTACGGCTAGGGTCATAAATCACTCTGTTCTGTCATATCTATTTCTATGTCTAATTTGGGGATTTACGGGCTGCCCTTGTCCAAGGTACTATTTCTTACTCTTAGCCTAAGGGGCTTTGTGCCACTTGCCCTTACCACCACAGGAACAGGGACTACTCAGTATGCCCCCTTCCCCCCACCCTGCCGAGCAACCCGGCATGGAGTCCCCCATAGAGGTCAGACAGAAATAGCTCAAGGCCCAACTCTGAAAGTTGGACTCTATCAGTGCAATAGAGGTCAGGCCAGTTGAATCTGATGGTGTGGTGGGTGATGATGGACCCACCATGGCATCTGACAAAGTTTCCCAGCTCCCTGTTAATGCATCACTGAGCTCTGTCAATTTTCTTGGGGTGAAAGGACCCTTTCCATACAAGGCGGGGCAACAGATCAGATCACAGGAGTTCTACATGCGGGCACAAAGCGTTTAAACAGATCAAATCAGACTGAGCTTGTAGGATGAGAGACTTGCTGGACTGCCATGTAAGGTCGTTGCCACCTAGGTGGATGATTAAAATAGCAGAGGGCCTAGGCACTCAAGGTCTAGGAGGCAGTTGCCATGAAAGTGTTCCAACACATCCCTTGAGGCCCTTGCCATTCCTGTGCTGCCCATGCCCCTAGGCCAAGGTCATGACCTCGACTTGACACCATGCATATGCACTGGAAAACAAAGAGGGTACTGACCTCGTTGGTAGCCCTTATATGGGGCTTCACTGTGAGGTCAGGTGACCCAGCAGTTGGCAGCTGGCCAATCTTCCCTGGCATTCCGGCAAACCCCCATTGGCCAGCCTGGCTAGTGAGCAGTGTGTCTCCTTCAGATAGGTCGACAAAGGTGCCCCTCTCAGCACTGGGCTGGTCAAAGCCCCCATTCTCTTTACTGGCTCCCAAAGTATATACCAAATGATTTGGCATCACACCTTATTTTGATTTTTGGGAAACTGTTGCACCTTACAAATTCTTCTTTATCATCATCAGGTTTCTGTTCAAGATAAAAAGCCAATTCATAATTTAAAATTAATAATTGTTAAATAATTTTTAAAATTTCATATTAAAAATAAACACATAAACATAATGCAATTATTTTAATAAAAATGGATAGTGTTTTTCTTGAGAAATGCTACATTCTAGTAACAGCAGCTGTCACAAAAATGTGTTAAAGCATGATCAGTATCCTGTTTTCCTTGGAACTTCTTATTGTGCCTTTAGAGAGGCACCAGCATATAAGTTTGACTACCTAAGGCATAGATTTTTGTGATCCAATCAAGGATTTTACAACAATAGCATTTGTTTGTCTATACTAACAGGAGTGATCACAAAATCAACATACGTAAATAGTGCTAAGGAGGATTACTTACCACTAAACCAGTTCTGTCTAGGATGCTGGAGTCTGGACAGATTACACCAAGATGCACCATACGACAACTAAGCTGGAAAATATATATATTTGGCTTGAGCTAGTGCTCTAGATCAAGATGATGCACAGGTAAAGGAACAACTGCTTGCTGAAACCTAGGCTCTGACACACACGTACTGTGTTGACAGTTCATGTGCCGTTAATTGTAGTGTGTACAACTCCTTCAAGAGTAGGCAATACGTTCTATTAGAGATGGGCACGAAACAGAAAAATGGTGTTTCGTTTTTTCGTTTATCATTGAGACGTCTGTTTCGGTTCGTTTCCGTTAGACGGCAATTTTTTGAAAAAATTCGTTACCGTTTTTCATTTTTTCGTTTGTTGTTTCTACCCGCTTTTTGCGCGATTTTTAAAGCATTTCCGTGCACAGGCATCCCCCAATGCCCCAGACCAGAGAGAAAACACTAAAAAAAATGGATGCTGGCAGAGACACAGTATAGACTAGGTATGCAGGGAGGCTGCAAAGGCAGCGGTGGGCGTTGCCCAGGATGCAAGGCAGCAGCAGAGTGACTGCACTGCGGGGCAGGGGAGGGTACTCACCAAGAGGTACGCAGCACGCACGCACACAGGGAGGCTGCAGGACTGAAGCTAGAGTCGCAGAGACAGCAATCCCACCCTAACTCCCACCGGGGACTGCAAGGAGGACGGGGGCTGCCAGAGCTTTTTATGCCCTCTGTGGCTACCAGACCTGCCCGCCCAGTCTGCAACCTGGGCATGCTATTGGTTGAACATGATCCCACATCACATGGCTTGCCTCCATTTTGTGGCTGGTGGCGACATCCATTTTAAAGGGAAAAGAAAAAACATTGTGATGGGAGAAGATAAAAACAAATGTTTTAAGGACCCCAACCCCCCTGGTAGGTATTATCAGACAATATAAATAATTATTGCTGCGTTTTTACGGATGTCCAGGGCGTTTTTTAACATTTAAAACAGCTCATTTCATTGTGCGTCGCCATTAACGGAAACTAAATGTAACGACCACAATTTTTGTGGTTCTGTTCGTTTCGTTTCATTTTCATCACAATTTTCGTTTGTCGTTTCGTTACGTAACGGAAATGACAAACAGTAACAGAAACGAAAAAAATGTTTGTTCCGTGCCCATCTCTGCTTTCTATACAGTGTTGTTGCTTTCTTCTGTCAAGTAACTTCTGACCTTTGGAGTCTCTAGCAGGGTTTCATGCAAGATATGTTTTGTATGAGATGTTCAATAAGTGGCACAGTGGTGAAATTGCAGTTCTGTAGCCAAAACTTTGCTCACAAGCCAGGTTCAATCCCATGTACCAGCTCAAGGTTCACTCACCCTTCCGACCTTCTGAGACTGGTAAATTGAGTAACCAGCATGCTGGGGAGGGGTCAATATTTAGCCTGCATAGTTAAATCATAATCTATTCATGGAGTGCTTTAAGAGCTGTGGGACAGTATACGCAGTAAGCAACGTGTACTCTTACTATTTTTTCACTTTGTTTTTACCATTCTCTCACACAGAGTGAATTTACATGATTGCATCGGGATTTGAACTAAGGTCCTCTGAATCCTGGTTTGAGATCTTCATCTCTTATACACTCTGGCTTTCAGTGCCACAATCCTGGATCAAGGCTTCCAAGGCATAAAGTACTCTGGAATGGTTTATCAGTACCAGCTTCTGTAGGACTCTGGAACCATGCAGCTTGCCCACACAAGCATAGGCTGTCTCTTCTCCCAAGATATCTGACTCTGCAGCCTGGTACTCCAGCTATCCATACAGTCCCTGCATGTTGCCTTGTTGTGAACAGGATTTAAAAAAAAACCCTGCAAGGTAAGACAATAGTATGCTGCTAGAATAGAAATGGAAGTGAAGAAGAGTCCTTCTACCATAAGCAACTTTTGACTTTGGCAGTGGCACCAGAATTTGTGATGAGGTTTCCCTCTGCTCCAGTGACAATCTGCCCCAGCCTATGACACCTAATGATGGACTTTGTGATTAGTCAGATGACATTAACCTATATCAATAAGCATAATCTCTGCCTGTTATTACCATATGGGTAGTTTGGGTCATGCATGCTTGAGAGGTGCTTGACTTGATGGTCAATAGAGTCCCTTTCAGCTCTGTACATCTAAAAACGCTAAGATTCTAAACAACAACAAAAATTACATAAAATTAGTTGTCTCTGCCTTTTTGATGATTTGGCAGTAAAGAACCATGTGAATTAGTCCTGGTTGTGGGTATTTAAATGTTATAGTAATGTAGTGGGTTGGAACCATGAGGATGGGAAGCCTCCTTCTCATTACCTTGCCTCATCATTAAGGTATGTAACAATAAGGTGCTTTGATAGTCCTCTGTGTTGCTGCTCATTTTGAGATGATAACAGTGTGCTATTCCATTCACTCTTTGTGGCAGTATTCAGGCATGTCACCAACAAAGGTTAGGGAGGCTAAAAGTACTATGATTTCATTTGTCCTATCAGATATAAAACAATATCAATCACTCATTCTCTCTCTCTCTCTCTCTCTCTCTCTCTCTCTCTCTCTCTCTTTCTCTGACACACACACACACACAAACACAAGAACAATGTATTTTTTCCTTCTGCCTTTCCAAATGTCTGCCTTAGACAGTTAAACAAATCAATATATAGTTAAAATAACAGACTCCAATTAAATATAAATAAAACATAAATGTTTCTCTGTATAGGTGTATCTATACAGTATAAACAAAATAAATTAATATAGACTAAGAATAACATATTCACATTAAATAGAAGCAAAAATCTAATCAATGCAATCCAATATGCTTCAAAATACAACCAGAACAGGTGCTGACAATAGCTGAAATGCTAAAAAGAAATGAGGGATTCTACTTTTCAGACATGTTGCAGAAGGCAGATGGTTCCAACAGTAAATTCACATCTGCACTCCCTGTTTACTCCACAAGAGTTGGTCACCCAGCCAGACTTCTGTGAGCTTCACCAAAGTTTCAGCTGGCCCTTGATGTCTTTCTTCAGAAGCCAAAAAATGACCACTACTTTCTCTTTCAATGAAAAAGAAGCAGGGAATAGCGAGGTAAACAGCAGAAAAGAGGAACACAGAACTGGTACTCTGTACAAATCTTCAAAAAAAAACATGCATTGTTTTCTTGATCATGTGGAAACATTTTCATCTTAGCCCTCAACAAGTGTCAAAATAAAAAATGGAAGCATTCATTATCCACCTCCCTGATGTAAGAGATCTTTCATACCTATCTCAGCCCTAGCTTCTGTACAGTATTAATCCATTCATCTACCAATCTCTTATTTTCACCAGAGAATAGTATCAGCCTTTTTCTCTGAGATTTTTTTCTGCCCTTTAAAGCTCTACTTTAAATACAGTATATATAAAAGTCAGTAAAGCTACCACCAGCGAGTCTCTGAAGTTTGATAACAAGGGATGATATCAAGCAAACAGTGACTACAAGAAGTGTAACATTAACCCAGCAACTTGCATGCCTGTCCTTCAAATGATCCTAGCTTTCTCTGTTGGTCTTCGATTTTAGAGAGCTGTTGCAGTTCTGTGCACTTCTATTAAATATCTTATTTCCACATGTTATTCATTCAGCAGTGACCTTTGTAATAAACCTCTTAAAATGAGAAATGTATCTCATATTGAAATTACAGAGCTGTTATTCGTAACACTTCATTTCTTGTGCTGAGGGACTTTTAAGGGTGCAAAGTGTTGTTCAGCAGACAGTCAGACAAGGCAGGGGGGGATGAGATTTCTAGAATCCAAATTATGAACAGGAAGCCTTTTGAGGATATGAAGGACTATTTGCCTTTATTTTGCAGAAAGACAGAAACTGGGTATTAATTATTGTGTTCCATGGACAAACTATCCCTGTTTATCCAAGGAAAGAGAAATTTCCACAGGATTTGAAAGAGCCTTCAAAGATATTTGGAAATCTTGCTTTTTTTGGGGGGAGGGGCCCAAATGAGATGGTGGTTGGCATAATAACAAGGTGACATTTTCAAGCTGTGACCTGTGATTTGGTGGGTATATGATGGCACTCAGCTCATTGTCACTGGAAACAAGTGAGGCGGTGTAGGTGGCGTGTTGTTGTTTGGCTTCTGCAGTGGGCTAGATGAGCACCAATAGGTAGAAGAAGAAAATGAAGTAAGAGTTCTAGTCTCGGGTGGTTCCCCTTTCTGTTGGTTGAATATACAACCAGTTCTTAATGATGCTGCACCCCTATGGAGGAGGAAGTTTATAGGGAGTACTTCTCTAAATGGGTCTCTGTCACTGGGGATCCGGGTGTCTTGGACAACATGGTGACAGACTACTTTAGCCCACTAGTTATGCCCATTCCTGGACAGGGACAACCTGGCCACATCTATTCCTGCATTTATTATTTATTTATTTATTTATTAAATTTATACCCCACTTATCTTCTTCCCGAACTCTAAGTGGCTTACATAGGCTTAAATAGCCACACAAAATTACAATAAAGATAGCAAACACATACAACAGAGCAATAAAATCCAAGCAAATAAAATCGAGTCAAATAGCACCTCTAAAACTGTTAGTTAGAAATCTGCAAGGATAACACATAAAGCATAGTGATGGCGGATTGAAGGGAAAAAAAAAGTTAAGAATCACCAAAGGCCTCCCGGAAGAGGAGCAATCTTCTGATTAGACTACTGCTGTGCACTTCATGTGAGACTGCCATTGGATAAACCACACTGAATGCAATTTGCAGCAGCTATGCTGCTGGCAGGAAGACATTGCAGAACATGTACAAGACCATTCTGATATGATTGCACTAGCTCTTAATATGCTTCCACTCTGCATTTGAGGTGTTGATGATGACCTGCATATCTTTAAACTGCTTGGGGCTCAGATATTTGAGAGAAGGGCTCAATGCTGTTCCTTAAAATCTGTTGGGAAGATCCTAATTGATAACCTCCATTAGCATTACATTGAGAAGCCACATCACTTCAGTTGCAGGGTGAAAAAGAGGATTCAGATGCAGAACTGCAAGACTAGTAGGATTTAAAAGAAAAGAACTTGGGGCAAACATTTCCTACTTTGTATGGTCATCTGAAAAGTGGTGAGGTTTAAGAACAGGTAAATCTTTTAAGTTATTCTGCATATTTTAATTTCTGCCCATTTTGTGCTAGTTAATACATGTGTGCATGTGTGTTTGTGTACATGAAAGCACAGATTCAGAAATACCTTGTGGGCACATTGGTGTGCAGCTATCTCTAGATCTTTATCTAGACGTGTGTGTGTGTGTGTGTGTGTGTGTGTGTGTGTGTGTGTGTGTGTGTGTGTGTGTGTGTGTGTGTGTGTGTGTGACTGTGTTAATAGAGAAAATTTACTGTGTATTATGTACCACATTAATGTGCTATATGTGGTACATTAATGGACACTAGCTCCCACAAATGATATGCTTATGTGCATTTTTAAAAGTACAGAAGGGATGGTTGTTATAGTTTTGCAGTTTTCAGATTTGGGCCTTTTGCTATTTACTATTTTGCTTCTCTTTCTTTACAGTCCACAGTGCAAGTCCAGAAACATATAAATTTCAGCTGATAAAGGCATCTGTGGGCATGTTTGGTCTGGGAGATACAGAGGAGATAAATCCATTAAAACCAAATAAACAAATCTGTGGAAGTGAAAGTCTCACACATCAGTAGTTATGCTCAAACAAAAAAATTCTAGCATGGAAACGAATAACCATCTAAGTCTCTCCTGATCCTACAGGGGTTTTTACTTCATCCCACAGTGAAAATTAGTACCTCCTTTACCATTAGTTTGATAAAGGTCTGTGACATAATTTGTTCTTTGTACTGAAAATGCAACTGTGTTGCTTCTGTGGTCACCAAGATGCTCTATTTTTATGCTATTCGAACTGTGCACATTTTGTTCCCAAATTCCATTCTGTTATCCATGGCTCTGATGTCCTTAATGCAAAAGCTTTCAGTATTTGGAGTGGGGGAGAAAAAATAAAACTGAAATGAGAGAACTGGGTTGTTGTTTTGCCCTTTCCTTGTCCACTTCCTTTGCTTTTTAGCAAAACAACAACAACAACAAAAACCTAAACCCGTAAGCAATCAGGAGAATTATCAATCAGGAATGTATTTTCTGTAAAAAGTAAAAATTACAATAGAAGTAAAATTTATCCTACAAATATATCTCAAGTTAGAAACGGTGTCCTGTGGATTGGGCCTACATTTCACCTCATCTGTTAAACAAAGCTATGGAAAAAATAGTTTTCTCTCAATAGAGTCACAATGTGAATTACTAAGAAACATTCTTCTCAACATGGAGCCTCAAATGAATATGTTAATGCATTATCCTTTATAATGGGCTTTTGAGAATCAAGGTATTGATATTTCACCTTTTCATTCTCTCTCTCTATCTCTTTCTGTGTATGTGTCTCTCCACCCACCCACCCACCCCCTCATCATTTGGTCCAAAATTAAACTGGTGCTCAGAAAATCTGAGAGAAAAAGAGTCAAGAACAAAATTACAGCTTCACTTTCTTGACCATAGTTCTCTTTATTATAAAGGCAAATGACTTGACCTCATGATAATGTATACTTTTTATTATAGATTTGTGATAGTTCTCTTTTCCCAGGAAGATTGGGTAAGTGCTTTATCCATTGAATATTCTCAAGCAAATTTTACTATCTTTCTGAGTCTCGAAACGCATTTCAGCTGTACTCTCAGGAAACTATAGATTATCTGTTAGCACTTAAGAATCTCCAGCAGACAGAGGGCCATTTTATCCTTATTAATGCTTACCTCCATATTCTCATCATTGCAAAGAGCACACCGATGAATATATTGCTTGCAAGCTCGGTACGAAAATGTCAGTTTTATCATTTTTATTCCAAACACCTGTCCTTCTATTTATGAACACTTTATCCTGAAGTCATTTGAGAACTTTATTGTCTGTACAGCACATTGGATTGCTTTATGGTGACTTTGTATAAAAAGACATAATTGAGATCTTTGGTCATTGCCAAGCAAACATTTTAGGACAAAATATGCTCAATTTTCAGAAGGGAAAAGAGAGAAAGTAAGCCCTTGTGAAGAATTTCAGAAGTTTTCAAAGGAGCTCCAGCTAAAATTGTTTTAGTGAACTTTGTCTGGAAACTTCCATGCCTCAGTGACAGAGCTCATGGTTTGAACAAGATCACATGTTACATCTCCATCTCAAAGAAATTTGGATTGTCAGCCTGAGAAGAATCCCTATCTAAAACTGCAAATAACTGCTGTAACCATAGTGGGCAAGACAGAGTCATTTATTGCTTCAAAAATTTATAAATCTGAATGTCTAGGGCCTAAAACCCAATATCTTTCTCACATGCTCCTAGGTGCTCATCCTTTTCTTCTTGTTTGTACAGATCAAGACACACATAATGATACTGAGTTCAATGGAATTAGAAGAATGGGCAGATAATCCTTCAAGGAGTAAAATTAGTTAAAGAAGCAAAACACACAAAGGAAACCATTCAAAAGCAAAATTTAGATTCATGAAAGATATATCCATCTTAAATCTGTACTAGCAATGTTGTACTGAGAAGGGAGAAGGAGAAAACAACGTAGAGAGGAACCTTTCATGTACTAGCTCATGCTAATAAGACAGAAGGTGGAGGGAATGTCATTCCTTTTTGCTCTCTTATTGTCATTTTCTTTTGATAATGTTTTGTGCAAACTTTCTGTTTTTTGGACAACACTGCACAATTTTCACAGTTGAAATACTTTTCACACAATCAGGAGGACTGCTTTGTTCAAGAATCTGGAGCACCATAACCTGTATTGCTTGCATCTTTCTTAACAATTATAGAGGCTTCCTACATGTGCTATGTTTGTATATGTTTACTTTAATCCTCAAAGGGTTAATGACTGTAGAGATCTCTTCCATAAAGTAGAGGGAACTTAAGGGTGGAATGACAGCGATCTCTCTCTTTTTGTTCTGGGCTGGAAACAAGGTTGCTCATAGGACTTTCAACTGTTTCAGCAAGGCACCTCAATCTGTCAAGACAGCCTAGATCATTGAGATCTAAAAATGTCATGAGAATGCTTCCCATAGCAACTATTTTCTTCATCCCCAATGCAATAGTGCAGGAAGATCACCTGGAGACCTTCTGGAAGTCACAAGGAGCAAGGCTGTATAGTGAACTTTACTTATCTCACTCTCTGTGCAGCTTAAATGGTAGAGATTAGACATGGGCAGGAAATGAAAAACGAAATGCTGTTTTGTCATTTTGTTATGTAATGAATTGTTTCATTACAAAACAAAGCACCATTATTTCCTCTAGAAATGAAACAATTCATCCTAGAACAACCCAAATCACAAGGTAGCTTCTTCCCTGTAAGCCTCTCCCGACCCCCAAATTTGGAGAGGTTTAGGGTTCAGAGGGCTGAGTTATTAAACTCCAAAGGGGTCTCCCTAGGAAAAATCATTTCTAATTGAGTCAGGAAGCAGCTAATCCCCCCCCCCCATGGATGAGTGATTAGTGACTTCCTGACTCAAGTAGAAATGATTTTTGCTAGGGTGACCCCCTTTGGAGTTCAATAACTCAACCCCTGGAACCCCAAACCTCTCTAAATTTGGGGGGGGGGGCTACAAGGAATAGCGTGAGGAAGCTCCCCTGTGATTTCTATGCTGCTAGATGCATGGGATCACTATTTTTGAGTACATATTTTGTCATAAAATATGTACTCAAAAATAGCATTCACATGCATCTAGTGGTATGGAAGTTGCAGGGGAGCTTCATCAAGGATTTCCCAATAAGCCCCCTAAATTTGAAGAAGTTTGGGGTTCAGGGGGCTGAGTTATTAAACTCCAAAGGGGTTAAATAAATTATTATTATTATTATTATTATTATTATTATTATTATTATTATTATTATTATTATTATTATTATTATTATTATTAAACTGCAAAGAGGTCTCCCAGCCAATTGGAAAAGTGCTATACAGCATGCACTGTCAAATAGGGGTTAAGCAAGGGGAAGTAATAAATTGACCTACTGCCATGTGTTCATAGCACTTTTCTAATTACTACTGGGTGGACCTTCTTTGCAGTTGAATAACTCAGCCCCCTGAAGCCCAAATTTCTTCAATTTTTGGTGGCTTACAAGTAAGAGCTTGAGGAAGCTGCTCCTTTTCATTTCCTGAACCAAAATCAATGTGGTTTGGTTTGGTTTGTCACAAAATGGTTTCTATCATTTCATTTCATAACAAAATAATTTATTATGTAATGAAACAACAAAACAATGTTTGATCTTTCGTTTGGTGCCCATGCCCATCTCTAGTCCTCAGCATAAACTACTGACCTCCAATTGCTTTACATCAGAGTTAGAGAATCGGATACTGCTGATGTCCATTTCCCACAAAGTCTAGCCTGAATGGCCATTGTTGGGGGACAATGGGCATAGCAGTTTATTAAGATCTATGTGGCCACAGGCTCCTCCCCCTTTTCTAAATTATATGAAACTTTTGGAAATTGTTAATCATTTAAAACTGTGTTGTTTTAACATATTACGATTATGAAATCATCTAAGGCAAGTTCTTAGAGGAACTAGTTATTTCCATGTATCTGGGAGCATCCTATTATGCAGTTAGGAAAAGGAATACACAGCACTTAACAAGCCTTATAAAATTAAATAAGTCCTTATGGGCATGTAATAATTGTCCCATATATATTATTTGCTCATAGCCTTACAATATTTTTGCATATAAAATTTAATCAAAGAAGGTGTTTAATATCATTTTATTACTAGCAATTAAACAAAACAATCAATTTCAGGGAACTGTCTATAATACTTTATATTGAACTCTAATTAAACAGTCAGAGTGCTGTTGCATAACTTTATGAGGCTATAACATTGTTCCTGAGAGAATAAGCTTTGAATCCAGAGGACAAACAGACCATCCTGATGAATGATAAAAAGGGATGTTCCATAAAACAGTGGGGGGGGGAGAGAAAGAGAGGTTGTATTTCTTGTACTCTAAAAAAATGAGTGTTGAGTTTTTTTATTGCTGCTTCTCTACTCCAGTGGCCTATATCCATGGAAAAGTAAAATGCAACCCTTGCCGTTATCTCACTAAAATTACATGCACGGTGCAACAAATTAATCTAAAAGACCAAAAAAAAAAAAAAAAAAAGAAAGAAGACTATTGAATAATGAACCTTTGAAGAAATGGCAGTGCTATTTGCATATTTTGTGGATGTAGTGTACCTAAATAAAGATATACAATAAAGTTAAGCACTAATAAATGTCAGGGGCAATTCTCTGAACCAAAATGAGAAGGAGGGTTGATTGAATTGACGTAGAAGTCATCCTGGGGCAAAGTGATCATGTAACGTATCCATCATTAGGAGGACCCTGGTGAAATGCCCTCTTCTTCCTCATTGCTAAAGGTACAACAGTTCTGCTTTTGACTTGAACTGCACAATTTTTCATGCATTCATTATTTTTATTTCAATTTTTATTGCAGCCATTTTTCCAAAAGTCTTTGCCTGAGGATATTTACAACAAGCAGCAATAAAAATAATGTTGTAGGTAATCCAAATGGTACCTTAGGATAAGAAGCATTTATAACTAGAGATGGGCACGAATAAAAAAAATGACATTTCGTTTGTCGTTTGTTGTTTGGAGGGTCCGTTTCGTTTCGTTTCCGTTTTTTGTGAATTTTTGCAAAAAAATCGTTTTCATTTTCATTCATTTCATTACCATTTATTTCAATTTTTGTGATTTTTTTAGCATTTAAAGCAGTTCACTGTATTGCAGTAACGAAAACAAAACGCACGACAAAATTTCCGGTGTTTCTGTTCATTTCGTTTAATTTTGGAGACAAAATTTGTTTGTCGTTTCATTGCATAACAAAATGAAAAAATGAAAACAAAAATGAAAAATTGTTCGTTTTCTGCCCATTTCTATTTATAACCCATTTCATAGCTATGTAAATATTTCCCATGAAGGATACTGATAACATCAAGAGACTGATTTGCTGCAACCATTAGTACTGGTACATGCTTGCCACGTCATATTGTGAAATATGTAAACATATACAGTCATCCCCTAACATTTCACGGTTCATATACTGTGGTCCTGGTATATCATGGGACCTCAGTATATGAAGGCAAAGTCTCCTGGGGTAAGCTGCCTGGACCTGTTTGAGGCCTCCTGCCCTTACCCCAGAAGTGATCTCAAGTGAACCAGAAGTCACTTCAAACAAAACAAAACAAAACAAAACAAAACAAAACAAAACAAAGCAAAAAATGGAAGTGCCTTCTTGATCACCCAAAACCACTTCTGGGGCCTCCAACAGGCCCAGGAAGTCTGTTGGAGACCCATTCAGGCAGCGCCAGGCCTAAGGTAAGTATAGGAGGCCCAAGACAGGCCCCCCAGTCTCGAAGCAACTCAGCAGCCACATATTTATTGTGGGTTATGTCAGGTCCCTAACCCCCACAATAAATGGAGGGTTACTGTATTGAGCAGCAGAGGACTAAAAGTGCCACTTTTATGGACTCTAGTTCTCAAAATCTTCCAGCCAACATGGACAACCTTTCTGAATTTTCCCCCAGATGATTTGGAATGGACACCATCCTGTACCAGGATGCATTTCTTCCTCTTGCAGCACCTGACAGTGAGGTTTTCTGAATTGGCTTTCAGTCTTTGTACTGAAATTCACAAAAAAAAAAAAAAAAGAAGTTAAATGGAATAGAATAGGATAGGAAAGGATAGGATAGGATAGGATAGGATAGGATAGGATAACACTTTATTGTCATTGTACAAATACAGCAAAGGTATACATGTTTCTTTAAAACAAATTTCTCGTCATTAGAAGGTTTTCTATGGATGTGATGAAATTCAGACCTGAAGTGCGCAGATCTGGGAACTTCCTTAACCAAAGCAAAACTTGTCAGAAATGAACAACATATCAATCAGAGCTTTATGGGAAATCCATTTTGGATAGCTTGTGGTAGTCTTTTCTGCACAAATGAGTAACACTTCTTATAAAGGACGGGCTGGAGAAGAGGGTACATGGAGTAGAAAAGTTGCAGCTTTGTGACTGAGAGGACTAAAACCTATCTGTAGTAGACAGTTTCTTTCAGGGCTGCCCAATCCTCAGGCTCTACAACAGAGTGGCTTTCAGTAAGGATCTACTAAGAATCTGTAGATAGTTCCATTTTTCAGAATCTTTTCTAATTCTATCACTCAAAAGTAGTAGCAATGGGTGAATTTTTGTGGAAATCTGGAAAGATATAGCA
Source organism: Phrynocephalus versicolor (assembly GCA_023846285.1). Lineage (NCBI taxonomy): Eukaryota > Metazoa > Chordata > Lepidosauria > Squamata > Agamidae > Phrynocephalus > Phrynocephalus versicolor. Next base: position 57,931,300 of record JAHTLZ010000204.1, on the reverse strand, counting down.
CTGGGTGTTTGCTTGAAAAATGATGGTCTCTAGCCACTTGTGTTTTGGAACCACCCCCCCCCATTTTAACTGAAAAACAGAGAAATGCACACATCTTTTTTTTTTCTTCTGTAAAGGCTGTTCTTACACAAAGGTCCCTATTAGAGATGGGCACGAATAGAAAAAAATGGTGCTTCATTCCATTTCATTTTGTTAAGGAGTTCGTTTTGTTTCATTTCTTTTTTTGCAAATTTTCATAAAAATTGTTTTTTGTTGTTTTGTTATTAGTTTTAACCCCTTTTCCCCAGCGCCCACTGCGCGGCCTCTGGGGCCTAGTCGGAGTTGGGGGGTGCCTACGAACAGGCATGGGAGGAATAAAGAGGGGGAGCGGTGTCAGAGCCGTGCTGCTCTGGCTGCCTAAGCATGGCCTCCTTCTTATTACCGCTTCTGATCAGCCCTGTGATAACAGGCCGCAGAAGGGAGGCACAAGGGGGTGGCAGTTTTGAAGCCACGCTGCTCTGGCCCCCTAAGCGCAGCCTCCTTATCTCCCCTCCCGATTGGCCCCATGATAATGCGCCACGGGAGGGAGGCGCAAAGAGGGACGGCTTTCATGCCATGCTGCTCTGGTTGCCTAAGCGTGGCCTCCTTATCTTCCCTCCCGATCGGCCCCACAATAATGGGCCGTGGAAGGCGCAAGGGGGTGGCTTCGAAGCCATGCTGCTCTGGCCGCCTAAACGCAGCCTGCTTCCTCCCAGGGCTGGGCTGAGGCTCGAACCCAACACGTCCCTTGATGGCACCAACGAGGTGCGTGCTCCCTCCATGCAACTCGGCAAGAAAGGACCTCCAGAGCAGCACCACGTAGGAGACATCTCCGCCCCCCATTAATGAAACAAACCTAACAGAACCAATTTTTCTTGGTTCAGTTCGGTTCATGTTAAATTTGCCCCTAGGATTGTTATTCATTTTGTTACATAATGAAACAAATAAATAATGAAACAAAAAAATCATTTCGCGCCCATCTCTAGTCCCTAGCATCTCTTCTTCTGAAAGCTGGTAGCCTTTACTTGTTTAGGAGAGGCAACTATCTTGGAAAATTTTTTTCCTTTCTCTTTTAAAGTTCACTGTAGGGCACCTTTTATGGTACTACTCCAAAGCAAATGGTGTTATTAGCCATCAAACCTCAAAAATAAACTTTTCCCAAAAGGTTCCCATAATTCTGACTTCTAGTGTATTTTGCCCCATTAGGTTAGGATCAATCACACTCCCAATGAATTACTTGGAACATAAAATCAAATATGAAGATATTTTGGGAAAGGAGACTGGTATCCTTAGATTAAGAGATGTTTTTCCAAATATCCTCCCCATTCCATTTCAGCAAGAACAATTGTTCATTAATGTTAATTACACTGCATATTTTGTCTCATTTTAAGCACTTCTGACTGATTCTAGTGCAATGCACTGCCATCAAAGTATGCTTCGTATCCCATCTTTTATAAGAAAGTCATTTTTATTCTGGCTATGAAGAAGCTCTATGAAAGGTTTCAATAGAAGTACACTAAGCTTTAGACTAAGCACATTTATACAGATATATTATAGAGTTCTAAGATCTGTTAACGTGCAGTGGTTTTCCCCCCGGCAGATGATGAGATATAAATAACGTTAAGAGGTGCTCCCAAAATGGGCACTAACCATGTTAGTCAGTATAGAGCTTAAGAAGGCTGACAAATGTTCCTCCTGTATAACATCAGTGCAATCACACTGCATCCATCATATCAGGCAAGGCTTGAATGTGCACTTGAAGATGGTGGTAATATGAATCCTGTAGGGGATATTTTTTGTTTGTTTGAAAAAAAATAATGTTTCATTAAAGGGACATTCGATTCTACAGTGATCTGGTAATATCTTCTGCATTTTTTCACATGTGTGGATTATATTAGTAAATACCATGAACATGAATGGCAATATATTCTTCAGAGAAAAACAGACACAGAGGCAACAGAGGGAGATAGGACTGAATCATATTGTTTAAGCAGCTCTTCAAATCTGTGTGTGTGGGGGGGGAGAAAGGCAGCATTTTGGTAGTATCGTTAATGAAAAACCAAACTATTCTCTCTCTGGAAAATGACTCATGGCAGCTGGACTTCTTTTCTTGAGAGACTGAAACGATTTGCTGCTCATCCAAACCGCTTTGTCAGTCTGGGGGCATTCATTCAAATATGAAGAGGTACACATATTAGACAGAGAAGATAGGTGCTTTGAAAGAGGGGTCAGGGAAGCCATTCCTGTGAGCATTGAAAACCCCTCTCTCAACAGAGGTAGGGGACTCAGGCAGTGATTTCAACAATACCCAGACAAATCAAAAATACTTCTTTCCTCCACCACCAAGGCCATAGCTAATGACCCATATTTTTGGGGTTTCAGCACCTTAGGCCATTGTTCACCTAAAGGTCTATTGAGACCATTGTCTACCTAACGAGTGTTTTCAGGCCATTGTTCATCTTATGAGCCTATTTTAGACCAGGGTGACATGAGGTCAAAGTAAACTATAAACTGGAGGACTTGCAAATAGCTTTCCTCAGACTTATGAAGCTGTTTGGATGAGTAGCAAAACATTTCAATCTCTCAAGAAAAGAAGTCCAGTAGCCATAACTAAACTTCCAGATAAACTCACCTGGATGACTGAGAATCTTCCAAGAAAAACTATTCTCTCCAGCATTGTGTTAATTTGATAAGAATGTAGCAGTCTCTGTGACAGCAATAAAATTCAGAATGGAGAAACAAAATCTTCTTGGTCAGAAATCTGTGCCAAATTAGAGGCCCAAATCGATCCATCCTTACAGTTATGGAAAATGTCATTTATAGTCCCAGACCATATACATTTGAATATCCAGATCTTCAAGATGAGCCACAGTAAGCACTTGTTGCAGGTTATGCAGGTCTTCAAGGTTTTGTTCAAGCTGACTCCATATTTTACTGGTAGGAATAATCTCTACACCTGGTGCAACTTGGAAGAAAAAGCCTGAGGGACATAGGCAGTATTCTGTATTTGTGGATGGTATCACCAAAGTTTAAGTCACTGTTACAGTACTAACACTAGCCTGAAATCACCCAATTTCAATGTGGTCACATGCATGGTCTTAAAGTAAGTCATAGAGAACAACTCCAAGCAGCTCTAAATGAATGAGTGCAGGACTTCTTTTAACCTAGCTAGCACATAACTAGATTGCATGGGGACATGATGTGCAGGGCAACACAAAACCCAAAAGGCCTCGTGCAGAGGCTGCCACCATATTTTCAGTGGGAGGAGAGGTTCTTTCCTGGCATTTTGAGGGCAGAAGCTTTCAATGAGTGAAGCCTAGCTCCTTCTTTTCATCATATCATGCTGCTCTAGTGTTTTCTTTATATGGTACTGTAGAACCTTTCTGTTTTGCTTTGTTTTTTAAAAATTTATTTATCATTCCTTTCTCATCCTTTTCTGAGGAACCTCTGTAATTATTTTTTGCCTCCAAATCCCAGATATCTCTGCACCAAGTTGGGGATGCCCTGCTCTACTTTGGAACTAAAGCTGAACTATCACCATTGATCCAATCCAGCACAATTTGAACACTCAAGAGTTGGGCTCAGAATTTGGGATATGTCAAGGTGGGGCCACAGTAATTGTTATCGCTATTTGTTCCAATAACTTCAACGAGTCTAACTATGCATGTGCATAGGTTTAATTGGAAGAAAATAACAATAAAAAAACCCTGAAGGGTGCATCTTATCATCAAATTCTGTGGCAGGAGGATCTTTGCTCGCAGAAGGAAAAAGTATTTCTATATTTATTGTGCAATCATTTGATACATGCCTTCAAAGAAATCCATATCAGTTCCCGGCCGCCGCTCCACCACCTTTCTTTGCTTGTTATGTTTGTGCATGGCAGGCAAAGTAAGGAACTGACACTCCTACTGGCCGTGACTCTCAATCTTATCTTGATATTTGGAATGTTATATTAGACAAAGCTCAGACTCTTATCATGATCATTATGACTAATGGCTTTTCTGTGAACAAAAAATATTGCCTATTACATAAGTACAAATGGTAGAAATGCAGAAAAAGAATTTGAAGCACTTGTCAGATGAAATGGCATTGTTTTTGCTTCAAAATGCTCAAAATCTTTCAATTCCTTTCTCTCTTTTTCCAGACTATATATAAACAGAAAGAAGAGTTTTAAATAGAAGCAGCATATGTCCAAATGACAGTTCTATTCATAAACGGTTCAATTTGAGGTACTTTTCTTCCTACCATATGCTAGCTAGCATTTGCAGAAATCTAAATGTCAGTCAAACAATACTCCTGTGGTTGGGATCTCTAATATTTGTCATTATTATTTTGAAAAGTTGTGTTTTGAGTGTTTGTCAAAAGCAGAGACAGAGATTAGACTGAAGTCAGAGACAAAAACAAAGTTACTATTGACAGTTTGCTGTTTATTAAAATTAGCATCCACTATCTACTCACTCAGAGCTGGAGACATCTGGAGAGAAACGTGTGGAGAGGATTTCTCTGTGGCATCCAAGACGTCCAACATAGTCCCAAGGCAAAGAAGGTGGAAATACTGTAAGTACGTGAGAAAGTGGTCCCAATGGTCATATCTAAGCAGGTACAGGACTGACCATACTTTGGTCCTGTTTGGAGATTTATCAGCCAATGGCTGCTCTGCAAAGGGATGAATGTTCTCCAGGCAGGACTTCTTTGCCCACCTGCTCAGATTTTTGACATGAAAGCGTGTCCATCTTTGGAGTTTCCAGCAGGGGCAAGGCAGGCTATATCTTTTGGGTTGGCATAACTGTAGCCATTTTGCCATTTCAGAAGCAACAGCTTTTGATGGCAAAGGCCTGAGTTCATTGCCACAGCAGACAAGTTGTGCCAGCCCACTAGCCCTCCCTCTCTCTTACCTCATTATTCCTTAGTTAAGCTAGATTTCTTTGTGTTCTCCTGTTACCAGTAAAACTCGCCAAAAAGTGATCTCATTGTCTTCTACCATTACTAGTTAAGTTTTCCAGTTAGAGAACTGTCTCTTATCACTAAGCTGATGCTTAACAATTAGAGAAATGCACATAGGTACCAATACACATAGTAGTGCATAATAATGTAGACCTCTTTAACTATAGTTGGGGAATTTATTGCTGCGACACAAAGAAATGATGTAATCAGCTATGCTAATCACCTAGGGTAGAAGGTTAATAAAGGGAGGCCTCCCAGAGAAAGGGGAGT
>JAHTLZ010000204.1:57892630-57926058 GCA_023846285.1 Phrynocephalus versicolor | reverse complement strand
CTCTCTCTCTCTCTCTCTCTCTCTCTCTCTCTCTCTCTCTCTCTCTCTGTGTGTGTGTGTGTGTGTGTTTCTTCAAAGCACTTTCCCATTATTCCAGTACCCAGTACTTTCTCCTTTCTGCAGTGATCCCCCACCATCCCACCCCAATTTTGCAAGCATGAATGCGAGTAGCTGGTCATGTTATGGGCTGGATGGGAATTTTTGGCTGTCAATTATATTGGCTTGGATTGACAATGTGCTTTCACCCCTCCCATTCTTGTTTCAGGGGTAGGGTGTCTTAAAATCCCCAGTCACAATAGGTGGGTAGTGCAAGAGGTAACAGATTAACAATCCCTTGGTAAAATGCATTAAGCTACATGCCAGCCCTCAGATAACATTTGAATGATGAAAGAGAAAAGTAGGGGTAGGAAGCTAGGACTTTAAATGACTGTTCAGTGTAGACTTGAGGGCTGCCTTGGATTATTTAGAGTTATAGCATTCAGAAGGTTGCTGAACAGGTGGGCAGCACTCTTCTGAATATAATTAATCAATCAATCTGTCATTGGGCTGGAAGTCAGGAGATTCCAGACCCTTGTTCTGCACTACATTCACGCCCCTTTGCCAAGGGTAAGGTCAGCATTCAAAGATGAACAGTTTTATTACAAATAAAATTGTGGCTTAATTTAATCCATACAAACTTGTGTTGCCTCTTTATTCTGGGCTGGGTTGGCAATGACCTCTGGCGGTCCTTATCAGCCAACAAAGGCAAATCACTCTTTATATGGGATCTAGAACTGGCCTTTTGAAAAGCCAAATCTTCTGCTTTTCAGCTTGTCCTTTAGCTCACAGTGGGGAAGTCTTTATTATTCAGTTTGGCCACACTGTTCTTCCACTGGCCCCTCTCCATTGGACTGGGAAACTTATTTTCTTTAAAGCACCTTAGCTGTTTGTCATGCTCCACTGTTACTGGCATCACGAAAATGCCTCAGTTAAGTATTTACACTCTATAATTTCAGTTGAATCCTTTCAAGACTAGCCTGAGATATTTTGCAACCTGAGCAAATACCCTGCAACACATTTCTACAAGTCAGGGTGCATTGCATCCTAGTTCAGTCACAGTATTTAGCCACATGAGGCAGGAAACTCTGCAGGCATCTCTCCCCTGCCTAGAAACAATAACACAACAGAAAATTAAATTGTGGTGTAAATTATCCGGGGCTGGGGGGGAGGAAGCTGTTTTCTGTGCCAATCACCTCAATTTGGCCAAGGGTAGGGATGAGCCTATGTGGTTTATCAGCATGAATTTTGCCCTCTCTAGGATCTAGAAATTTAAATATAACTTTTGCAACAGGGCTAAGTACATCTTTCTTTCTTTCTTTCTTTCTTTCTTTCTTTCTCTTTCTTTCTTTCTTTCTTTCTTTCTTTCTTTCTTTCTTTCTTTCTTTCTTTCTTTCTTTCTTTCTTTCCTTTCTTTCCTCTTTCTTTCTTTCTTTCCTTCCTTCTTTCCTTCCTTCCTTCCTTCCTTCCTTTCCTTCCTTCTTATGTTCAACTGATCATCATTCAATTCAAACTTGTAATTTTTTTTATTTTGAAATCTTTTCAATTTCCTTCTGGTGTCATTCTTGTCATATGAATAACTTCTCTCTTCTACAGTTTCCCCTTGTTTCTTTAGTCTTCAATTATCTTCATTATCAATGCTTCATTATCTCATCTCAGTGCTTCTTCTTCACTTGCCCTGTATATTCTGCTAGGATTCAGCAGCAGCAACAATAATAACTCACCTTATTTCTCTCCATTGCTGATATTTGGGGGTGGACTAATGGCTCAGGCCTAAAAATCATGTTCTAAACATTTACAGGTGAGATGGCTTTTACAATATCTTGGATCTTTATGTTTTAGAAAGCAAATAATTAACTACTTGTAATTATTTTGAGCTGGTAATAAAAGATTTTGGAATGACTGGTTGCTAAAACTAATATGAGGAAGAGGACCACTGATATTGCTTCCATATTTTTTTAATTTCTTACTTCAGTGTTTGGTACTTTGCAATTTTTGTACTTTGCTCACCGAAGAAGAAATAGATGATACAGAAGTTTTTTCCATTAAATTTGGGCCAGAATTTATTAATAAAATATTTCATTCTAACTGTTAATTGTTGACCAACAAGAGGACCTGTTGCATAAGGGTCCGAACCATTCTGCTTATTAATTAACTGCCCCTCCATGGCTTCCACAAGATTCCTAAATGAAGGTGAAAGGGTGCAACCAACGTGTTAGGTACTCCTCCTAGTCCTAAAATCTTGTCAGCCCAGAGCAGCCCTCATTTCCTTTCTAATATTATAGGTTAAACTATGCCTATTCTATACTTGCCTATTGTTATTGTTTATTTTAATATGAGTTTATCCAGTTTATCAAAGACCTGTGTATCAATCTCACTATTTAATAAGTCAAAAACATTAACGTATTTGTCACTAACAATTTTTTCCACCATAGCCTCAGATAGGTGGTCACCTTCTGGTAAATCTAAAACAGATGTTGCCACTCCACTAGTGTTGCTTCAACCAGCCTGCGAATTCAGTCACAGCTTGGCTTAACTCCTCCGTCTGTGCACTGGCATCAGTTCCCTTTGGTCATTGCCACACTGGCACCTCTTCCCTGCTGCTGCCATTGCTTAAGGTATATGGGACATGTGCCTGTGGTGCAAACTAACCCACAAGTGTTTGTTGTAAGCTAGTGTCCCAAGGCCAAGAGGTTGTCCTGGATGTGGTAATGTGTGAGGCAATGTACTCACCTGTTGTAGGCCTCGCCACCGGAGATGGAGCCATCTGCCTAAATATTGGAGTGAGCTGACAAATCAATGGCCTTTGCCTGGTTTGGGACGTCCATGGTACGCAATGCACTGACCTCTTGCTTTCTCAGGATGGCCAGAACAGAGGCTGCAGGCAACTGCATGGGCTGTTTTGGTGTAACTGCCACAGGGATAGATGAAGAGGATGATCCAGCTAATTCTCCTTCCAAAAAGCAGTATGTGACATAATCAAATCACCCATCCTTTTTACTTTGTGTGCTTTTGGGACCTAGTGTTACACTGTGTCCTACCCCCACCAGAAGAGGCCTCAAGCCCTTGTCTCCTCGCATGTTCTTTTTCTGACTCAGTTTGTCCCAAATGTCTGTGTACTGAGGCCAGTCCTCATCAGAAGATGAAGACTACTCAGGTGGTGGGTGTGGTGGATTATGCCTTTTGGCAGGGGCTTTGCCCTTGCCTTTACCTGCAACAAACTTAGGTGGCATGCTGAGTCAAACCATGGTAAGAATCCCACTGGGCAGTTATTCAGAGAACTTAACAAGCAATTCAATATCAATAGGCTTATGTAAACTTGGCTTACAATAATCAAATGCCTGCCATTAACCAGGAGATAAAAGGGAACACAGGAAGGGAGGAGGAGGAGGAGGAGGTGCAATGGCCTTGTGGAATATGAAAGTAGGGATGATCACTAGCAGCTTACAGTTTCTCTTTCCCTGCTTAGGACTGTTGGCTGCTGGAGAAACTGCAAACCACCTAGGATACACACTAATGCCAAAGAGATAACCAAGAATTGATAAATTCTCAGTCCAAGGCTCCAGTTCTAAGTTCTACCAACCTCACCATGCCAATCGCCAACAAATAAGACATGCCCTGGTAACCACAGACAAGTGGTGTCATTAATTGCAGAGCGCTGTACAATGAACTGGTTAGTCTGCTAACTAACCACCACCCCAGATCCTCTTGCCAGCAATCAATTGAACCACCCCAACATTAAATGAATCATCCCCATAACACAATTTAATCCACTACTTGTTTTTTATTATGCTATTTAAAAAATTATTATTACTCTTACTTAACTACCTCCTCCCTCTGTCCCCCTTAAGACAGGCAGCCTCTCAGGAGGTAACAAGAAGTAAGGCAATGAAATAAATCAGGGCTGTCCAACTTTGAACAGGCTGAGGTCTACTTTTTCTGGAACAAAGTGCCTAAGGGCTACTACACTAAAACCTCTACTTATGGATTTTATCCATTCCTTCCAAGTACATGGTCATAAGTAAAAAAAATTGTAAGTAGAGTAGCAGTTTCCCATAGGAATTCATTGAAAATCAATTAATCAGTTATGGAGGGAATTGTCCAGGGGTGAAGAAGAAGGGAGATGTCACTGCACAAAGGAGATGGGCACACCTGCAACCCCACCTCTCACCCCTCTCCTCCCCTCTCCTCCCTCCACTCTGCACCAGCGACTTAGCTGGTCACAAGACAGTGGCACACCAATCATCTGGCCGGTGGGGGGAACAGGGGATCAACCCAGAACTTTTCTGGAGCAGTGGTGGTCCTTGGGATGGGGGAGGGAGGGTGGAGAACTTATCCCCTCACTTTTTTTATTGATGGCCAGAGGGCTACTTTTGAACACTTTGTGGGCTACCAGTAGCCCATGGTCTATCTGTTGGGCAGGCCTGAAATAAATGAGCTGTCAGCGCCCAACAGGGCAAAAGGCAAACTGTGCAGCTTGGTGGAGGCATGAGCTGAGTTCTTTCAGCAGCTGAGGTCACAAGCGAAACCTCCACTACTGCCAAGCGCACTCCTGCCCAACAAAGTTGATGAGAGGCAAGAGGCTGGGGAGCTGTGGGGGCAGCCTTTAATAGGCTCACTCACCTCTGCCTTCCAGCCTCCACAACAGGTGCACAATCTTGACACCTCTTCATTCTGTGGAGGCAAAGAAGCCCCAGCCAGGCAAGAAGACTCACAGAGCCTCCATTTGTACTTCTGTGGTTGAGTTTTCATGGCATTTCAACTTTGTGGTGCAGTGGTTAAATGCCTGCACTGCAGCTAAAACTGTGCTCATGACCTGGAGTTCCAACCCAGGTAGCAGGCTCATGGTTGACTCAGCCTTCCATCCTGCTGAGGTCAATAAAATGAGTACCCAGCTTGCTGTGGGGGGGGGGGGAGCAATGTGTAGCCTGCATAATTAAACTGTAAACCACCCAGAGAGTAATTCAAGTGGTATGGGGTGGTATATAAGCAGAACGCTTTGCTTTCTATAGGGTATTTTTTATTATTTATTCAGAAGTACAATATCTAGTTTAGAAATCTGGCTATGGAACCGCAGGATGGGATTTTCTTGACAGTGACTAGAATCTATAATCTCTTCCAGCTAAGATGATGATGATCATCATCATCATCATTAGAAGCAGTAGCAACAACAACAACAACAACAGCTATTTTGTCCTTGTTAACTTGCTTGTACAGTACTGAAGTTTCATTTTCTAAAACTGGAGATGGCTGGAATTTATAAGGAGGAAAACATGTGAGTAATCTCTAAGAGTGAAGGTTGAAGACATGAAAGCAAGGTGGTCCCATGTTTCTTGCCTTTCTTCTCAACCAGCGTCCTGCTAGCACAACCCTGCTCATGGGGTCAACTAGTCCCCTTCTCTAAACTTTTCAGAGGCTATCATTCATTGGGCTGCAGTGACTTTCCCCCTTTTTGTTGTTCAGTAAAGTAAGTGGCATATCAAAACAGCAGTGCATCCATCTAATATGTTATTAGAATTTTGCTACATTGGTTAGGAAAATATTTTAAAGGGGGAAGAAAATTAATTTTGCGACCCTAAGAAGTCACACTGACTTATTTCCTGACTTATTTGTCTCCACAGTTCCATTTGAGTGCAAAACTAGCCCAAAACATGGGGTATAGGATAATTAGCAACATACTGAATTGTACCAACCAAACAAACCCCAAAGATCCTGCTGCTGTAATAGAAATGGACAGGATAGTTCTTCGAGAAGCAGGATGGATAGATCTAAGTAAAAACACATGTGGAAGCTGTAATTGGTTTGTACAAACAATGTACCCCATTTGGACAGGCCATATGTGAACAAATAAATCACCGTAAGCTGAAGACAGAGATCAAGTTTTAAGATCTACTCAATTGTGACTCTAAAGTTAAGTCACAGCTAGAATAAGTCCATATGAACCTATGGAGGAATTGACTTACAAAATACCCACTGATTCAATTGACTTTTTCAAGTGTGACTTACTATACTAAGCTGCAAGATTTCAGTCAATATAATAATGGGTTTTGATGTAAAAAGTGTTACTCTTTTAGGCTGGCCAATTCAATTAACATTCACATATTGTACAATGACAAGGAGGCTGCTGATCCTTTAGAAATTCAAATACATAATATAAGCAAAAAATAGCATACCTGACTCAGGAAAAACAAACTGCTTTACATACCACCCAGGCCTAAAGAAGGTTTTGAAAGCTTGACAATTTCAGCACTAAATAGAGTTCAGATTTGTTGGTAGGCAGAATAGAAAAAGAATAATGGTTCCTAGATTCCAATGCTGCATTCACCAATGTGGTCTTTTTAAACTGGATATGGTCCTGTTTCTTTTCCCTCCCATAACAACATTGTTACCATTTGTGATAAACTTCTTTGTTAAAAACATTGTTCTTATGAGAAACTCTCTCACGTGCATCCCTGTCACATCTTTTTTTAAAGAATATACCTCAAACTCAACTGCTAGACTCTACTAGAGGAGATCCATTGAATCAATAGCTGGGCCTACTCTAATAGTGATCAGCAATTGAATTCAAGCCCTTGTATCCAGACACAATAACATAATAGCCAATATCTATAGAAAGTGATGCAGAAATTTAATGGGAATAGAGTGTCTTATTTAGGATCTAGGTAGCTGGCAGCTGCTAAATATCCTGTGGAGCAATAGCATGATAAAGATTTGGGGAGAGGGACTGAGAAAATTGCAGGGAAGGTATTTAGCTCTTTCAACCAGCAAATGCTAGAGGATTTCTGTAATTCCATTCCTCACCTCTTGATTCTGCCTATTGCCTTATGAAATGTACAAGCACAATCCATTTCAGAAACATCCTCGTAAACCAAAATATTTGTATATCAAAGTAAATTTCCCCATAGGAAACAATGGAAACTTCCCTGATTTGTTTTGGGGACCCAGTTACCATTATTTCCTATGGAGAAATTCGCTTTGACTGGGAGCCACAGAGAGTTCTTAGATATTGGGGAGACAAGTCTGATATGGGAATGTTTATACTAAAAGTCATTATAGATCTTTTCCCATACAAGGCAGACCCAAAAGACCCCAAAACAATTTGTGGATATAAAATTAGATAAGAATGCCAAATGAAAAGCCAATTATGTAATGAGTTAAATACAAAAGTGTAACCACATCATTCAATGATGCCTAAACATGAAACAGACCAGTCATTTCCCTCTATCCATAAGAATAAACACCATGCAACAGCAGAGGAAATCATTCAGACATACTTGGGCAGTTCGAAGACCCGCTCAAGAAGGCCTAGGAACACTCTTTCAAAAAACAAACAAATAAATAAAAACTTCACAAAAAGCCAGTGCTTGCCACATCTAAGGGGAGCTAGGACACTTGAAGTAGTGGTGTAGCTCTACTGAAATGTGTAAACAAATCATCATTGCCTCACAATTCCATTCTTCAGAAGTCTGCCTCTAAAAATTGTTCCATAATGGGAAATATAGTTATGTGTATTTACTACTAAGGAGGCCAGAATTCTGCCATTGAAAACACGAGTGAGAAATGTTGTTAACACATTAAAGTTAACTGGATAAAGGAAACATATGCAGTACTTCTACAAAATCGAAACATCTAACTACGCCTGGGATGGGCAGCCCTCATTCTTGTTGCTTTGTCCTCACGAACTCCATCATCCATCTCCACATTTGATAATTAAGAGCCTCATGGCACAGTGGTTAAACCGCACTGCCTTCCCAGACCCGAAATAAAGAGTTGACACAAAATTATTGGAATTTAAAATTGGGCTGCAATTTATTAAATCTCATTTAACTCTGATAACACAAGCTTCTTAAAAGAAGAAAAAGGGGGCCTGCCATAGTGCAAGTAAAAGAGGGCCTTAGTCTACTTTGACCTTCTGCCCCTTAATCACTTCAGTGAGTTCCTACTTCATAACTGTGCTGTTGTTCTTATTCCGCACATTTCCAAACTCCAGGAGACTAACCCCCCAATGCAGCCTTAAAGAAATTAAACCACAACCTATTGTCTTACTAATATCTGACTACCTTGAACCTGTGGTACAGACATTGTATTACAAGATTGCCCTGTACCCTTAAGGGCACATATACGATGAACTCACCTAAGATCAAAATCTTGCACTACTTGCCGTCGTGACTGAAATTAACCTGGGGATGAGAATGGGATGGGCAAAAACACATTGTTGCCCCACAGCCAGTCAGGGTAACAGCCAAAAATTCCCATCTGGCTCTGAAGCAACCAGCTACTCTCATTCTCATTACCCCTAGGGTGGGTGGGAGGGATGCTCAAAAGCAAGGAAAGAAACTGGGGCAAGCAGGTTATCAAGGCCAGCTCTCCTGACCACATGGCAGTGTGATATTTGCACCAAACTATGGGTCAGACAGGCAAAGAAGCCCCACTGTGGACCATTCCCACATGGAGCCACCATTACTGCAGTCAAAACTCTGCTCATGACCTGAGTTTAATTCCAGCGAGTTTAAGATAACTGTTTCAAGTCTGACTTAGCCTTCCTTCCTTCCTTCCTTCCTTCCTTCCTTCCTTCCTTCCTTCCTTCCTTCCTTCCTTCCTTCCTTCCTTATTTGGTAAACTGTGTATCCAGCTCGGGGTGGGGGATGAGTAGCCCACATAACTAAAAATATAACTTCCAAGAGAACAATTTAAGTGTTACATTGTACTATATGACAAGCACATTTTGCTTTTATTTCGATGACAACTGGCCCCCAGCATGTGCTACTCCATATTCTTTACATTTGCTTGCTTGCATGTTTGATTGTTTAGCCATTGCAACACAATTATTGACTCACTATATCAAAGAGATCTAATGAGAAAGACTCCTAGAAAGAACTCATTACCTTGCAAGACACAGCAAGTGTTTTCTGAAGAGATTTTTATTTTGGAACCACATCAACTTATTCACAGAGGTATATAATGTAAAGACTGTGAACAATATTAACTTGTTTAATCTTTAACTTGTGACCCTTCTAATTTTAGCCATCATTTCAACTTTTGCATTTTTAATCATTTCAGGGTGCTGTCATTGTCAGAACAGCTGAACTATGCCTTTTAATTTTGAGCAGCAGTAACCTTCTGCCTGAAAAGACTTGTCTTAATTTTTCCACAGTATCACACACAGGAAAAGACTTTGGAATTTATATTCATATTTAGAGATGGGCACGAAACGGAAAAGTGGGGTTTCGTTTCCTTTCCATTTCGTGCCCATCTCCCTTCGTTTAGCGTTTTTCGGACACAAATGTTTTAAAAACTTTGTTTCCGTTTTTCGTGTTTCGGGTTCTTCCCCATGGTGGATGAGAGCGCCAGGTGCACTGTCATCCCCGTGGGGAAGATCCCTTTAAAGAGACCCCATTCTGCCTCTGCAGAATGGGGGTCTCTTCTTCCCCACGCAGGTCATGACAGCATCAGGCGCTGTAATCTGGCGGGGGAAGGCGGAGGGCGGTCGGGACTCAGAAGGGGGCTGCGTTCCGGCCCCCACATGTGGAAGCTGGATCCCAGCCCCCTCTCGCCGCCGGGCTGTCATTCACCAAGTGGTGATAGCTGGACAGGGGGCTGGGATCTGGACTAGTTGCACGGAAGCCGGATCCCAGCCCCTCTTGCCGCCCTCCCTTGAGAGGAAACCGAGGGCTCTGCTCTGCTTGTACAGCTGAACCTGTGGTCCCCTCTGAAGGGATGAATGCTGCAGCCCACCAGGCTATCAGTCTGTGGGGGAAGGGTGGCGAGAGGGGGCTCCGATCCTGCCTCCACATGCAGAGACCTGATTGGAGCCCCTTCCTTCCCGACTCCACCCACAGCATGCAGCCCACCAGGCTATCAGTCTGTGGGGGAAGGGTGGCGAGAGGGGGCTCCAATTCTGCCTCCACACGCAGAGACCGGATGGCAGCCTCTTCTCTACTCCACCCCCGAAGCCAGAAGCCAGAAGCCTGTTACTGGACCAGGAAGGCCAGCAGCAGCACCAGCAGGTAGGAGGACTCTCTTCCATTCATCGGGCGGCCAGGCCAGTAACAGAAATAAACAGAACCAAAGAAAATTTTCTTTGTTCTGTTCGGTTCAAGCGTAGCCCATCCAAATTGTCGTTCTTCATTCCGTTAGGTAACGTAATGACTAACGACTAACGGTAATGGAAAATTCATCATTTCGTTCCCATCTCTATTCATATTTATGAGAGCTCTGAAGTTCTTTATGTCAAATTGTGGTGCCACACTTGACTTTCCCCATTCACCACAGCTGGGATCCCACTCACCTTTGTCTGCCCAGTCTTCCTTTGCTGTGCCAGACTAGGAAGTAACTGAGGCTGCCCTTCCTTGCTTCTATGGGCAGCTGGCCAACCTGAAGAGAAGGTGGGACAGGCAGAAGTCCCACATAGCTGGAGACTGGTTGGCAGCCTATGGAGAAGGGGAAGGGCAGCCCCAGGTCTGTCCCAAACTGGTGTGCTGCAGGCAAAGGAGAACCAATGCACCAAGGAAGGTAAGTGGGCCTCCCATCCATGGGGAAGGTGAATCGTTAAATGTGGTACCTGTGATGGCACACTACTGATTCGGTATGAAGCACTTCATAATACTCTGGGCCCATTTCTAAGGGGGTTCATCAGATGTATACTAGAAGAGGAGAAAAAAAGAAAGAGAAGGCACATAGGCAGGAAGGACAATCGAATATCCTTCCCAAAGCATACATTTCTTAACAAGCGCAAACAAAAAAAGTTGGGATTTTTCCTTGACCAAAAATGTCATCATTGTTCAGTGCAGCTGTATAAAGTTTCCAGAATGACAGATTCTGTATAAGTAAGTTTCCACTATGTTAAATCCGTAACCTAGAAAACAAGAAGGGAAGAAGCTTTAGCGATTTTTAGGGGCAATGCAGCTTGTTTTATTGGGGTCATTTCATTCCTTCTGTCTAGAATAGTGAGGCCCAATTCAATGGAACAGTAAATTGTTCTCTTGGGGAAAAGACTTTTAAGTATATATAGATATTGGTGGAGATGGGGAGTAGCGTGGAAGAATCTCTTTTCTTTTCTTTTTGTTTCAAGGACTGCTGGGTGCAGACCTGTCAAAATGATATGGAGTTAGCCTACCTGGACTGAATTAATTTCCAGTGCTCTGTTTTTCATTTGATTTGTAAAGTTGCCATGCAGAATGCATGTGTGTTCTTTAAATTCTAGTTTTTAAAAGTTATTTACTGAATTCCTTTTTTTAAAAAAATGATTAGTTTTAAAAGAATCAACAAAGGATGACCAAATTACATGCATGTTTCCTTTTTAGTCATGCTGGAGAAGACAGGTCCCTGGAGACAGCTGTTCAGTAACCTGGAGAGTTATTAAAGGTGCCAAAAGGAGCCAGAGAGAGACAGGAATTGCACACCATCAGGCTGTAGGTGTGCTGTGAACAAGAGGCATAGATTTGTGTATGTCCCATTTTCATATGGGAGAAAAAAGAAATTGCACACTTACTCTCTTTTCCCTAAAACTTGAGGATTTTTCACCAAGAGCAGTGAACAAGATAATGCTTAAGTATCATAGGGGAGGGGCATGACACTCAAGTTACCTTTTGATAGTACTGGCCAGTAGGTGGCATTGGTATAGGTTGCTTGAACTTTCCTTACCATGAAAATGCCATGATGAGGCAATACAAGTGACACAAGGGATAGTGCCAAGAGATGAAATCCCCAGGCTGGGAAGCACTCAATCAACTACTATGGAAGAGCAAAGACAAAGTATCAGTAGCTCTGTCATTAATGACACAACTAAATTAAAGCTGAAAGGATGTCTAGTGGTTGACATGCAAGGGAAGTCCAAAATTGGACAGCACATGCAACTGGAACATGGGACGTGAGAAACATGAATCAAGGTAATATGAACACTCTAAAGCAAGTCACAAAATGCATAAGCATTGCAGCACTTGGTGTTACTGAATAAAGTGGAATGGAATGGGACATATTCAATCAAAAAACAGCAATGTGTTTTACTTTGGAAATGACAAACTCAGAAGAAATAGAATAGAATAACTCTAATACTATAGGGGCCATAATTCAAGGTCTGACTAGATAATACTGACCAGAGTCCATGAACATAACCATTACACACCAAAACAAGCCAAATGTATAAATATAGGTGACTGGAACAAAGCAGAGCTACCCTACAGTTCTAGCAGTTCACAGATTGTTAACTAGCTGGATACTTCAACAGAACTATAGTGAGCTCTGTTTATTTGGCTATCAGTGCTTCCTTCTGCAGTGAAAAAAAAAACATTTTAAACACCCACCACTTCTCTGGCTACACTTCCCATTAAGGGGAGGAGAGGCGTGGGGCTTTTAAACTTCTCGGCGGTGGTTGCAGGGCCTCCTGGTGGCCCCACTGGCCCTTTCTGGTGTGGCAGCACAGTAGTGGGAGGGCCTCCCCCAGTCTGCTCACCCTCTCCAGCTGGGGTGTTCAGCAGCAGTGGCAGCGGTGGTGGCGAGCCCAGCAGGTAATGGTCTGTTTTACAGACTGAATAAAAAGGTTCATTTCAACAGAAAAAATGACAGTTTTGTCTCTAACAAAATGCTGCTTCATTGTTTCATTTTGTTTCATTTTGTTACATAATGAAACAACAAAACAGCATTTCACTTTTCATTTTGTGCCAATCCCTACTTGCTACATGTGTAGGCTGTGTTGTTCTCAGGCACAAAGAAGTACATTGGACACACAATGAAATTAACCACCAGTGAAGTGTTTCTTCCCTCCATAATCCCTTTATTACTTCCTTCTGTAAGGGTGACCTTTTTATTGGTTTGTTTTGTCCTTCAAGTCTGCTGGGAAAGATTCACTGCCTTTGTTCCCACCTTTTCTTTTCTATCTTCCTCCAACAGACCCTGTCCTTACTACTCTTCACTCCTGGGACAAGTTTTTTTTGTTCCTCTGCTATACTCTGCTTGTGGTCAGCAGAAGGAATGGACCTCCTAAAAGTCCTAGCTGCTACTTATACCTATCAGGAATTATCAAGCCACACCCCCTCTTAAAAATCTAAGCACATGGTGCTTAAAATAGGGATTACCCAGAGATTACTCCAGATCACATGCCGTTTGCAAGCTCTGCCCCTTATCCTTAAACTGAGTACATGGCTGCTAAATACATGGTGCTTCTCAATGTGGACTTCCTAAGGGTTATAAAAATCACCCATTTCTCTGCCTTGTACCCCCCTTTTCTGTCTTCCTCCAACAGATCCTGTCCTTGCTACCTTTCTCTCCTGGGGCAAGTTTTGGATTTTGCTCGTCAGCTGTGCTCTGCTTGGAGTCAGCAGACAGAAAGTTGAATAGAATAAATAAAATGACTTGAGTAAAAGAAAACTGAAATCAAATTCCAATACACCTGAGGTGAATGAGGAGCAAAATCCATTAGCTATGAGGACTAGGTGCAAGTTTTCAGGTTGGTTTGAATTCAGCCAACCTGAATCCCCAAATCAGAATTTATATTTGAAAGAATTAGCAGATCAAACATATCTCAGGAGAAAGTCACTTGAATGGCTGTTGGATGAAGCTGTGGTGGACACTATGCCTCTAGGCCAACAATCAGGACTTAAACTCATGCCACGGTGATAGGTTCTGCATGTGATTTACAGAAGACTGCATGCAGTATGTTCTGTTGGAGAACAAAGTCTGTGTACAAATAGGATCTTCCACCCAAACTGAATGTTCTAGGCCAGTTTATCGGGGACAGAGCAGACTGTGATTGACACATACAGAACACTGTAAGTATTTTCCCTTAGGGCCACTTTTAAACAGAGGACCTTATTTATTTATTTTTTTAAATGCTAGTAGAGCTGCTTCTGCCGCCGCCATCCCCTAACTCACCAGAAATGAAGAAAAACCCCTTTTAACCTCAAGATGGAAGGGTTTCTGTTGTCAGATTTTCTTTCTGTTGCCCTGGAGCTTGTAGGCTCAGAATAGAAATCCCAAATCTAAAAGCTGACCACCCCTTTCACCAAGTAAGGAAGTCTCATAGCAACAAAGAATTCATTTATCCATCTAGTTAAATTGTCCGCAATTTACTCACAACAACAAGACTTCCTTTGTTGCTTGCCAACTCATTGACCCAGCAATGACTTAGCATTCTTTCAGGGTATTTTCTGCTACATGGCTTTGTACCACCCAAGGATTTTTCCCCCTGACACATCCCAATACCTGCTATCTGTGATGTTTGTCTCATTCTAGTGATGGAACCTACTCTAAACATAAATGAAAATAGTGAGTGGAAGGGATGGGACCCTGAGAACTCCATCCTTCCAATGCTAGTGTGTGTTACTAATTTAAAATTCTTACAATGATTTTCAGTAACTGTCAGTTCCCTAGTCTTCATACCAGTCCTGCTGAATCTTTAAAATGTCTTGCCATGGAACGCATCTCTGAAGAATTTTCCAGGATGTTTATCTGCTGCATCAAAAATAGCAAAATGCCTTGTGGCACCTTAAAGATCAACCAGTTTTATTTGGCATACATTTTCATGGACTACTGCCTCCACCATCACATGCAGGGAGCGTGGTCTCAGTAGGAAGTCACTTAATTAAATGATATTTACTCTATTTAGCTTACCAGTTTCATAAACATTGCTTCTTAAAAGCATACTGCCCTTCCAAAATAATCTACAGGATTTTCCTTCTATTTAATCACTGAGATTTTCCATATAAATCATCATTCTTCTAATTTAAAAAAAAAATCTTACTTTGGTATACCTTTATGCTCACTGCCAGTTTTTAGAGCAATGCTTCAGAAAGAACACAGAAGGAAATGTGTCTTTTTAAAAAAACAAGAACTCTAAATGGAGAGGTCAACCAACCTAACTCCACTGGATCATGCAAAATATAAAAAGTTTTTTTTCCCCATAGAAGGGAAAGCTATACCTGCAAATACCTTTCAGTTCTAAGGAGCAGAACAACACTAATGGTAGATTCATTATTTTTTAAAAAATAAATAAAATCTATTTTAAAAGTGTAGAGAAGAAAGCATGGTACATAATTGTTTGTAATTTGGCATGCGTAAGTACTTCCCCATTGGCTACTTTCCTTGCAGATTGCAGCCAGCTCAGATGAGAAGAGAAATATACTAGGGATGGGAACAAAATGGAAAAATTGAGATTCGTTTTGTGATGTTTCGTGAAAAATGATTTTTTTTAAAAAAAGAAATCATACAAAATGAACCAGTTACAAACCAATTCATTACTCTATGAGTCCCTTGGGTCCTAGAGGCACCAAATTTGGAGCGTACCTTCCTTGGAATCCCATCTTTAAGCCCTCCAAATTTGGAGAGATTTGGAGTTCAGGGGGCTGGGTTATTCAACTTGAAAGGGGGAGACCCAGAAAAAATATTTAGAATTGCAAATTGAGTAAATTGGGGACCATTTAATGATCCCAGGCAGCTAGCAGGGTGAAAATTATAGTGGAGCTTCCTCAAGCTCTCCCCTTGAAGCACCCCCAATTTGGAGAGGTTTGGTGCACAGGGAACAAAGTTATTGAGCTCCAAAGAGGCTGCAGGAGGAACTTAATTGAAGGAGTGTGCCTAAGGGGGAGCTGTCAGTCAACCCTATAAATGGTAAACCATGCCAAAGACACACCTTCCATTAAGCATAAGCAACCCCAACCTCCTTTGGAGCTTTATATCTCTTCCCCCAGAAACCCTAACATTTCCAGATATCAAGGGATCCCCTAAAATCACTTGGGGAAGCTAAGTCTTCCATTCACATGCCTGCTGAGATCAAGAATTTTCCACTGAATATATTTTAAAGTAACAGAATTATAGAGTTGTAAGAGACCTCAAGGGTCATCTAGTACAAGCCCTGTCATGCAGGAACCCCCATCACAGTGCTCCTGACATATGGCCATCCAGCCTCTGCTTAAAAGCCTCCAAAGGAGGAGACTACACCACTTTCCGTGGCAGCATATTCCACTTCCGAACAGCTCTCACTGACATGAAGGTCTTCCTAATGTTCAAATAGTTTAAAACCATTGCCCTGAGTTCTAGTCTCTGAAACCATGGAAAACAAACCAGTCCCTTCTTCAATGTGACATCCTTTCAAATGTTTTAACATAGTTATCATATCCTCTCTCAGCCTTCTTTTTGTAAGGCTAAATATTCCCAGCTACCTAACCAGTTCCCTGCAATGCATTTCTTCCAGACTCTCAGTCATCTTGGTCACTGAACTCTGGACCTGTTCAAGATTGTCAACATCCTTTTTAAATTGAGGTGCACAGAACTGGACACAGATCTGCAAATAATGCTGCAAGTTCCCTTTCCCCCACCCACCCACCCACCCCGACTGGTTCCCTCACTCACGAGCCAGGGCATGCTGCTTGGCTCCTCCACATGACACAACTGTCCAGTCCTAGCAGAAAAATCTGCTTCCCTCCTCCAGCAGCCATCCACTCAGACCAGGAAGCAGGATAAGGATTTCAGCAGTGCAGCCTTTGAATGAGTAGCTGCCAGAGGAGGCAGAGGAGGAAAGCAGGTGTACCTACCAGGGCTGAGAAGTCATGTGATGAGGAGGAGCCAACCATCACTTCCTGGCTAGTGAGTGGCAGAAGTAAACATGCAACACCTGTTGTGCTTCAACAATAACTTTTGATGATTGTTGGCACAAAGTGATTCATGCCCTTTTCTAATCATTTCAATTTACAACAATTAAGAGATGCAGATTTTCAAATTTCAAAATCTTTACTTGGCTTTGAGCCCAAATGTAAACACATTTGCCCTACATCAGCCCAAGGTAAAGTGCACCATTCTTCAAAGCCACAAATTATCCTCTGAGTAAAATCTTATGTTCAGTATATATCTCCAGGATAGTGCCATTTTCACCTGTTGTTCTAGTTGCTGTCTTTTAAATCCTCTAAATAACTTAATTAAGTGTATTGATTTGAATTGCTTAGTCTTTCTGGAGTCAATGTGGATAAATGAGCAGAACTGTTTACAGATGGGGCTGGCAACCAACCTCTCCCTGCTTTAAAGAAAAATAATCCAATTTCAGGAAGTGGTATTTTTCTGAGGACATTTTCAGAAAAACAAACTTCCAGAATAAGAATGAAAAGAGATTAATTCAGTCATCTGGTAAAATAGCTTTTTAACATCACCAGGAGACAAATTTTACAGCAGACTTTGAACATTGTGAAGTTACTGGCAAACAGAAAACTATTCCTGCAAATGTAAGCTCCCTGTTTATTATAGTTTCAGTGGCCCGAGCTATACAAGGAAGCTACCTGGCACATCTCTTTGGTGAACCATGGGAGATGCAAACAACCCGTGACTCATTTTGCCCTTTCAGCACAACAAGCTCTCTTTGTTGTTTCTGTTGTTGGGTACAGTTCAGAAGGATGCTGCATCCATCAAAAGAGAGTCAGATGGTGCATATATAGCAACAACATCTTTTAATAATGCAGTACATGAGGAAAACAGTTTGCTTGGCATGTTTCATCTTCCAATTAGCACCTCAGCAAAAAGAAAGAAAAAGAAAAAGAAAAAAGAAAAAAAAAAAGAAAAAAGGGGGAAATCAGATGCTGCTTCATCTATCACTTAATAGACTCTGTTTTGTACTTCACAGAAATGTCTGCTTTACAGGGACATTTTCCACCTATGTCTCTGGAAAAGAACTGGGCATTTTAAATAACATTTCCCCTCTACATGAAAACAGGGAATTTCAGTTTATGGTGACCCTTTCTCATTCCACACAGTGGACCTTAATTGGCTTCAATTAAAGAGTTCTGCCTTCCTTTTCTGTTTTAATTCACCAATGCATTTAAATATTTGGAAATTCTTTGATCACTGTGGGTTGCACCTTTCTCCACCTGTTGTTTTGAAGGTCTGTTTTCAATTGTGGGATCTTGATTGATTGTCTGAAGAGAGAGGGAGGGGTCTAAATAGTTTTTAATAAAATGCAATAAAAATTAGCCAAGTTTCCGATCAGGTTAACCAGCAAAGAGATCTAGGAATCAAAAGGTCCAACCAAATTACTATGTTTTACTTTTATGTGAACATCCATTTTTTTTGGTGGAATATTGTATGAAGTGTAGTGGATGTAATCTCCTTAACCATGGGAATCCCAGAGTGAGGCAAGGGGGCATGTGGACCCTACTTGGAATCTAAGACTGTTTATTATTTTGATGTGCACAGACAGATGGATTGCATTGAGGCATGGAAATACTGTGACACTGCTTTGTCATTGCCCTCTGGCAAATTTCTGCAGACATTCTGTTTTGTAGCTGCCTCATGGCTTCTTCTTCTTGCAGAACATACAGTGTAAGGTGGACTCTGTAGGTGACTCCTGACAGAAGAGTCAAGTTGGTGCTATCAATAAAATAACACATTGTGCTACTACTACATCTTCTCCTTTGTAATAGCACTGTTTGTGGAAAGCAAACAACCAAGAGCTTTTGGGGTAAAAGGTATGGGGAATGTTGCTCACTGCGATCCTAGGTGGTGATGAAAGTGGGGTGGATTCACACCTCAGACCTTGGCCAGCTGCCCACCCATTATATACAGAATTCAACCTGACTCAACCTCTCATATCCTTCTCTCCTGCCCCACTCACCACAAGCCCCGCCTTTGGTTTCTGACCCCTTATCTTTCTAATTTCTCTGGATCCACAGAGAGTATAACAAAGTGCCTTCTTGAGGACAAACTTCCGCAATTGACAGTCTCAGTGGCAGAATACTTGGCCACTGTTTCATATATTAATAATTAGTTTGGGCCCAAGGCCTGCTATTAACTCAATCTTTTAACCATTTTATCTATTTATTTCCTACCTCTCTATTCTACATTTTGCTGTATCTGTTTTTATATTATTTTATGTCAATAAAGGTTCTTGTGATTGTGATTGTACAGAATTCAATTACAACAGGCTGAAAATCTTCCCTGTCTTTCCCTTGATGATGATTTAAGGGGAGGTGGGGAATTCTTTTTCTTTTTTTCATTGATCAGGTGCTGCAGATGTTACTGCTCTTGCTAAAAAGCTTAGGTAGGCAAGTAGAAGATATCCTATTGCCATAAGTTAATGCAGAGGTGTCCTGGGGCATTAAAGGAAGAGAGGAAATGGTAGGGAACAGCCCAAGTGTGCAGGATTGATTGTCAATATAGTTTTATGTGTGTGAAATGGAGTGATCTTTATTAGAACAGCACAAGAAACATCAGGTTGCAATAAAATTATCTCGACAACATGGCTTGCCTATTGTGGACTATTATCCCATTCCTCAGTTTGTTGAGATAGGCTTTTGGGAATCTAAAATTAATAACTCCTATTTCAATTGCAACCTTGAGAGAATTTTAAAAGATATCTGCAAAATAACTGACAAATGCCCAAGGAATATGAATACTGGAAGTGATAATTGAATTGTTGAGCTTTTGTATAGTGTGATATAGATAGATAGACAGACAGACAGATAGATAGATAGATAGATAGATAGATAGATAGATAGATAGATAGATAGATAGATAGATAGATAGATAGATAGATAGATAGATAGATAGATAGATAATCTGGAGTTTTCTTGCCATTCAAATCAGTTCAAGAGGGTCACTCTTTTCTGGTGCCACTTTTAACATTATTATTAGGGCCGTACAAGGAGAATGAGTTGGAGATTTTGTAGGGTGGGCATAGAAATTTGTAAATGCATTTCTTTCCTTTCCTTGGTGGAATGACTGTGGGGATTTTGCTGATGGGCAGCACCACTACATCTTCAACGTGTGAACTGGCCCTATGCTATAGATCAAGCTGCTTCTCATTTCCATTATTTGAGTGAAATAAGAAGGGAGAGGAGAAATAGGACTGACATTTGAAAACAGACATTTGAATTCTATGAAAGAGGACTAGTCCATTAGGTCATCTTGTTATTCAAAGGGGCCTCTGAGTAATATGGCTTCGGGTGAGGGACTGAGAACAGAATTGTGATTGTGTCCCATCAAACCAGGCTTTATAATCAAGTAAATAATACTCAGAACTCAACAAGAAGGAATAGCAGGGAATGTCTAAACTACTGATAGTACGTTCTAGAAATCTGGCAGTGGTCTCGTAGGGGAGAAAGGCACGAAAGATTTTATATCTTTTTTTCTCTATAAAGAGGTCCAAAAGGTCCAATTATGAAATATCTGAATCATGCATGAAGTTAAGCAATGTTTGCAGGTACCAGACTTTAAGTGGGAATCTCATTTTAAGTTCACCTCAGATTTAGTGCTACCCAAGATGAGCGGTGAGAAATATGATATGCCTTGGTAGATCTATGAAATGGACCAATTTCTGGTCAGCTTTGCATTTACTCAGTTGAAACTAATTTTAATCTCTTTTTGCAGCTCTCATCAAATGTTTTCAAAAATGTGCAAAAAAAATATGATCAGCCATTTTTTGTTTGTGCATATTTCTCCTACTCATACGCATTTATAGTTGTTTTTGTTATTTGTACTATTACTGCTAACAATCATTCTACAAAATATGGAAAACTGTGCTGTCCAAAAGGTAACAATGGTATGATCTGTATATGACATCAGTTCTTAAAACACAGTTTAAGAAGGATATCTACAAACCAGAAGGTGTCCAGATGACGGCAACAAATAGGATGCTATGTTTAGAAACCAAGCTTTACAGATAAAACATGAAAAATTAGAATATCATGCAAATGTTCATTTATTTCAATAAGTCAACTCAAAAGGAGAAACTAATAGATGAGATAGCCACATTACATGCAAAGCGAGATATGTCAAACCTTACTTTGGTATAATTGTGATGATTATGGCTTACAGCTTGTAAAAAACGCAAATTCGCAATCTCAAAAAATTAGAATATTACATGACATTAATAACACAAGGATTGGAAGTAGAACAATATCTGGCCTTTGAAAAGTATAAGCATGTGTATGTACTCACTACTTGGTTTGGGCCCCTTTTGCATCCATTACTCCCTCAATGTGGCATGGCATGGATGCTATCAGACTGTGGCACTGACAGCATGTTAAGGAAGACCAGGATGCTTCAACAGCAGCCTTCAGCTCTGCTGCATTGTTCGGTCTCATGTCCATCATCTTTCTCTTGGCAATGCCCCATAGAGTCTCTATGGGGTTCAGCTCAGGCAAGTTTGCTGCCCAATCAGGCTCAGTAATCTCATTGTCATTGAGCCAGGTTTTGGTACTTTTGACAGTGTAGGCAGGTGCCAAGTCCAGCTGGACAATGAAGTCAGCATCTCCATAAAGCTCGTCTGTAGAAGGAAGCATGAAGTGCTCCAAAATCTCCTGGTAGACACCTGTATTGACCCAGGACTTAATGAAGTACAGTGGACCAACACCAGCAGATGACATGGCTCCCCAAATCAACACAGACTGTTAGAAACTTTACACTGGACTTCAAGCATTGTGCATTGTGTGCCTCTCCATTCTTCCTCCAGTCTCTGGGTCCTTGGTTCCCAAATGAGATGCAAAAGTTGCTCTCATCAGGAAAGAGAACTTTGGACTACTGAGAAAGAGTGTTCAGGAGTGGCTTGACAAGAAGAATATGAAATTTGAAACCCAAGTCCAGGATCTGTCTGTGTGTGGTACCTCTTGATGCACTAACTTCAACCTCAGTCCACTCCTGGTGAAAGTCCCCAACACTTTTGAATGGCCTTTTCCTGACAATCCTTTCCAAGCTGCGGTCATCCCTGCTGCTGGTGCACCTTTTTCTTCCACACTTTTCCTTTCCACATATCTTTCTATTGATGTACTTTGATGCAGCTCTTTGGGAACATCCAACTTCGTTTGCAATCTATACCTTTTAGGGCTTTCCTCCTTATGGAGGGTGTCAATGATGGTTTTCTGCACAATTGTCAGGTCAGCAGTCTTTTCCATGATTGTGATTCCTACTGAACCAGCCTGAGAGACCATTTAAAGGCTAAGGAACCCTTTGCAGATGTTATGGATTCATTTGCTGATTAGAGTGGAACACCTTGAGCCCAGAATATTGAACCTTTTCACACTATTCTAATTTTCTGAGATTGTGAATTTGGGGGTTTTCATAAACCGTATGCCAGAATCATCACAATTATACCAACATAAGGCTTGATATATCTCGCTTTGCATGCAATGAGTCTATCTCATATAGTAGTTTCACATTTTGAGTTGACTTACTGAAATAAATGGACATTTGCATGGTATTCTAATTTTTAGAGTTTCGCCTGTATAAGGGATTTTAATATGTTTCACCTCTATAAGGGATTTTAATATGTTTCACCTGGAGAAGGTTATTGAGAGACAATTATGATACTCATCTTCAAATGGTTGTTTCTGTAATCTACAAGTCAAGCCAGTAGATTCTAATCAAAAGGAAGGAGGTTTGAGTGCATGGTAGGAAGAACTTCCTAATGATTCAGTAAGTGCTGTTTGACAGTAGAATGGATTGTTCCAGAAGTTCCTGGACATACTGTACCTGATTCAGAGGTTTTCAAAAAGAAGTTGGTTGCCATTTCTCAGAGGTACTTTAAATGTGGAGGTCCTGCTTTGGCAGTGATCTGGATGAGATAACTTTCAAACTGTCTTCTAATCTATGAATCTATGACCTCTGACTCCAAGATTTATTCAGTGGAACAGCTAAGAATACCAGGGTCAAACAAAACAAGCAGCTATAAGATGTATGCCTTTTATGTTCTGCAACACCCTGGAAAATGTCCTTGTACTGTGTCATTTTTACCCAACTATAAAAGTATATAAAAAGTAGAAACAGATTTTTTTTCCAATTAAAATGTTAAGTGTTTCAATTTTTTATGTGCAGCCATGCAAAGGGGAGGGGAGAAAAGGAGATGAATATTGCACTATGGATAGTTAATCTCTATCTGAAGCATTTTATTAATCAGAGTTAACCGGGGGGGGGGGGCAGTGCACATCATTTGGGTCCAACCAACTCTTGTTTATCTTCCACCTCTGTCTCTGTTTGATGGATGTTGTTCATGCTTTTCAGTTTACAATAACAAACAGGTTTTTAATTTTTCTAAACTCTATCTCTCCCATGCCACTGTGTGATGGATGATGTGACAAAAGATTCTTATGCGAAGCTTGAATACTAAATAAATTAGCAGTTTTAGAAGCAGAGCATCATTCACCCCTGACTACATCACAGTTATTGCCGCTTTTCTCCATCTTTACTTGCTTAATCTCTGTTGGTACAACAACGTGCTTGTCCTGTGACTGATGTCCCATCCATATGTCCCCACAACAGATGGGTTATGCAGCAAGTAGTACACACAGTGAGTTTACAAAGAACAAGGAGGCATTGACCCACCTGTTCTTTTCATATGCTCTGGTGATCCTGTGAAGAGCTGGGCACTGAATGCTACAACGTGATACAAGAGCTACATGGGTCAAGCCTCACTGAGGAGTGCTTCATCTTTTGATGAAAATGGAAGTTGTGTTGACTCTAAACTAAGTTATTGGTGCTTATATTCTATTGAATTTAAATGGGGGGGGGTCATTAATTTCCAAGACATGGGAGCTTTGTTATCATATAGGAATATAAAGCCTGACACCACAGGTGCCATGGTGACCCAGTCTCCCACCCAGAACTGGCCAGTTCACTCGTTGTTTTTGGCACAGTGTTCAGTGGTGCACCAGTCATAGATGCTGCCTAGTTGGCTCTTCCCTGCCTCCCTGCACAGCCAACCACTGATGAACCAAGCAGGGAAAACCTCCATTCTACCTCCTTACTGGGAGACAGCAAAAAGGTAGCCTTTCTGCTTCCACAATTGGAATGCCATTGGCCCTGCTGGAGCCAATGGCCACATGGAAAACAGTGAATGGTCCAGCTGTTTTTTCAGGAAGGGACTGGGTCAGAGGAGTACCTATGATGCCAAACATCATATTTTTATAGAATCATGAAGCTACCATGTTTATTGACCACCTCTTCAGAAAGAAACTGCAGGCTTTTCTCTTTTTAATTACTCTTTTTTTAAAATATAGAGAACATCCCCACCTCCACAGAATCCAAGAAGAAGGAAGACAGACACCTGAAGACAGCACTAAAGGCCTGTGGATATCCAAAGTGGGCCTTCAACAAAGCAGTGTCCCCACCAGAAGAACAAGGGATCAGCCTGAGACTCAGAGCCAACGGAAGAACCTGGACATTTCTTACATGGCTGGAGTGTCTGAGAAACTTAAAAAGATTTTTGGCAAACACCACATCCCTGATTACTTCAAACAGACTAAGGCAGAGACTCATCCACCCAAAGAACCCGACACCAAAACACAAAAGGAGCAATATAGTATATGCAGTCCTATGCAGTGAGGAGAGTGCAGACCTCTACTTTGGAGAAACTAAACAGCCATTAAACAGGAAGATGGGCCAACATAGGAGGAGCAACAGCTCAGGACCAGAATCAGTAGTGTACCTCTATATGAAGGACAAGGAGCACACATTCAAAGATGAGGATGAACACATATTAGACAAAGAAGATGGGTGCTTCAAGAGAGGGGTCAGGGAAGCCATTCATGTGAGTATTGAAAACCCCTCTTTCAACAAAGGTGGGGGACTCAGACATAATCAGAACCACTTCACACCTCCACCAGCAAGGCTACAGCTAACAACTCATACTTAATGGGTGTTGGGAAGGGTTGCATTGGTGGGACTTTTACACACCCTAGGCCATTGTCCACATTGCAAGCCTATTCTGGCCATTGTCTACCTATGAGCCTTTTCAGGGCATTGCCCAATTTATGAGCCTATTCTGACTAGGGTGATGTGAAATCAAGATGAACTATAAATTGGAGGACTCACTACTAACTTTCATCAGACTCACAAGGTTTCTTGGATGAGTAGTGAAATTTTCCGATCTCTGAAGAAAAGAAGTCCAGTTGCCATGACTCAACTTTAAGATAACCTCACCTGGATGATTGAGATCTTCACAGACATTTCTTAAGCATAGTATTAAGCCATGGAAAAAAAGCTTAAAGGAAAATAAATGAACAAACTTAACTTATGGTATGTGAAAACAAAAGTATGCAAAACTTAAGCCAACATAACAATCACTGGTTTATGGGCAACAAAAGGGGAAAACCTACCACTAATGCAAACAAAATTATCTGTTTTGCACACCAGATCAAGATGTGCTTGGGTATCTCATTCATTTGGAATATCTGGATCAAAATAATTAGGGAAATGTAATAGTTGGAAGCTACTACTGACTCCAAGGGGGAGATGCATCTGAAACTTTTGAAAAACAAATTGCAAGAATTTCAAAGATACTCAATGTAGTATTAATGATATCTGTTGGGAGGCATATTCTGCCAAACATGGTCCTTCCAAGAAATTCCTGGCTTGTGTCACTGATAATTTTCTTTTACAAAATGTGAAAAAATAAAACAAAATTAGAGGGGTTGCTAGCCTTGATTTGATTCTTAAGAAGAAAAATAAGTTAGCTAATGAAGTGGCAACAAGGAGAACTTTGGGAGAAAATGACTATGTTATACTTGAGTCTTGATTTCAAAGGAAGCAAAAGGTAAATGTAGCCATATGTGTATTCTGTAAGCTAATTTTAATAAACTCAGAACAATGGTAAGGAAGGTCCCATGGCAGCAAAACCTAGCAGGAAGTGTAGTCCAGTATGGATGAGGGTTTCTTAAACAGGAAATTATCAAAATGCAATTACAAACACCTCCAAAAAGAAAAATATTTGGAGGAAAAATGACCCATGTGGCAGCAAGAAGCAAAAATGGACACATGTAGAACGAAGGCCAGGCTCTAAATGAGGATTATAGACAGACAGGAAAGAAATCTGTTGATGGTATTAGGAAAGCAACACCTGAGAATGAGCTGAGACTAGCAAGAGATGCTAAGGGCAACAAAAAGGCATTATTCAAGTACACATGTAGCAAAAGACAGAGAAAATAATAATGGCTCAGCTATTACCCATATCAGCTATTACCCATATTTTTTCCATGTATAAGATGATTTTTTCCTAGACTCGTCAGCCTAAAAATGGAGGGTCATCTTATACATGGCAGTAAACCTTTCCCTGCTGAAAAGATGGGCTCCCATCTCCACAAAAACAAAGCAGAGAGGCATCTTTGGCAGGCATAGGGAAGTCAAGGGCTGCTGGAAAGGAAGGGAAATCTCGGGGGGGGGGGACCTAAATTGACAGCAGTGAATGAGCTGCCAAAAAGGAAGGGAAGCCTCAGTGGGGCAGGTACTCTGCCATACCCATTCACGGCTGTCAGTTTGGGTTCTTCTCACCCCTCCCCCAACTGTTTTCCTTTCTTTCCTGCAGGATTTGTTAATTTTGGGTTCAAAAAGTAGGGTGTGCCTTATACATGAGAGTGTTTTATAGACAGAAAAATACTGTATGTGCAAAAGGATAACAGATGACAAAGAAAATGCAGAACTGCTCAATTTCTAATTTAGCTCAGTCCCCTGCACACACACACACAAAAGACAGAATACAGCTTGAAACTGATAAAGAGTCAGGGAATACTTCATTATGTTGAAAGTTCAAATCTCCAGGTTTTCAATAAACTGCAACCAAGGAAATAACTGAAGAACTTTCAAAACCACTGTCCATGAACTCATGGAAGATGGCTAACATTGTCTCTGTCTTCAAAAGGAGATAAAGGTCATATCTTGACTTAAGCAACACTTTACTCCTAAACTCCAGGGAGACATGGTGCCCAGAGACACAGGGAGAATTCAGCCAAATAGGAGTGCAAAGTTCTGACAGAAAGCTGTTGGTAGGAGAGTTCCCTAAATGGTTGCAGTTAAAATGGGAAACTCTTAACTGAAGGGGATATAAGAATGCTGAATTCCATCAGAATGGTTGCTGAGAACAACATCGACCTTGCCCAGCTTGTTTCTAGCTCATTGTATTCCTTGGGATCTTGTTTGATGCTATCCTGGCAACTTTATCCTATACCTCGCTTAACTAGCTCCTTTTGCAGTTTCATTTTAATTTGATTGATTACTTGATAGGTATATGACATATCCGTCATCTCTGAGTTGTATTGTGACTATCTTTATTTTCTGTTCCTTTGAGCTGCCTTACTACAATATCTTTAGTTGACCAAACCCTGGTCTGACTGTTAAGTCTTCCTCCCTCAGCTGTCCTTTGACATTGCTCCAAAGCTCTGTTAGGCATTTATAGTTGAGATTAGGGTCACAAGAGGTGTGACCTGATAGAAGCAAGTACACAGCTGGTCAGGAAATATAGTTACAAAGGTTTTTAAAGTTGTTAGTCAGAGGTTGGTTGGTACTTTAAAAGTTGTCAGTCAAAAGCAGACCTAATGGGTTGAAGTAAATATATACATTTTTTAAATGTCTGAGAGAGAATATGTGCACCATAGATACAACTGATGTTAGATCCTGAAGCCACATTAGTGTTCCAGGGTTTGAGCAATTATATGTGGAAATAAAACCTGTGTTTACTTTCAATGGCCCAATGGGGGAAGGGGGGCAAATTAAATTTCAGAATATGGAAGATGTGACTACTGTGTTAATTATAAATCTTTCAACACGTCACCAAATATCCTCCTTTAATGACATACTGTCTCTTTGTAATATAGCTTATAACTCTCGTAATTTGAATACAAAAAAGAACATTTCAAGAAGGAACAACTCACTGACCCCCCGCAAAAAATATTAATTTGCTAAGGACTGACTTCTCACTCTTGCCATGTTACCGTGTGCTTTTTAAAAAATATGTGGAAAAACTCACTACCCATTAACAGATAAGATGAAATAAAAATCTGTCACATACAGTTGACTTTCTCATGGAACAAATCTTTCAGTTTTAATAAACACAAACTCAGAGATCTATGTCTTCCTCTAACTTATAGCCTAGGTTTATAGTTTTTGAAACATAGCTAGCCATAAACTTTGACTTGAGTTGAGTCTCTTGGTATTGTTTTCTACACTAGAAACCCACTATTCACAGTTGGAGCCTTCTAAAGTGTGTATATCCCTATAATATGTCTTCAGTGTTAAGTCAGAGAACTCAGGATGCTGTCTCTAAATTGTTGGAGGTGCAGCCAGGTCAACAGAGAACAAAGATAATAGTATAATACATAAACCCTCTGCACAGTAATTCTAGAGAGAGAAGAGGGCTTCATAGTGCTAATACATCAAGGAATTGAAAGAAATAGTGACAGGTGGTGTTCCTGTGTCCTTTGGGTATCAATTTTTGTTCAACATATGGTAGAACAGATAAGGGGGTAAATGTGAAGGTATGGAAATTTGAAGTAAAAGATACTGTGGATGAAACAAAACAAGTTTTTGTCATCAGTGCCCACACATTTTCCAAGAAAAAAATGCTTACTAAAAGAGAATGGCCAAAAAACTGCCACATTTCATGTGGTTTTCTGCCCAAACATAATTGCACGGGTCCTATAAAATGAACTACTTGGGAAAAGAGATTGAAAAACACATTTTCCCCTAAAATCAGCTGTATGGCAAAGAAACACAGATTTGGGAACTTTATCCCTAATTTTTCTGCAGTTATACTCCTCTTGTATAAGATTAGATCCCAGTG
This sequence comes from Phrynocephalus versicolor, assembly GCA_023846285.1. Taxonomy (NCBI): domain Eukaryota; kingdom Metazoa; phylum Chordata; class Lepidosauria; order Squamata; family Agamidae; genus Phrynocephalus; species Phrynocephalus versicolor. The sequence continues at coordinate 57,897,503 of JAHTLZ010000204.1, read as the reverse complement.
TATAAATTATAAATCTCTTTTTATCAGGTAAACCCCAGTAAATCTCACTGGGGTGAGTTAATGGCCCATGGTGGCTGCAGAGCTATGATTACAGTCACCTTCTTCATTTTCCCCAAATGCAGTGCCTGGCAATTTCCATAACTCTGTGGCATTTTAGATATTTTAAAGTAGCTGCCACCATAAAAACATGGAGAAAATAGTTAATCTACAAGAAGGCAGGCAGGCAGGCAGGCAGCCATCTGACACTTTTGTTGATCTCAGACTGTCAGTTTTTTTACTTGCCACAGAAAATGTAGGTTTTTGTTTTTAAAGCTGCTCCAAAAGCTGACATTTGTTGAAACAACTATGCGGCCATAGCAGCATGCACACATCTCTTCCTTGAGCTATAAACTCAGGTAGCTGGGACTGCTCTTTAAATCACATGGAAAGCATAAGACCAAGCAAATGGCAATTGCCATCTCTGGCATTTCGCCACCAGAAGAGGCCATTTCAGATCTCCAGGCTCACATTGTGTTATCGTCATCGTTGTTCTCATTCTCATTCTTGTTTTTGTTACTGCCATTCTTGTTGTTAGTTAAATTTGTACACCACTTCCTATTAAGTGATGAAGCAGTACTCCGGGCAGTTTACAATAAGAAGCAAACAAACCAAAATAAAACTAGAAATAATTAAATTGAAAAGAGCAGTTAACCAACTGATTGCAAAGTCCTCACAGGGCTAAGCTATATTATTTATTTATTTATTTATTTATTTTATAGTTCCCATCTTCCAACCAGAACTCCAGGTGGAAGCCACATTAGGCATTCTGTAGCTTTGTCACTGAAAAGAGCGGTAATCTCCCCAAGGTTCAGCTGCCTAGCATGCACATCATGGCTGCATGGCCAAGACTTAAACTATAGAAAATTCAGTCACCAAACAACTGCGACAAACAACAACCCCCCACCACCACACAAAAACCCTATTGCTTTTTGTCATTTGTCTACTTTATTCTTATTGTCCCAGCCAATGGTTTGTAACTGGACAAAAACGTGTTGCTACCTCCTCAGGTGTCCTTACATGAGGCTTCAGAAGGTAACAGCCTGCTCTTCGTTACCTGGCGATAGGATGTAGTAGAGGTCCAGGGCTTATGACCTGCTTGTGTCAGGACAAGAGAGGAAGTCAAGGAAGCCCCTTGGATCCTAACAAAGGTTTCTGCACTACAAAAGGCCCCTCTTCAGGAATTGGGTGGTGCAGCTTAAATGTTTAATAAACCTGTGGCTCAAACTGAAACCACCATATGTTTCTCATCTTATTATTCTGGGATTCGGGGGGGGGGGGTCAGAACAAATTAAAAAAGGAAAGGGACCCCTAAAGGTTACAAAGCAAGTGAACAAATAAATACCAGTCACTACGCTCCTAATGAATAACTGCTGAGTACCAGCAAGTGCAAGAGAATAGCTGGTATTTGACAACTGCGGCAGAATGTCCTCAGCAGGCTAACATCAGCTAATTATTAAGCACTGTTCAAAAACACAGAGCTGTTATTGACAATGGCCTTCAAAGGTACACTTCTTTCTGCTGAGTCTAAACTTAAGCCTACCAAGGTGCTGCTCATGTAAAAGACGGTAAAACACATTTGCCTTTGAAGATGAAATTGTGGTCTTGTACTACATATCTAATCTAGCCATTTAAATCTGCATGACAGGAAAACAAAATAACAAACACAAAGGATGTGTAAGTGACTTGCAGAACAGCACCTTTTCCGTTAATCTTTTGAAAATGAAAGAAAAGGAATAGTTGCCATCAAAATAAAATTAAACATAGAAAGCTGTGGGGTGGTGGAATTTTGTGATGCCCTTATCTGTTGAAAACAGAGGTTCTCTCAGAGGTGGGAAGCTATGGGAGGGATAAATGATCCCTTAAAGGGACAATGTCATCTGTTTAGATCAGAAACAACCTCGCTTAACTGAGAGATGGCAGATTGCTGGCACCAGACTCAGCAGGAATGTAACTGTATTTTAAGCTCTGCTAAAGCATCACACTTCAAATGCATTCAGTTTTATTTGAGAATACCAAACGGAGCAGGATAGAAGACACACAGGAAAGGGGATTTGTTAGAATCCTTTTAAATCTGGGCATTGACAGCCAACCTTGAAAGGGACCTGTTCATCTGATTCCTGATGGTCCTCCTTTGTAAATGCACAAATTGCTCTCTCACTCACTTGGGCATGCATGATGTATGCTCTGTCAAGCTGACAAATATCCAAAAATCCTGACAGGCACACAGCAGTAAGCAGGTAAATGGGTCTGCAGGTGGTGTTTCAGTAAAATATATTTTTCATTCTTGCTTAAGATCCTCTGTTTTGTTGCACACAGAGAGACTGATTGGATTGTATGATTTTCTGTGATGATATGGCAGATGCCAGTGCTTGGTCCTAACTAAAAGAGTCCATTGACTCAAATACTCAGTGGTAAATCAACACTGCCGTAAATCCAGTTAATGAAGTAAGGGCTTCTACTTTAATGAAGCCTTGAAGTTAGATGTAAGGCATTCTATCCAACAAGCCTAAACTCATATTATGCCTCATGTGGTCGATATCTCTTGTCACGACTGTGAAACGCATTCCATCTGAAAAAAAAAATGTGGGTGGGGATACATCTTTCAAAATGTTCACCTGGATTTTCATCTTCTACCACCCTTGGCTTCCAAATATCTGGGACTGTAAGATCAAAAAGTGTGGCAATCCCTTGAAGAAAACTTAATTAAGGATGGAAGAAAAATATATGATGCAGATGGTGCCTCCCAGGGGCTAACGGTCCATGAAGGGGATGTTTTGCAATCCTGGACCAAGCCCCAGCAGCAACAAAAGCAAACTCACATGGTCTGGGTTGTGTGAGTCTCTGAAGTCTTAAGAAGGCGAACCTCCATCCGTTGCCGCTCACCAGCACCCCGCCTGCCTGCCCCAGTGGTAATGAGAATGAGAGTAGCTGGTCGCTTCAGGGCCAGATGGGAATTTTTGACCATCACCCTTACTGGCACTGGGTGGTGGTGAGTTTTTGTCCTTCCCATTCTCATTACCAGATGGTAGTAGGTTCTTTGCCTTAAACAGAAACAACATGGCAGGTAGTGCAAACGGTCCTAATATAGGTGAGTTTATATTTTTGTTCCATTAAGAAAAAGGGGCAACCTTTAATAAAATCTTAGTTAATTTAGGTTAAGGAGAACAGTAATTATAATAACATAACAGAATCTAGAAAATTGTTTTATGGCTGTCATTGGGAGAAGTACTGAAGATAGAAGAACTGAAATAGTACTGTTTAATGTCAGTTAGGATGTTAAGCAGGGAATAACTCACCTAAATTGATTATGGCCTTAAGGCAAGTTCATTCAGACCAAAGTATACTACGGTAGGCCCCCTTTTTGAAATTTTATTGCAGAACAGATGCTTAAATAAGTTTAAATAAAATTGTGGCCCAATTTACAACCCAATCATTTCATGTTGTGTATTTATTTTGGGACTGTGGATGCAATGTGGTGCCGTTGAAATTGCAAGGCACATCACAAAAGAAATACAATGTTTGCATTTCATGAGGATCCCAGTTGCACCCATATATGCTCATCTGAGCTTTTCTTTTTCTCCCACGTTCTGCTTTATTTATTTATGTATTAATTTTTTTACCCCACCTTTCTCCTTGGAAAAGGACCCAAGGTGGCTTACAATCATGAGGAACAATACACACAGCCCAGAGCATTTAAGACATATTTGAATTAAGAACGGGAATTGGAAAAGGCATCTTAAAACATTAAAAGGTACCATTAAAGCTACAAAGAGCATGCAAAAAGAAAAAGAAAATCCAAATATGAGGGATGGAAAGTAAGCTTGGGAAACACTGGTGTTCTTATGAAATCAGTCAATGCAATCATGTATGGTAATCCATATAAAAGTCACATGGTAGGTAGTTCCTCATTCAGGGAAAGCTTGCCTGAAGGGAAAGGTCTGCTTCCGGAAAGACAGCAGAGATGGGCAGTCCTGTCCTCCAGCAGAAGGGAGTTCTAAAGTCTGGGAGCAGCAACAGCAAAGGTCCTTTCATGTCTTCTTTTGAGGTGCACCTGTGAAGGTGGCGGGATGGAGAGAAAGGCCTCTCCTGATGACCTTAGCACCCAAGCTGGTTCATACCACAAGATTCAATCTTTGAGGTATCTTGGACCCAGGCCATTTTGTGCTTTGTAGGTTAAGGTCACCTTGAATTGTGCCCAATAGCTGATTGGCAGCCAGTGGAACTGCTTTAGTAGGGGTGTAACCAGCTCCAGTCAGCAATCTGGATGCTGCATTTTGGACCCAATGAAGTTTCCTGAGATTATCCATCAGTAGACCCAATAGAGTGCATTACAATAGTCCACCCATGATATCACTAGGGCATGTGTTACAGTGGCCAGAGCAGGTTTCTCAAGAAATGAGCATAACTGGTGTACTAGTTTTAATTTTGCAAATGCACTCCTGGCCAGAGCTGTGACCTGGGCATCTAGGCTCAAGGATGAGTCTAGGAGCACCCCCAAGGTATGCTCCTCTTTTTTCAATGGGGGGGGGAATCCCATCCAGTACAGGTTGCATCTCTTTTTTATCCTTCTATTTGACTGACCAGAAGTAGCTCTGATTTGTCTGGGTTTAGCTTCAGTTTGTTCTTCCTCATCCATGAAACAGAAAACCCATGGTTCAGGTTCGTCTGTTTTGGGCCCACCCTTGGTTTGTTTGGGTTCGGGTTTGTATGAATTTTTTAAAATATATATATCATTTTAGAGCACCGACTCGGTCACCCCCAGGGCTGGGTCGGAGCTCCTTTTTATTTATTTTATTTTATTTTATTTTATTTTATTTTATTTTATTTTGATTTT
>JAHTLZ010000204.1:57867362-57892620 GCA_023846285.1 Phrynocephalus versicolor | reverse complement strand
TATTATTATTATTATTATTATTATTATTATTATTATTATTATTATTTATTATTATTATTATTATTATTATTATTATTATTACTGCTAACCACATGGCCTGTGATACAGCTGTAACACAGGCCAGTCGGCTTTTTTTTTCTGTTCCTGGAGTCCACCGAGGAGGACCGGAGGGACCACTGACTCCACCACCAGGTAGGAGACATCAGCAGTATGAAAAACAAACTGAAACAAAATGGAAATTTCTGTTTCATTTCATTTCATTTTCCTAACATAATCATAATTTTTGGGGAGGAGGGGAGATTTTTAGCTGAGTCAGATGCAGGGCTAAAACAGCATGCTGGTACCATGTAAATGGCAGCTGCCTTAGTGTTTATATCCTCTGTCATCCTTCCGTCCTTTCCCTGTGTACTCATACCCATGGGGGGCATGGGAAGAGGCACAGAGCACCATTAGAATTATTCCTGGCCAAAATTTGTGTCCTCCTCAAGCCCAAAGAATACGAGTAATGTGGTGGGGAAATGCAGGAGATGACTATCATGAACCAGATACTCAATCATTGGATCAAGGCTTCTTCTTCTTCTTCTTCTCTGTCTGGTAGCAGGCCATGCTTTCTACAGGCACAAAGAAGTTACAGCTGCCCATGACTCACAGATGTAAATGAAGCTTTGCCTTCCATATGTAGTAGTAGCAAATGTGGAACCAAAGGCATGTGTTTGTACTTAAACCCCAACTGTCCTTCAGCATTGATGTTCTGCATCAGATCCAGTGGTATTCCTACTAGCAGCACCCAGATTCCAGACAGAAGACAGCAGGCACATGATAAAATACAGTCCTCCCATCTCCCTTGATTCTAAGAGCTATTGTTCAGAATTACTGTGCTTCTAAATATAATTGCTATAGTTAGCTCAAATTGCTGATAAGATACCTGAAAATTACAGAACAAGTATCTGGAGAGAGACAGCTGACATAAAATAGATGCACATGTTTTTAACCCATCTCAATTGACTCAATATAAGACAAGGTTTCTTAGGTCATTAGAAGATGTGGAATATTATGCTGACAGAAAAGGGTAATATAATTAAAGCAGGTAGTAGAGCTATCTGCTGTAAGGAGCTGAGCACAGTTGTTGTAGGTTGAGAGGGGTTAGTAGGGATTCCAGATTTTGGATTCTCTTGATATTTGGGGAGAGCTGAACAGAGAGAGAGAGAGAGAGAGAGAGAGAGAGGGAGGGAGGGAGGGAGGGAGAGGGAGAGGGAGAGGGAGAGGGAGGGAAGGAGAGGGAGAGAGAGAGAGGAGAGAAATAAGGAAAAGGAGAGGCAAAAAAGAGATGAGTTTTACTACTTGGTGTTGGCAGCTGAGATGTTGCTCAAGAAGTGTGTGGGAATATTCTATGTGCAAGGCTATAATTAGTTTGAACAGAAATAGAATTCAGCAGAGAAGAGAAGAGTTGTTGTGAACCCAGATGAGGCTGGGTGAGGAACATGGAAAGGACAGAGTTGAAATGGGGAATTTGGGGGGGGGGATGAGACAAGGTCTTTATCAGGACTCAAGAACGGGACCCATGTTATTTGACATAATTTGCTGTTGTTAGCTTGCTGCAAAAAGTATTTGGCTTCAAGCCCATATGGAAACTTTATTGAACCCAACTCTTTCAGCTAGGACAGGGTTTTTGTCACTTTCTGCATATTGAAATGCTTCTTATTCCCATCCTGCTCTTTGTTGGGGAGAGGGGGGAAAGTTTATGAAAAATGTTCAATCCATAAAAATCATTGACATCTCTTTTAGGAAAGTCATAAGAAAAACACAAGACAACAGAACCCACCCTTGCCATCTCAAACCATTATGCCACCAAATAATGGTTTGGAATAATGACTGAATAATAGAATACAAAGGGGAAAAATTGCTTTCTAGCCAATATGTGATATATCCTAGCAGTCAGAGAACAGTTCTTCTAATGCACAGCAATGCAGAAAGGCTTCTATTCCCATCAGCTCCGGCTAAATCTGTTGTGCTCATTCAATTTCTTCCTCACCCCCCCCCCAATTGTTGAATTTATTGTTACTACCTAACAGAAAGCCATGACAAGGCAAGGACTGCTAGTGTTTGTATTGCTGTCTTGAAGAAGTGCACATGTGCATGAAACATTACATTAAAATATGAAAGTTTGGGCGCGTTTACACGACCCCTAAAATCCGAGGCAAAGCGCTCACAGATGCGGAGCTTAAAATTGTTTTCCCACCAGCTCCAGACTTTAAAAAAAAATTAAGTACGACCACGCCCACCTAAGCACGTCCCAGCACATTTTCCAAGTACCTGGTCTCCGAAGGTGAAAAATTTCTGATGCGCATTGCAAAGCAGTGAGTACCGGCCCTCCCCACCTTCTGTTTGTTTTTCTTTGCCCCCACCCCACCCCTTTAACAGACTGGAATGTTTCCCGGGGCAGCTCCGACAGGTAAGCCTGCATTCTTTTCTCCCTTTTTTTCTCCCTCCCATCAAGCAGACAGGGGCAAGGGAGTGTGGAGGGGTGGGAACACAGCAAGAGGAGCAAACCCCCAAGATCTCTGGTCAGAATTTAAGTTACCAGCGGATCTTAGGGGTTGTGTAAAAGCGCCCAAAGTCTTTAAGGTGCAACATGTTTGTGTCTTTTGTTTTGTTTTGTTTTGTTTTTGCCTGAAATTCTTGACAAGACTAACATGGCTATCCTCTCTGAATAAATAAACAGTCCTGTAGATTGCTAACAAGCACAATCTTGTCTGTTAAAGACAAGGATCCTATTTCTTGGATACATTTGCAGCTCCTCTGCTCTTGTCCCTCTCAGCTGACCACATCCTTCACACTTAACATATCCTTTCACCTTAACTGTGAAGGGACCATGATCCTCATGGTATGCGACATTATTGTCAAATGTCACTCTCCTCTGGAAACTGTGGTTAACCATATGATGGGGAAGAAGAGAGAAGGGAATGGATTGGAGCAGTAAAAACCTATCTTTGTTTATTAGTCAATATTGCCATATACTGTAAAATCAATTTTGACTTACAGCAACCCTCTAAAATAGTGATCTCCAAAAGGTCCTAATATCAATAGACCTGTTCAGATCTTGTCAAGCCAAGCCTTCAGCTTTCTTGCCCCCTCCCCCCAGCCCAAAACAATGATGCAGAACACATAGTTTGGGTTAAAACTGGGCCACAAATTTATTTCATTGTGTACTCTTGAAGGCTTTCACGGCCGGGATCTGATAGTTGTGAGTTTTTCAGGCTGTTTGGCTGTATTCTGAAAGTTTTTTTCCTGATGTTTTGCCAGACTCTAGGGCTGGCTTCTTCAGAGGGCAAGGAGCTCAGGGAACTAGGAAGCTTTTAGCCTTTTAAACACTTTCCTTCTTACAAGGGGGCCTGAGCATAGTACAAGCAGCCCATCCAACCCATGCTTGATTTCATTGAGTTCCTACTTCAGTAAAGTGCTGCCCACCTGCTCAGCACACTTCTAAACTCTCTAGGTTTGATTATTCCTGGGCAGCCCTCCAGTCCATTATCATTGACCCTGTTTGACCTGTATCTTTTTATTCCTTGCTCCTTTCTAAATACTACTATGAGGACTGCTTTGCACCACTTGGGGGTGCCTTATCATGGAGCTCATCTGAATTCTACTACTTCTTGCATTACAAGCTGTTTTGACCGGATAACAAGCCTGTCTAACCCTGTGGTGAGAATGTGATGGGTGAAAACACACTGGAACCCGAGGCCAATTTGGGTACCAGCCAAAAATTCCCATCTGGCCCAATATGCAACCACCTATTCTCATTCTTACTGCTCTTAGAATAGGAGAGAGGGATTGCCATTATACCAATTCCTTTGCTCCAAGATAGGTGGGAGGGCTGAGAATCCTCACATTGCAGCGGAACCCATTTTGTGGAGAAGCCCTTTTCCTGAGTCAATTCCTCTCAAATATTCTTTTTTCCTAATATCTTAATTTTTCCTCTGCATTATTGCCTTTTCCTTTCAGTTTTGTCTTCTCTTGATGTGCCAAAAGTGTAATGTCCTCATTTATCTGTACCCCCACTTTGCTCAGAGCAGACTTTCTGCAGCATGTTTCTGTAATAAGTGAAATCTTGGCAGTAGTTTTAAAAAATACTGGAGGCACTGAAAGGAAAATCACTTCAGAGGCAATCCAGTCCTCTGCAAAACAAGGTCCACAACATTTGAGTTCAGTTCCTTCTTCAACAAACCCTCAAGTACAAGGACATCACCTTAGGCATATCTTCTGTTGTTGAATTTTCTTTTCTCTTTGGCTAGAAAACTGAAAAGGGACTGCCAGTTGAAAGTCCGCAGTGTGGTTCCAGAGATTTAGAAAGTCTAGATGAAGAACAAAAGGCTAGGTGTTCATTCATGCATTCCACATTATTAAACTGTATATATATATATTTTAAAAAAATTGCACCCTAGAGCACGGCCACCGCTTTCATCAGCTTTGGTTGCAATTCCCTCAGGTGGAACAGTGACGGGAAATGAAGTCTCCACTAAAATTTTCAAGATGCATTGTTTTGCTTCAGTTTAGATGAGGCACAAGAAAGGTTTTCCCTCTGTTTTGACATCTTTAAGATGTTCACTGACACTTATAATGACAAGGAGATTCCCCACAGTCTCTGTTCAGTGTTCCCATGCCAAAGTGTCTAATAAGAATGACACTACTTGAAGGTAGGAAAGCTCTCAGGACACTTTTTTTTTTTTTTTTGAAAGATGACAGCTTTCCTGGGCTCAGGAAACATGGATAAAATGTGCAGAGAACATCACCCTTTTTTAAATTAGTGTGAAAGTAAAATGCTAGCAGCAATTTTAATTAATGTAAGGTCTCCCTTAAGGTTCCCTGTATATTCACAAATAAATAGCTCCCTCTCATTTCGCAGGGCATGAAATTTCCCATGAAAAAGTTACAAGATTTTTGGCAAATTTCATGGAGAAAGTCCTTTAAAAATACAAAACCATAGTCTTTCCATTAGCATTTCTCCCTAACATACACACTGTATTTCACCAAACAGTTTTGAAAGGGAAAAAATTTAGGGAGAGGGCCTCGACCAGCATCATACTTTTCATTAAATTAGCAGCCTTCTGTAGCTGTTGTCAAATAAATTTGAAACCCTAGAAGAGAATGTTAAAATGTCTGAAGGTAGCATTTGGTAAGGATGCATAAGAAATAAGGTGAACTTTCATTGGTTTGGTGGTACTGCCCTTGCAGAGACCAAGGGATTTAGGCCAGGGTTTGTGAAGCCTCCAGAATTCTATAGATAGCAATGTCCTTTCTATATAATAAAACACACACACTTTTACTAGCTGCCAATGTGAAGGTCATTCAATATGATTCTTTGAAGAGAGATAAGCCCTATGATGGTATTATTCAAACCAACACTTTGAGCAACATCCCTTGTGTTTTTGCTCTCTTCATGTTTACAGTGCTGAGTCTTATGAGGACAACATCTCATTCATGTACAGGGACTGCATACAGAAAGGAAGCTAAGAAATCTGAGTTCTTTGTCACAGGAAGAGCCTATGTGTGGAAGAACTATTCTGTTCTTCATGCATTAAGTTGTAACCATAAAGAACACGATAGTGGGGAGGGCTGGGAAGGGGTCAGTGCTCCCCATTAAGAAAATTTATAGCCCTGGATTAACACCTGAATAGGGCTTCTGTGATCTCCCTGATGTCTAGATAAGTATCATCCCAGTTTTATTCACTCAAAGCTTGTATGAAACCACATTTATGTCGTCTACGATACCAAGTAACTTCCTTCCCAGGTCTTAATTTATTTAAGATATAATTTTGTTAGTAAAATAAACCATCAACTGTAGCCATTACTTATACAAATGACCTGTCTGGAACTAAATGGCAATCTCAGTTATGAATATTGAATTTGTGCTTCAATAGAGGGAAATGGCTAAATAAAAATGGCTAATTTGTTGTCACCCTCATAAAATGAGAGCATAATGTGTTCCTATTTCAGTGAAGTGTATTTACAGATATAGATTGTATGTTTAACATATGTTGTGTTATTGTTTGGAACAAATGTACTGCCTAAGACTGTTGACTGTGCATCATGGGCCTCCAAGTGATTATTTCCTCAACTTGGTGGATTGATGTCAAAGGAGATCTTTTGCCTCCCTGAGAATTGGTGAGGCCTCGAACTGTCAGGCGGAATTGTTCCGGGTGGCTCGAGACCTCACCAATCCCGGTCCGCCAGGGTCTCTTCCTAGTGATTTCACTAGTGAGTCATTTGCAGCCTTTTTAACATCTAAGATAGAGGCCATCCGTTCCGAGCTGGATGCCGGTTGCACGAATCCACCCTCTGCTGTGGCCGGGGCTGAGCCGCCCCGGTTGCCAAGGTTTGTTGAGTTTGGGTCTGTTTCATCAGGGGATGCCTCCAGGGCCCTGAGACACTGCAGGCCTGCGGCTTATCCGTTCGACCCTTGCCCTTCCTGGCTGATTAAGACCGCCGGAGGGAGCATGCCGGAATGGGCTTCGCTTATTGCCTCAGCTTCCTTCAGAGACGGGATTTTTCCCAGTAGTGAAGCCCATTATCAAAAGACCTGGCCTGGCTGTAGACGATATGTCTAATTATCGCCCTATAGCCAATGTTCCTTTCATGGGCAAGGTGATTGAGCGGGTTGCTGCCCTGCGTCTCCAGACGTTCCTGGAGGAGAACCATATCCTGGATCCTTTCCAATCTGAGTTTAGGCTGCGTCATGAGACTGAGACGGCACTGGTCATTCTGCATGATGATCTGTTGAGGAGGGCTGACAGGGATTGCTCTACCCTGCTGGTCCTTCTCGACCTGTCAGCGGCTTTTGATACCGTCGATCACGGTATCCTCCTGGGGCGTCTTTCTGAGGTGGGGATCGGAGGTCTGGCTCTCTGTTGTCTCCGCTCCTTCCTTGAGGGTCGCTCCCAGCGTGTGAGCTTGGGGGGGTGATTTGTCGTCTCCCTGGACACTCTCTTGTGGGGTGCCCCAGGGGTCGGCTCTCTCACCCATTCTCTTTAACATCTATATGAAGCCGCTGGCTGAGATCATCCGGAGTTGTGGATTTTGCTGTCATCAGTACGCTGATGACACGCAGCTCTACTTCTCCTTCTCTACCGATGCAGTGGAGGCCGTCCAGACTCTTGATCGCTGCCTGACCACAGTTTTGGATTGGACCAGGACTCACAGACTCAGGCTCAACCCTGGAAAGACTGAGGTTCTGTTCTTTGGGGGTGGTCCGGAGGGGTACTGTGGCCCTCTACCCAGTCTGGATGGGTCCGCCCTCCAGCTGGTGCAAAGAGTGAGGAGTCTGGGCGTTGTCCTGGATCCGGATTTGTCCCTGGATTCCCAGGTGGCTGCCGTGACCAGGTCGGCCTACTACCATCTTAGGCTTATCGCCCAGATTCGCCCGTACCTCAATGGGGACTCCCTGAGGACAGTGGTTCAGGCGCTGGTCATATCGAGGTTGGATTACTGTAACGCTCTCTACATGGGGCTCCCCTTGAACCTTGTTCGGCGATTGCAGCGGGTCCAGAATGCAGTGGCCAGGTTGGTGGTTGGTGCACGTAAGTTCGATCACATCACCCCCATCCTGGTTCGCCTGCACTGGTTGCCCGATGCCTCCCGAATAAGGTTCAAGGTGTTGATTTTGGTTTACAAAACCCTCCATGGCTTGGACCCTGTCTATCTGGCAGAGCATATCTCCAGACGCTCAGATCTGGCCCGACCCACCCGTTCTTCCCAGGCCCTATCACTCCGGATTGCCACACTGAGGGAAGCCCGTAAGACAACCACTCGTAACCGGGCTTTCTCGGTGATTGCCCCGTCTGTTTGGAATGCCTTGCTGGTCGAGTTGCGGCAAGCTCCATCGCTGGCATCCTTCAAGAGAGCCTTAAAAACATGGCTATTTAAGGACGCCTTTGGTAACTTCCAGGGATAACCTTCTTTTTTCCCCCCCTCCATTCGCTGCCCTTCCTACACTGGCTTGCCGTCCTGGACACCGCTGCTGATTGTTTTATTGTTTTATCTGTTTATTTGCTATGGTATTGTGTAAACCGCCCTGAGTCCCTTTTGGGGAAATAGGTGCAGTATATAAGTTTGAAAATAAATAAATAATAAAAAGGAAGTAGAAGCTCCTTTAAATGCCCTTAGAAGACACACATTAAAAAAAAACTACTTTAGCATTTCATTTTGGAATACCGTTCAACTCAAAAAGCTAGTTTTGCCTCCAGTTGCAGTGATACTGCATGATGATTTGGTTCACAATTGGAAACACAACTTCACAGGCAACACAGAATAAATTACTAGACAGGGAACAGAGCAGATACCATATCTGAAGTAGCCATAAGGCAAAGTTTCCCGCTTAATGTCTGAGCTTCATGCTATAACAAGCTGAAAATTCTGTGCAAGCTCATCAGGATAATTATTTCTTTTCTTTCTTTTGTGGGACTAGAGTACTTGCAGGGTGGCCATCTTTGCTGTAATCACTGATTATATTTGTTGGAGTGAATGCCTGTGAAACAAGTGTAGCCAATCTATTGCTACACTGTATTGCACCAAGCTCCTGTTCTCAAATCTGTAGCTGATATGGTATGAAAAGGAGAGAACCTCTCTTCCCCACCCACTCTCCAATGGTTTGAATTGCTCCAGTTTGTCCTGTTAATGGGCACCAGATGTCAGAGTACAAAAATAAGCTGGGCCTGGTGAAAAGATTGCCATTTTGACCTTCTATTGAATTCCAGAGCATTTGCCCTTTGTGTGTGTGTCTTTTCTTGTTTTTTGTTTCTTCTGACCAAACCAGGCATTCGCAAACATGCTGAACGGACTGGAAAAAGCAGCTTGAATCTGGTGAAAGAAGTCACAAACAGAAGCGAGTTGGCTGTTTGCCATTTTCCCTGTCATGGGGACATCTGCCGCTCTTTGCAAAGATGCCTATTGTGGGCTGGGCGTGGGGATAAATAGAAAGATTAACATCAACAGGTCTGTTTCCCCCTCTTTTCTCCTGAGGGAGGAAAAATACTTTTATTCTTTAGGGAAGATGAAAGCTTCTTTTAAAGAAGCACCCTTGTACCCCATCCTTTGACACTATTCCTTTTCTTTTACAGGGAATGTTTAGTTTATTGTATTTACCAGTCCATTTGTCTTGGCGAAACAGGTTTGCATCTGTAGAAATGCTCAGCAGAGTAAATCAAATGCAATATAGCCAGATGCTTGCTAGCATCCATAATAAATCCATGATAAAGTCAATCAGCTGCTGCACAATTTATGTCTTTCAGCTTTTAAACCATATTTTCTGGATAGTGGATCTTAGAGGCATGCAAGGAAATCTATCTAGGACTATATAATTCTGTTTGCAGAAAGAGATAAGGTTTAGAGGAGAAAGGGCATTATTTATTATTATTATAAATACACTTCTTGGTTTTCAGCATTGCATGGGGAGAGCTAAATGGTAAAACCTGAGAATTTCGAGTCACATGCTCAGAATTTGCTTGTGAGATGACATGTTTATAAAATTGCTGATTTTGGAATATCAGGAAACAAATTTGCTGTTTTAAATTGGGAGCCAAAAACAGTATAGAGAGGACAATAACCCAAGCTTGCTTCCATGTCCTTTTAATTTCTTAGCCTTGGGTACTTAGTAATCTGTGTACTTTCTCAACTTCATTATTGGTGGAACTCTAGTAACTGTAAGCCACAGTTTTCTTTGTTGCTTATAAAAAGTATAATATCCAGCTCATTAAAACCAGTTGTTTTATCTGCTTGTTCCAATATAGTATTGCCATTGCCCACCCAGCCCAGAATAAGGAGGCGAGACACAAGTTTTTGGATGTAAAATTGGGCCACATTTTATTAAATAGAGTTAACTTTCAAAGTCAAAGGGGGCCAACTTTAGGATAGAAGGCAAATTCAACTGGGACCGGCCTAGCCCCAGCTGGATCATGGATGAGCTGGAATAATTTCCGGAATTCCCAATAGGCCCAAACCAGCTGAGCCTCCTGACTCTAGCTGTTTGTGGCCTATGAGGCACCGCCTTTTCCCTCCTCACAACAAAGAGTACTCTTGGCCTTCAATGCTGTGAGGCGGGCTGGCTTACACCCATCAAAGGTGTCCATAAAGTCACCTTCAAAGACCTGGCTTCCATCACTACCTGCCAGTGTGACCAACAGTAAACCACACAAAATCCAGAAAAGAAAAAAAAATTAAGAACAGGCTGGGCAAAAACATACCTGCTCCTTTTGAGCCAATTATAAGCAGGCCAAAAGTTTCCATCAGGCCCCAAAGTGACCAGTCAGACTTGTCCTTAATACAGGGTGGGCGGGTGGGATGAAGATCAACAACAAAGAGGAAGGCCTTCTGTCCAGAGGTGGTTTGCAGAGTATTCGACCATCCTGGGTGCCGCAGACTTTGGGACCACCCCACCTGGGGATCACGACTCACCCAAGAGGCCTGGTGGTTGGAGGGGTCCCAGGAGACCCCAGGGTTCCAACCAGTAACCCACACTACATATGGCCCCTCTGAGATTGGGAGGAAAGCCCTGGTTAAAGTTTGGTTGGAACATCATTGAAACAGTTAATAAAGTGTGGCCCAGTTTATACCCAACTCTTGTGTCTCGCACAAGACTAAATAACTCATTATTATCCAGATACATTGTGTGTGAAATGACAAAGCCAATTGTTTGGTACTTAGGCTTGCAAAATTACGTGCTATCACTGACCTGTATGTAAAGTGGATTTAAAGCTGAACAAAATTATAAATGACTTAAAGAATCACCTTGAAAAATGCCTCCTCTTGTAAGGACATTATCAGAGAGAAGTTGTCTGCACTTTAATTTTGTCCTGCACTTCATTGTGAATTTGGATAGTAAAGTAATAATTCTATTATCAATTTTGTATATTGTCTTTCTTTCTATCTATCTATCTATCTATCTATCTATCTATCTATCTATCTATCTATCTATCTATCTATCTATCTATCTATCTATCTATCTATCTATCTATCTATCTAGTTCCAGCTAACTCATTGTCATGCTCCTTATCAAAAGGCCTCTAACCCAATTTTTAAATCCTTTATCTTCTACAAGGCATCTTAAAAATTCCCCATGAACCATTTCACTTCCACTTCAGGGTGTGAATCCTGCAGACTCCAGGTCTGGGACTGTTTCTTTGAACTAAAGTCTGGTTCATTTCATTTCTTTGAACTACTCTGGTGTGAACTGTTCTCCCACCATGTATCAAAGTCTGCTTTCAGTCATTTGGCTAGCTCACCTCTTAGCTTGAAGCATTTGGACCATTTAACATACCTGAGGGGATTTCCCAGATGTTTGCCTGGCATCCCTTTTACATGGAATTTTCATCTGATCCATGCTTTCCTGAGAAATAAAGTTACCTAAGATGCTTCATTTACGCAAAGAATAAAGCATGCATCTACGTATCTTTTAGGCATCTTATCCATTTTGTAACCCTCCCCCCATACCTGTCAATCTTTTCCTGGTGCCAGCCAAGATGGGAAGAGAGGAGCAATGCATGTGCGTGCACTATCATGTGTGTGCATGCAAACACAAGCACCCGCCCATGCCCATGCAAACATACACACACACACCAGGAAAAAGTTGACAGGTATGGGAAAGCCTGGCTTTTGCACGGGAGGGGGGACTGTGAGGCCTGTTCTTTGGGCCAGCAACCTGACTCAGGAGCTCTTCAGCACAGACTTATTTGCAGCCCGTCCACCCGCCTGCCCTCCTGCCCATGGAAGAGGGTCTCTGGACAAGGGTGGTCCTTGATGGGCCATGCAGACAGGCCTCTCTCCAGCAGAACCCATCAGAAACCCACCCACGTGTGCACACACAAAGTGGAAGTTCCTCACCCTGAAAAGCCTCACATGCTCCTCTTGGCTCCCCCCGGCTCACATGACCTGTTCTGTGGTCAGGCAGTGAGAGCCTGCCTATCCTGCCACACCAGGCTCCCACAGCCAATTGCGCTCACCCTTCTCTTTCCCCCCTTTTCTCTTCCCCCTCACTCTGAGAGCGGAGTGGATGGGGGAATATTTCTGGGGATATTAATCACCTGGGGAAAAAACGTGAAGGAGAATTAAATATGGGGTTTTCCCAGCCAAAATGGGAGAGTTGACCGCTATGCCCCCACCCCCACACTCAGTATGGAAACCATTTATTTATTATTTATTTTCTTTTTGTATTTATATCCCGCTTATCTACTACATGTAGTACTCTAAGCGGCTAACAAAGCAATAAATGCAAATCAACTACAAAGAACATCAAAGAACCATGCCCTTGTCCTATCACAATCACAACAATCAAGGTATGGTTGCCACTGTTTTCCTACACTAAGGACCCTTTGGGGCACCATAACCTATATATATATACTTCTACTATAAAATATTTAATGCTTCTGAAGAGTAGGATGCTGCAAAAGAATTTTCCATTAGCACTCTGCAAAAATAATTTTCCACTAGCCCACTAGAAAATTATTTTGCAGCATCCTACACTTTTAGGATCATAAAATAATCCAGTATTAGGGGAAAGTGTTGAGACTTGGCTAGTCAAGAGAATGCTGTTGTGTTTTTCATATTATTATAAATTTCCCCAGATTGTTTTGGGGGGGAGGTGCTTTGATAAATTTTGCCTTACAAGCACCCTTTAATTGTGGACATGGGAGAAGACAGAAATGCAGCCACAACCAAATATTTCACAAAGAAAAACAATCACCCACAGTTCTTGTCCTATTAGAGAACATTCTGAGTGTGCTCCCCATATGCTGCAGCACCTAGTTAGGTTGAACATCTTAATTTTTTGTGTACATTCCCCCCCACCCTGTTTCTGTGAATGACTTCAAGGTTTTGTGTATTGTTGGCACCAAGCAAAATGACTAAACAGTCAACTTGAAAAGAAGCTTTTGAGAACAGTACTGCAGGGGAGGAGACTCAAAGAAACCCTTCTGTCTAAACTTTTAACTGAACGCAGGGGCAGGCGGTAAAGAGCTATCTCAGCTTTATCTAGTAACAATTAACATGACAAAAAAATACCAGAAGGAGGAGAAAAGCTTACTCATTAAAAATAACCCATTAAATCTTCGTGAAGATATGTTGTGGGGAGATCATACATCTTCAGGCCTGACAGAAAAAATAATCTAATGTGATGCACAAATTTGCCCAGATATCTATGCCAGTAATTTTTCTTGATACATAGCACTTTAGGATATTCAATAAGTGGCACTTGGCTATTTATCTCCAAGCCAAATATGTAAAGGATGGAGGAGCTAGACAAGGTTTCTCATTTAAATCCAATGAACCTGCACTCTAGATTACATCTACCTCCTCAGCATTCAAATTGTTTTTCATCCAAAAGCATTTCATGCAAATGTGCCCATGTTTACACATTTACAAAAATACTTAGGCACCAATAAATCTTTCCCTTTCCTATTTGCAACTTTTTTTTTCCTTATCAGCTTGAAATGCAGTCAAAACTGTGGAGGGGGAGGGGAAGGTAGTTGCTGCTATCTGACACATCAGGTAAGCAAGTGACAGCTGCAGATAAATATTTCTGTTTGGGCAGCAGAGGAATAAAGTCTGATAACATTTATTACCATTATTATTTTGACACAGAACACAGAAAATAAATATAAGAAGTGGCATGTGGGATCATATCAAAGAACAGGATAGTACCATATTTTTTGCCCCATAAGATGCACTGGACGATAGGTTGCACCTAGTTTTTAGACGTATGTATGTGTGAAATAAATATTCACACATACATACTGCGGTCCTGGTCCATCTCCAATCCAGTTTACTCTCTAGCCATGGTGCTCTTGGGAGGCCCGGAGAGGCATGGCTGGAGAGTAAAATGCAAAGACAAGCCTCCCCCATCTGGGTGTCCATGCTGGGAAGTCTCCGGCCCTTGCAGAGGTGTCCAGACTCAGTGCAGGTCCTAGCCCCAGCTGAAACCCTTATGGAGGATTCCCGGCCAGGCTGTTTTTAAAAAATTACCTTGCATGATTGATTTGTTCCATATAATAGGAGATGGAGTGAAAGCAGCCCAATTGGAGACCATAGAGATGAGAAACAGGCTAGAAAGTAACCACCCACCATGATCACCATAGAGCTGAAGCTAGAGGGTAACAACCCACCATGCTCACCATAGAGATGCATGTCAACATAGTCCCTTTTGAGAATGCGCTCCCCAATGGTCAATGTCAAATGGTTCCCCCAGTGGCATGGCTGGGTCACTATAGGAGATGGCATGGGGGATGACATGCTGCTTGCTCGACCAGTCTGTTGGGGTGCCCTATGCCTGTGGGTCTGTTTGGGGAGGGGGCAAGGTGGCCCCCACAACTGGAGTGGCTGGGCCAGGGGGGGGATATAGGCTAGTGGTGATGACCATGGTTGTAGCCCACCCCAGCCTATGGTGAACATTGAGTTACCTGGCATTCATCCTTGCAGTGGCCCCAAAGTGGGGCCATGCTGGCCAGGGGACCATCAAGGGCTGGTAAGGTGGCAGCATCAGCCCTACCCCAGGGATGGCAACAACTGGCCATGGCCATTGCCCAGCTTCTGGCACATGTGCTCCAACCTTAGGGGAGGAGGAGGTGCCTCGTGGCCATGGCCAGGCTGCCCCTGTGGTGGGTGTGTCCGATGCAGCAGCCGACTCATCTGGGTGCTGAACAACATTGCTTCTGTAATCCTTGTGGGGTTGCTCCTACCTCTCCTTCTTCTCTGTCCCTGTAGCATCACCCATCCCTGTCTTGGGGCCTGGTGAATCTGTTTGTCCAGTGGGGCAGATGCCACACCCTCCTCCACCGGCCCTCCCATGCCCTGTGGAAAATGCACCATTAAATCAGCAGCAGGTTCCTGAAATCAGGCATGCTCGAGAGGTTCTCGTGGGCTGCTGCTGCTTGCTAACTGTGGGGGTGTGCCCCCTGTGGCGTTTCCTAAGTTTTCTACTCCCCACCACCGGATGCTTGAGGGTGGGTCCCTCTTTGTCCTTGGGTTTGTGCTGGGATATCTGAACTTGGGGCATGGGTCCTGCAAGGCACCATGGCACTGTGTGGGCTGGTTAGGCACTCCCCACATGTGGTACTGGGAGGGCCCATCCAAGCTGCAGGTGTGGTCAAGTCGGTAGCCCCCGCTGGCTATCCCCTGGTCAGTGCTGAATGTGGCAGGGAGAGAAAGGACCCCTAGAGGTGGATAGTCACTTGGGGCCCCAAAGGCCCCTCGAAAGCTGAGGGGGAGAGCCAATGTGGGTGCTAGGCCAAGGCCTGCATCACACCTCCCAGAAATGTAAGGCCATGAGGAGGAAGAGGAGGAGGAGGCGAGCTGTGCCACGCCCCAAGAAGGTTGGTTCAGTGGGGGGCACTTTCCACTTACAGGCCAGCAGCCAGCAGTCCCTGCAGCCTGATCAGCCTCCCCCCCCCATTGGTGGTGGGGAGGTGCAGGGCAGTGCAGCGGCCACATGGGCTTGCAGGGCCCGAGTTCCCAGTGAGTGAAGGGGTGCCACAGGCCAACCTGGGGGTGGTGGCTTTCTGCTTGAGCAGTCAGACACCAGCAGGCTCGTGGGGCTCAATCCAACATTCTATGTTGATAGCAAGGGGCAAAGGGAGGCACGGCAGCCATGCAAACCCATGGGGGTGAGGTTCCCGGATGAGTGCAGGGGAGGTGCAGGCTTTGCCGTGCCCCAGGCATCTGCTGCAAATTGGTGTGTGGCTGGCAAGGCCCACGGCAGTAGCGGTGCATACCTGCTTACGCAGCCACCATCTGGGTTGACCATGTAAGCCTGCAGTGGCCTCTGGGCACTGTGGTCAAGAAGGTAAAGTGAGCCCGCATGAACGCTGGTCATGCCAGGTCAGGCGGGGACAATCGGGGTGGCGGGGACTCCATGCGGGAGGCTGCCGTGGTACTCCAGGCCTGAGGACCCAAAGTTAGTTAAAAGAGGGTGAATGGGAGGCTGCAGGTCATGACTAGGAGCCAGCAGCAGGTCTTAGATGCCCTCCCGGGGTTTCCCTCCACCATGAAGAAATCTGGGGCTGGCTGTGAGGTAGGTGGGTAGTTGCCATAGCCCTCAGCAGGCACATTAGGGAAATGTGTGATGGGCCCTTTTCAAACCTTGCAGGGTGCTAATGCATCCCACTCTCCGGCCTCCCACGTCATAGACCATGCATGTGGCCTGCTGCTGTTCAGGAGGCAAGAGAGTGCATGGGTGGGAGCACCCTGTATAAGAAGGGGAGCCCTGCGTCCCACCCCTGTGCAAGCCTCGCAAGGCTCTGCTGGCATGTCTCACCTTTCCACCTGGGGAGAGGCAATGTGTTCCCAGCACTGGACAGGCCAGCGGTGGAACCACACTCTGGCAAGTCACTTTCTATCAGCCAGACCTACCTTACAGGGTTGCTATGTGCATCCAGTGGAGAGGAGGTGAGCCTATATATGCAACTTGAGTTCACTGGAGGAAAAGCAGAATATAAATGTAAAAAAACCAAACCCAATAGCACGTATTTAACTTCCATGATAGTGAAACTGACATTGGTGGCTTGTTACACAACCTTCCTCTGTAAGTTAAAGAAAGGACCCCTAGAAAATGAAATAGTTCCTTCAAACCATAGTATGGATAGATGATTTAAAAGTAAAGAATGAAGTTTCTCATTAATATGGTTTTAACATATGTAGTCAAACCCTTCATTATGGAATGTGCTGTTACATAATGTGTAAATTGCGATTCAAGTGTCTCTAATTGTGTGTGTGATGGGGCAGGTGGGGAAATTACAACTACAGCATAAGATTTGTCAAACTGTCATTGTTCAGTTTTTTGACACAAGCCAGACCTCATTCTGTCTTCGCTGCAACCTTTCCCACCCTTCTCTTCAGCTGTCTGGTTTGACAATTGTTCTGTTGTCCTCCAGCAGACGCCTCTTTAAGGAGCCTGAAATTGAGAATCGGTTGTCCTTTATAGGAGGAGGAGCAAAAGCCAATTCTCCTTGCTTTTTTATGCTGGTGAATAATTATCTCCCATTTTGGAGAGTGAGAGACCATGTATGCATCCTATGCCAGAACAGGAAAGAATAACCTTTCTCCAGTGCTTTGACAATACATAATCTAATCTTTCCATCTACAGAACAAAGCAGAACTGTTTCTAATGTATATTACTGTTTAGCAACATAGCAGAAGGCTAGGATGTTATTTGACGTGTATGCGTGTATATATTACATTTATGCCTTGCCTTTTCTTTGAAGGTGTCAAGGTTGTGTATGTGGCTCTCCTTTTAAGCACCATCATCACAGCATCTTTGTAAGTTAAGTAAAAGCTGTGATATAAATTCAGAAAGTCCAATGCCTGAAAACGTTGCTAAGAGAACTATTGACATTTATAGACATTGATGAAGAATCAGAAGCTAGTCTTTGCCCACCCAGCCTGGAAATAAAGAGGCAAGACATGATTTTGGGGTTAAAATTGGACTACAATGCATTGAAATGGATTTCACTTAATTCTACTGTTAAACATCCCTTAAACAAGGGGGCCTGAATGTAGTGCAAGCAGTTCAGTTAAAAATTCCTAATATTATTAGAAGGGCACTGCCCACCTGTTAAGCAACCTCCCAAAACCTGCGGTCTGGGCAGCCCTGATTCCTAATCTTTGAACCTATTTATACCTAACACCTAATGTTCCTAATTTCCTAATCTATTTCCTAATTCATATTGAAGGCTACTGGCTCACTAGGGAATATTATTTAATAAATTTCACGTGACTCTTAAATTTACCGCTTGCACTACCCGCTAATTGTGACCGGGTATAAACCTCCCCTTGGCCTTAAAGAGAATGGGATGGGCGAAAACTCACTGCCACTCTGGTCTGAACTGAGTGGCAGACAAAAATTCCCATCCAGCCTTTATGCGACCAGCTGATCTCATTCTCTTATTTGGGAAGGAGGGTGGGAAGACGGCTGGATCCGGAAAGAGGCCTCTCACCACATGTCAAGGCCTTATAAAACTAACCCCTGAAAACAAGCTGCACTGCACACACATGATGCCATCCAGGCACACAGGAAAAAGAGGCCCGTCCTGCACCACGGCAGTCTGCAGCTGCCCTTGTCACAGCTGACACAGAAAAAGGGTTAATTCCAGAATGAAACCAGATAACCAACTGCATCAGAATTTATCTGGGTAGCAGGTAATGTACCACCCTTTACTTCTTATGCAGCCTCAGAATATCTGAGCTCCAGGCTTCAACTAAGGCCACGGTCATACCAGGGTTTTCTCCATAGTTTCCCTTTGGTGAACTGCACAGAAAACGATCACATCCTAACCGTGAATGGAAGTAAATTTGAACCCTGGTCGATCACACCCCTTGAACAGCAGTTTCAGCGAAGTTTCAGTAACCACCACCAGGGGCTGAATTTAGAAACTTCGCCTGAAAATGCTTACTTATTTGCTTCTGTAACCACGACGGGACACCAAAAATACACACTTAAATCTGTTGTTCCCCTTTTTTTGGCAATGGAGGCTTGGGAAATAGAGCAGGAAAGAAGGGGAAAATGTGAAGTAGACAGGTAGAGGTGGAACCAGATTAGGAAAATATGACGCAGAAGAGAGGACACTAACTGCACATTAAAAACCACGTGACTGCCCGGAAAAAATATGCATGAAATTTATATATGCAGAGAATGCTGGTGTGACCGCGGCCTAAGAAACTACTTGGCATATTTTCCATCTTGCTGAGGATTTTATGTCTGAGAAATAACTCCTGGCAACTCCATCTTGTGCCATGTTTTACCCTGTTGGTACATCTCTGAAGAAGAGGGGTGTTGCCCTACAAATATTAGTAACCTTTTTATTTTTATTTTTCTAGTAGCCTAAAGGTATCACTGGTTCTACTTTTGTACTTGGTTTTTGTGATGGCTATATGGCTCCTCAATTTGTTTTGCTTCAAGTATAAGTTGTTTTGTTGTTGCAACAATTGCAGGTAATGTGTGTGTGTGTGTGTTTCTGTAAGCTGTATTCATTGCTACATTGCCTTTGTGTTCCATAAGCACAACAATACTTCAAAGTTGTTATAAACTTCCAGAACACGTACAGCTATGGAAAACCTGTAGGCATACATGCTTAAAGAGAAATCAAATATTGCAGCTTTCAAAAAGCTACAAATGTGACTGCCACCCAAACTTCTAAAACCTATGAGAAGTTGCAAACAAATGTCGATTCAGAATAGAGATGGGCACGACCAGAAAAAAATGACGTTTCGAGTTGTCGTTTGTCGGGACGGGTCCGTTTCGGGTCGTTTCCGTTTGTTGTGGAAATTTTCAAAAAATTCTTGTTTCTGTTTGTTGTTTGTTGTTTGGGTTTGGGTTGGGGTTGGGGTAAGTGGACTCTGGGAGGCACCTCTCTGGGTGCCTCTGACGTCTGACCCACTAAGAAGGGAAGGGAAGCGTAACGCGAAGCCGCCACGTACCATACATTACATTATGTTAGGGTTGGGGGGTAAGTGGCAGAGGCACCTCTCTGGGTGCCTCTGACTCACTAAGAAGGGAAGCGTACTAGCGTACTGGCGTACAGGTTAGGGAATGGGATAGGGGTAGGGGAGAGTGGGCTCTGGGAGGCACCTCTCTGGGTGCCTCTGACCCACTAAGAAGGGAAGTGTACTTGAGTATGGATCTGGGTTAGGATTGGGGTTAGGGTAAGGACTAAGCTTAGGGTTACGGTTAAGGTTAGGGTGGGTTAGTGGGCTGCACCTCTGGGTGCCTCTGACCCACTAAGAAGGACACTGTACTGGCGTATGGGTTAGGGTTAGGGTTAGGGTTAGGGTTAGTGGGCTTTTTATGCCCTCCGGCACATCCAGAAGTCTCAGTCAAAACCTGGCCATGCGATTGGTGGAATGGCTCCAAAAAATTGCATGGTCCCATCCCATGGGCAGCCCATCATTGCGCATGCGCAGGTGTAAAAAATTAATAAAATAAAATAAAATAAAATAAAACCAATGGAGACGTTTCATTGCAAGAAAAACCCACTGCTGCTACTATAAAAAATCAGGCATTTAAAATACATAATTTTCAAATGTTTCTGTGGTGCTTTGGTGGGTTTTTGTACCACGATTTAAAAATAAATATTGCGGTCGCCATTTAGGTTGATGAGGATGCCCCCCCAGCCTGGTACCAGTCCAGCAGCCCAGGACAGGAGGGGGGAAGGCCGGGGACCCACCCAGAAACCACCCCTCTCTGGTAGGTGCCCTCACTCAGGCAGGCATATTTTCGCCTGCTTTTTTGGCCGGGAATCAGGTTTTTTTATTTTTAAAACTTTTTTTCTGTGCTGCTTGGCATTGCGCGATCGCCGCACCTGCGAACCGCGATGCCATGAACGACAATGAAAAATCAGACCCAATTTATCTTTATCGGGTCGGGTTCGAGCTGGAGCAGAGTAACTGTCGTTCTCGTTCCTCGTTACGTAATTCTTGTTACCGTTACCCGTTACGTAACGGAAACGACAAACGGTAACGAAATTTCGCTGCTCCGTGCCCATGTCTAATTCAGAAACAAAACTGAAGTTGTGAGCAGAACATAAATCATATTATAATCATGCTTCAAAATTTCAGGAGCAGACATACTCAAAATATAGGAGCCTCTACTCTTAAAAAGCATGTTGATATATAGAGAGAATACAATTATTTTTAAAAATGCATCATTTAAAAACTAAAAAGCATCATAGCTTTGAACAGTATTTAACCTTTAATCACATTATTATGAGACACATGTGAAAAGTATTCTAATTGCTCACCCAGTCAAGCCAGGTTTTGCCTCCCTGTGTTTATAATTTTTTCTCTACTGTTTAGATTTCACTTCCACTGTAAACAACTGAATTTTGGTGGTGTAGTAAGTTATTGATAAATGGTCAGATTTTTTTTCAAGAGAAATCTCTATTGTTTTTACTGGAGTGGCAAAATATGACTCTTGTAACTTATGAGGCTAGTAAATTGCCCCCATAGCAAATAATAACCAGTGATTTGATTAAATATGTCCCTGCAATAGCTGTTTACCTGGGTACCATTTTACAAGGTAGGCAAAATACTATGGGTGTAAGATGCTGGTATATGAAATTGGTTAGGTACCAATTATGCTCTAGCCACGCTTTAGAATTCCAGCAAGTTTTTTCCCTCTTAATTTTTCTTATAATTCTTTTCATTTGTTTACAGATTCAACTGTCAGCCATGAAATACAAAGTAATTGTAAGACAATGTTATTGCACACAGGCCTTTTTTTCAGTCCTAGATGGAGAACTGGCTAATGATTTCACTTCCGCTCGTAGTAAACTGCTGTTCAGACCTCATTTTTAAAGCACAATGCATACTTTCTGGATTGCATTTTCTACAAACACACAGGGCCGGCGCTAAGTTTTTTTGCGCCCTAGGCGAGGGTGGGGTGGGGTGGGGCGGGTGGGCGGTGGTTTGTGGGGGGTGGCGGTGTGGGCGGGGCAGCAGGGGTGGCGGATGATTGGGGATGGCAACAGGCATGGGGGGTGGGCGGCGATGGGCGCGGGAGGCGGCTGGCGGATGGCGGCGGGGGGACAGATGGCGGTGGCCAGCGGCGGAGGGGCGATGGGGGGCAGCAGGCTGGCCAGCACCCCCTCAATTTTGGCGCCCTAGGCAACTGCCTAGTTTGCCTTAATGGATGTGCCAGCCCTGCAAACACATACACTTTTTACCACAATATGCAGACAAAAATATTGACAAAGAAATAACTAGTCCAAGGTCACTCAGTCAGTTTCTTGGTCAAGAAGATATCTGAATTAGTGTCTCCCCAGTTATAACCCAATACTTTAATCAATATGTCATGTGAAATCTCTAGCTCTAGCTCTTTCCATAAATTTACAGACACACATACACACAAAGAGAGTCACACTAGGATTTTGCAATGTGACAAAGCACTGCAATATTGTCACTATATAAGCAGATATGAAAAATTATGAGAATGAGTAAGAAAAGCCATTATCTGTCAAGTCATTGTGTCATTTTATTTGGCACCTGAAAGCTTTTTCAGGATATCTTCTGTATCTTTTCTTGCCATTAATATTGTCTGCATTTCTACACTTTCTTTTGAATTAAAAGATGAATAGAACTATTCAAAACTTTAATTTGGTCCATACATCAAAACTGCACTTGAATGAGCTGGTAGACTACTTTACCTCCCTCACTGCAAACCTTTCAAGCCAAAGTATTGATGCCAAAGTCAGTTTGTGTTCAGTTATTGGATTAGGATCCAAGCATTTACAATGCTCCCACATGTGCTGCATTTTGATAAGAACTGGTACAACTTTCTTGAACTTTATTCCTTCTCACAGATGCAATTTATACACATCAATGTCTTGATCCACCCTGAAGTTTAAACTGAAGTATTTAGATTTAGATTATTAAGGTTAATGGGATACATTAATCTTAAATTCAACTTCTTTAAATTCTTCCATTTGTCAAAATTAAACCACCCATTCCTAGACTTGTTTTCAATGTGTTGTGAGAACCTGGCAGTTTGTCCAAATACTTGGAATTTCTCAGTCAACAACACCCTCTTAGGTCACTGATCCCAAGATATGGTTTGGAATTCAGTGTGATACATTTCAGAATTATCTGAAAGCTTCAACCCAGGTTGTAATAAAATTTTTGATTCAGATAGTCATGTATTTAGATCTCTTAGCAACCATGCCTAGACATCAACAAAAATGCCTATAACTCTCATTTTTCTTGAATTGGGTGAATATTACAGAGATAATATTGTCTTTCATGAGTCCATCCCCCTTACCAGGCGCCCAGTTCAGCAATTTGTGGGATTCGAGTGTTTGCATGTAGTGTTGAGTGGACCAGACAGGATAGGGATTCTGTTGGTGTACCGCTCACCCTGCAACCCAACAGTCTCCCTAACTGAGCTGACATCAATGATCTTGGCAGTGGCATTGGAGTGCCCCTGCTTTTTAGTGCTGGAGGACTTCAATGTCCATGCTGAGGCCCCTGAGTCTGGGTCAGCTCAGGACTTCATGGCCGCCATGACAACCATGGGCCTGTCACAGAAGATCTTGGCCCCAACACACACAGCAGGACATATATTGGACCTGGTGTTTATAGGTGAACAAGAGGGCAGTGATCTGGATGTGGTCGGGATCAACATCTCTCCATTGTCATGGACAGATCACTTCCTGGTAGGGTTTAGGCTGGTTGCAGCTTCATCCCTCCACAGAGGCATGGGACCGTATTCTGTGGTCTGTCCCCGGAGGCTAATGGATCCAGAAGGTTTCCTGAGGGCTCTGGGAGATTTTCCAGCTGCCAAGACAGCCAATTCCACCATGGCCCTGGTGGATCTCTGGAATGGAGAAATGGCCCGGGCAGTGGATGAGATTGCGCCTGAGCTACCCCTGCCTTGTCGAAGACTCAGAGCAGCCCCTTGGTTTACTGATGAGCTGTGCTTGATGAAGCAACAGGGCAGGCGTCTAGAGCGACGGTGGCGGAAAATTCATGATGACCAAGCATGGTGTAGAGCTCATTATAGAGTCTATGCCGTGGCAGTGGTAGCAGCGAAAAGATCTTTCTTCTCTGCTACCATTGCATCTGCCAGGAACCACCCAGCGGGATTGTTTCATGTTGGTGAGGGGCTTAGTCCATCCGCTCCCCCCGTGTATCAAGAAGCACACACGATCTCCCACTGTGGTGAGTTCGCCAAACACTTTACAGATAAAATCGATCGGATTCGACATGACTTGGATGCCACATTAACATTTATGTCTGTTGATGTCCCCTTGGCAACTGTCTCTCCAGTTTTGTGGGATTCCTTTCAGCTTGTACAGCCTTTTTTGGAGTGTGAGGCCATCCACCTGCCGGCTCGACTCTTGCCCAGCCTGGCTCATTAGAGCTTCCCGGGTGGGACTGGCTGAGTGGACAGGGAGGGTGGTTAATTCCTCCTTGATGGAGGGGGTTCTCCCACCTGCTTTGAAGCAGGCGGTAATTAGACCCCTCCTAAAAAAGCCATCCCTGGATCCCACTATATTGGATAATTACCGGCCAATCTCTAACATCCCATTCTTGGGCAAGGTGGTTGAGCGGGTGGTGGCGTCTCAACTCCAGAGGGTTTTGGATGAAGCTGGTTATCTAGATCCTTTTCAATCAGGTTTCAGACCAGGCTATGGGACAGAAACCGCCTTGGTCACCTTGGTGGATGACCTACACCGGGGACTAGACAGGGGGAGTGTGTCCCTGTTGGTCCTGCTGGACCTCTCCGTGGCTTTTGACACCATCGACCATGGTGTCCTTCTGGGCCAGTTGGCTGAGTTGGGAGTTGGAGGCACTGTCCTGCAGTGGTTCCGCTCCTACTTGGAGGATTGGTCCCAGATGGTGGTGCTGGGGGATGCCTGTTCGGCACCCTGGCCCTTGAAGAGTGGTATGCCACAGGGCTCTATTCTGTCCCCCATGGTATTTAATATTTACATGAAACCGCTGGGAGAGGTCATCCGGGGATTTGGAGTTGGGTGCCATCAGTATGCCATGGTGACATCAAGACTAGACTATTGTAACACACTCTATGTGGGGCTGCCCTTGAAGATGGTTCGGAAACTACAACTGGTACAGAATGTGGCAGCCCAGGTGGTTACTGGAGCTCAGCGGTACAACTCTGTTGGGCCGCTTCTCCAGGGACTATATTGGCTGACCATTCATTTCCGGGCCCAAATCAAGTTGCTGGTTATGACCTTTAAAGCCCTATACAGCTCAGGACCAGGTTATCTAAGAGACCGCCTACTTCCATATAATCCGGTCCGGAGAAGGCCCTTCTATGAGTACTGCCACCCAAGGAAGTACAAGGGGCGGCGACAAGAAATAGGGCCTTCTCAGTAGTGGCACCGACACTATGGAATTCCCTCCCCTTTGAGTTAAGAACTGCCTCCTCCCTTGAAATATTCAAGTGAGGCCTTAAGACTTACTTATTTAGGCAAGCTTTCTGAGCCTCCAGCCTTTACAGTTTTTTTTTTTTAATAACATCTTAGTTATTGGCTGGGGAGCCTTTTAAACTCTGCTGCAGCTACTGTTTTTAATCTTGTTTTTATTGTATTATATTGTATAGTATTTTTATAGTATTTTATTGTATTGTGTTGTTTTTACATTGTGTTGATTTTACTGTACTTTTTTGAATTGTTGTAAGCCGCCTTGGGTCCCTTTGGGGAGAAAGGCGGCATAAAAATAAAGTTGTTGTTGTTGTTGTTGTTGTTGTTGTTGTTGTTGTTGTTGTTGT
>JAHTLZ010000204.1:57846702-57860126 GCA_023846285.1 Phrynocephalus versicolor | reverse complement strand
ATACATAGAGCCCCTTCCAGCTTTGTAGTTCAAAGGTTATTATTATCATTCTTATTGATCATTTTTTGTCATATGCAGACTAAACAACATGGAGAATTTAAGAGGTGAGTGGGAAATATAACTTTTGCCAGTGTGGAAGGCATGAGAAAAGGGAAGAGATAAACAGATATGACAAAAGTAAATTGGACAGATTTTTAGGTCCATGTTTTGAAGCACTATTCTTCAACCCAGCACTTTCCTGAAAATTGACCTACACATTATCCCATGCCCAGAAATTCACTGAATTCAGTGTGCAACACTGACCAGGCTTGAGAAGCCAACTTACACAAAATATGTGTTTGATCTGATGTGATTTTAAATTTTTCAAATTAAGTTTCCATAGATGTAATCTGTGGGAACCTTTCTTTGAAGGGTGTGTTTTGGAGGGGCTGCAGTGATGCACACATGCTCCTGGTGCCACGTTGCATATCTGGAAGGAAAGTGACCCAAAGGGCTAAAGGGCACCTGCCTCCTATCCGAGCTCCTGTTTCTGTACGTTCTCCAATCTATTGCTTGTCAATAGAAATGGGCATTTAGTTTTGAAACCAGTAGGTTACAAAACGAACCAAGCAAGCCTAGGTGGGGCTTAGAACCATCTGATACACACAGAGCCAATTGCTTTACCTTTCTCTGGACTCGCACAGGGTTAACCTGCAATGAAGAAGCATGCTGCAATGTCATCTTTCCTCATCTTTCATCCATCGTGGGTGCTGGCCAATCAGGTAGGGAGGCAGGATGATTACTGTTCCTGCACAGCTCCTGATTAGCCAGCACCCACAGAGCAGGAAAGATGACATTGCAGTGTGCTTCCTCATTGCAGCTCAGCTTCGTGCCGGCAGAGAAAGGTAAGGCAATTGTCTCCACATGTATCAGATGGTTCCGAGCACCTCCTGGGCTCGCATGGTTCATTTCATAACCAATTGGTTCTGAAATAAAATGCCCATCCCTACTTGTCAACATAGATAAGAGGAATAAAAACAAGCCTTCTGGGAGGAATGCTGCAGTCTGTGCCTGTGTGTCTGCTCAGCTGGCTGAGAAAGGCACTTTTCTCTGTGTGTCTATTCTTCATTTTTTGGCCAAGGTCAACCTGGCCTAAAACTCCTCCAGTGAATTCCCAACAGCTATCTCTATAGTTTCCTGAGACAGTGAACAATTTCATGGAGTCGGCAGAGGAAGAAAACTGAGTTTCCATGGATCTCAAACAGTAAAAGCTTTGTTGGTATGGACATGTCTTCAGAGTGGTACCTTCCACCATGGTCCAAACTGCATACCAGCTGAAAATCAATGGCTGGCATCCACATGGATAATCAAAACAGAGATGGTAGAGTGCTGTCAATAATGACATTAAAATGTTGGCCTGCACCCTGAGGACACACTTGACTGGGCAAAGTGGTGTTTCAGGATCCAAAGAAAAGACCTCTTGCATGTCCCCACCAAGCTCACTTGTAAGGTTGGTGGGACAGAGAGAAATATCTCCTCTCAAGATCATAAAACCTGTGCTGGCTCATAGAGGAAGATGCAGTCTTTTAGATAGCTTGGACCCAAACCATCACTTAGAATGGTGATGGTTTAAGCCTATCATTCTTACACACCTGACAGCCATTTACTTTTACTGTTTGTGACACAGGTTCCATAGAATCTTGCTGTCAGTTAAATATATTTAGACTGTGATGAAAGCCAGATTGAAATGAAAACTGATGTCGACCATTTCATGGGAAACAACAACATGGTGTGAAAGAAGTTTTCACAGAATGGACACATGAAATGTTTAATAAAGCCATCAACTCAGGCAAAAAAGGAAGGAAAACAAAACAGAAAAAGAAATGTGTGGAGGTGGGGTGGGGGGAGTGCCAGGCCTGCAGAACCACTTCCTTGTTCCATGTTACCATTTCGCCTCCTGTGAACTAGTCATTTGTTTTCTTGACTAATCTTTAAATGGAGGGCATGGCCCTTTCACTTGGAAAATATTCATATGGAAGATGAATCACCTCAGGGACTTACTAATAAGTCCTTTTTCCTCCCTCATAATGGGGATACAATAAGGGAGAAAACCAGTTTGTGTTTTACTCACTAGAGCCATCTTGCTGCATTGAATTCTGAGTTCATCATCAGAAGGGCATTATGATATTTTGCACAAAAGAGTCTGTGTCTTAGCAGAAACACCCAAAATAGCAAGCAGTAAGAAGTGACATACTGTGAGTTTTCAAACCCCAAAGCACAAGTGCCTTTTACTGACAGGAAATTGTTGCTTGCTAAAGCTTTCGGAAAGTCGTGAAGTCAAAAGAATTTCTCCTTCCTTTCATCAGAGGTGTAAGCCATTTTATATAGATATATATAAATATTATTCATTTTCTGAAGCTATGAGGGCCTGGTGCCACACAGGTAAGTTTTCAATACTTTTTCATTTAAAGGAAAGTCGAGGCCATACTGATTTTAATAAAAGATCCAAAAGTGGCCTAGTTTTGAACTGGAAATCTTGAAAGACCAACACACTGGTTCAAGACACATTTACTTGGAAATAACATCTATTGATTTAAACAGAGACTTTGCATTTTAAGAGATGTGTTTTGAATCAGTGTGGAAAAAATATCTGTTATCATTCTTGTTTTTTCTATAGCATGTTTAGAGTACAAAGAAGGTACAATTCTGTGATTTGCTCTGACAAGTAGGTTAGACTGCCTCTGGTGAGATCCCATAATAATATGTTTTTTTTAAAAAAAAAAATTCATATGTACAACTTTACTTGTCCACTTACTTATTGGGTCCTGTTGGCATCTTGGATCTCTCTGATTTCTCAGGTTTTAGAAGCTCTATAAAATTCTACTGATCTTCTTTGACCAGATCTGTCTCAACACAAACTAACAACCCAGCTGCACTGTATTTGTTTGGGGGGGGGGTTATAGGGGATGTCAGTGGTTCTTATCAATACTTATCCCTCTCTAAATGGGTTGCAAACTGTGTCACTAGATTTTGTACTGCTGCAATTGTTGTACGTAGGCTCAAGATTGGCAGTAATTCTAGCTCCTGATGGTCATACAGAGTGTGGTTACCACTCAGGGGCCCAATGTTGGCTTAATCTTTTGTATATTTTTAATCTATCTTTCTGATAGTATTTACATAACAGTCATGTTTGTATGTGGCTTTTATCAAAAGTTTTATAATATTTTCACAATGTTTATTCTGGTAATTTGATGTTTTGGTACTTCTTTGATTTGATTAACAACCGTAAATAAAGATCTATCTATCTCTAAATGGGTTGTGTTGTCCAGACATGCTCAAATCTTTGTTCATTTTCACATCAATGTTGGATGCAGTTACCTGCAGCCCCAAGCAAACTGCATCAGAAATCAGCTTCGTTGAAATTAATGGGGCTTTATTTTGAATTAAAACTAGTATACCGACTGAACAGCTATTCAAGCTCTCATAAAGGAATAATGTATTTTAGTTGATGATTCTGTCATGGTAGCTTTTAATCTCTGTTTACTTGAAGGTACCACTATTGGAAAGAAAGTGCATGGTGGAAGATTTGCTCTCTCTCTCTCTCTCTCTCTGTGTGTGTGTGTGTGTGTGTGTGTGTGTCTATCTGTCTATCTGTCTGTTTATCTGTCTGTGTTTCTTCCATTCAGAGGTTCTGAATTTAATTTTTGTGTTTGTTGTGGGGAGGAATGAATGCTTCCCTGCTATGTTTGATACCTCATTTTGTAACTGGACACCTTATTAAGGCAATACTCAGCTTCAGCAATTTGTATTTCTCTCTTTCATTGTGGTTTGTATTAGTTTTATGCAAGCTAATCAAATAGCAAAACTCTAAAACAAAATTAATGTTTTTACCAATTGCATTATAGAAGTGAAATGGACTGAAAAACATGCTTCTGAAGCTATAAGGGCAGTAAACCATTGAAAAAGGAGGGTTGCAGGAAGGGTTTTGACTCAGTTATAAGCAAAATGATGGTGCTGTTTCTGTGAGGAGACTAAACTAAGACAACAAGAATCTGTTGGTGTATATGATTGAAACAAATTAAAATTGGACCATGCTAGAGAATACAGTACATAGCACCCACCTGAGATATATCACTTAATGAGAAGCAGATCTTATTCTATACAGCACAGTTTTCAGTGCTTAATTCTAGGCTGCAAGCCTGAACTCACACCCCTGGTAGTAAGACTGGTTAAAATCAAAGGGACTCAATGGCCAGAATGCTATTGGTGGAAGTTATGCTGTGAATCCCTAGTGACATCATCAGCTGCAGACATTCTGTGGAAATTAAAAGCTTCCCACCCACCCACCAGTCTCCTGGGATGCCTTGGAATCCCCTTTGTCCTGGGTCAGGGTTCAGGAGCCAAGAAAAGAAATGGAGGAGGGTAGGATATAAATGCAGTCTTATGTCCAAACCAAACCAAATCCTGCCCACAGAAAACAAATCAAACACAGAAAACTTAACCCCATTAAACACTAGTCCTTGACTGTATGCCCGTGAACAAATAGCTTTGTTTGGAAATCTGAAAGATAAAAGATCTTTATTTTATCTCTTTGACATTGAGAGTTATTTCAGCTACTATCATCTATCTATCTATCTATCTATCTATCTATCTATCTATCTATCTATCGATCGATCGATCGATCGATCGATTGATCGATGGAGGGTGAAAATTGAACTCTATTTACCTACCCATCTAAAGCGGAAGAAATTGTCATAGCCCCATCAAATAAAATTGACTTTTACTTTGAGGAAGATCAAAACACTAGCTTTTGAAAAACACATTTTCCTTCTCTCATTAAATGCTTTTTCCCCCTATTTGAGAACTCTTGTTTGTTTTAAGGCAAGACAAACACATTAGTCTGTTTTAAAAGGAGATTAGAGATGGGCACGCAATGAACAATTTTTCGTTTCTGTTTTCATTTTTTTGTTTTGTTACGCAACAAAATGACAAACGAATTTCATCTCTAAAATGAAACGAAACGAACAGAAACACCGGAAATTTTGTCATGTGTTTCGTTTCCGTTACTGCAATACATGTGAATTGCTTAAAATCCTTTTAAAAAATCACAAAAAAATTGAAATAAATGGTAACGAAATGGTAACGAAACAAAAATGAAAATGAATTTTTTGCAAAAATTCGCAAAAAAACAGAAACGAAACGATACGGACCCTCCAAATGAGAAACGACAAATATTTTTTATTCATGCCCATCTCTAAAGGAGATGTTCAATTTACATTTTTAAATAGAAGAAATACACTATACAATGCCTGATTTCAATTTAAGAAGAGCAGATCTAGAGCTAAGTTTCATGCTTCTTTTTTTAATCAATAATTCTGAAAGAGAGAACAGGGAAAGAACTAACAATACCTAACAGTGTTTTGTAATTTATTAAAATGTAGTGCACATGCAAACGAGCATAGATTCTTTTCTCATCTCTTGATTATTTGGCCTCAGCCTGGCAGGGGTGAAGGTGGGTGCCACGCCTGCCAACGGGAGAGTGCACCGTGACTTGGTGGGTCCTCATCACTGCTCTGGCATTCCCTGCCTCCTCCTCCCCCTTGCACCTTAGATTCAGTGTGGGGGGAAAGCTCAGGCAGCACCTCTCAGATGGGAAGCAGGCAGGGGAAAACTCCTCTGGGTCCTAGAGGCACCAGATTTGGTGCCTGGGAGCCATTTTTAGAGCCATCCAGCTGCTGACAGCTTGGCTGGAACTCTTTAAAAATGGCCTGGTCACCACCACAGGAGCGATAGCTCTGAAAATGGCCTGCTGGCCACCGGGGGAACCCTGCAGTGGGGACTGGGCCATTTTTAAAGGGTTCCAGCTGAGCTGTTATCAGCTGGATCCCTCTGAAAATGGTCCCCCTGCATCAAATATGGTTCCTCTAGGACCTAGGGGAGTCACCCCCCCACCTCCTAGCTGAAAGGAGGCCTGGAAGCTGGGGCTGAGAGGAGGAGGTGGGGAGCACCGGAGTGGTGCAGGGATCCAACTTTTCCTGCTCCCCCTCCAGCAGTGGTGGCAGAGGTCAAGCCCAGCAGGTAAGGGAGCCATTTTACAGTGAAATGAAATGGTTGGTTTTTAAACAAACAAAAAAAAACCCCACCATTTCCTTTTTTTTTTTTTGTAATGAAATTCTGCTTCTTCATTTTGTTTTGTTTCGTTAGCTAAAAAAATGACAAAACAACATTTCATTTTTTATCTTTTAAGCCCACCTCTACATTCTATACAACATATAGAATATGTTTCTATATGCTCTTACAATGTGTTTTTGTTGTTATTGTACTGTATCTTGTTATCGCACAATTATAAGATACAACTGAGTGTTGCTTGCTATATTTCAAGACTGAAGGACCTGGAAACATAAAGATGTTCTGAATCCCAGGTTTTATAATCTTCTCATGCCAATCTCCACTGTTGAGGAATAATGGGATTAGTAGTTTTCTGCATATTTGGAGATACTCAGCTTCTCCAGGTTTGTTTTAAGACGTATCTATGTGATGTCTTTAATTTAGCAAAAGATTGTTAGTACTATGAAGACAGGTTGAAATTGATTTTCCTTGTAACCCTTTCTATGGCTATAATTTAGGAGATGTGTCTCTTCTTTATGCAGATCCGCTCTGCATTGTTCTAACTGAGTCTTGGCAGACAGCAGTTGAAGAAGTTATGGACAGAATACTCTCCTCATCATCTAAGGATATAGGTTAGAACTCTGTAAAAAGAACGCAGAAAGATTATGAACGGAATATTGAGGCTATGCAAGCACTATGAGTCAGGGGACATCTTGGCTTCCCTTGTGTGCTGCAACATGTTCCTCCAAATCTTAGTTTCTTCAGAAATGCACCATTTCCAAGAAGCCCACTGTTCATTTGCACTAGTGGCAACTGGCATTACCCATCTCCCAGGCAACCTCTGCCTGTTACACTTTCTCTTGGGATTTCTTTACCTCTCTCATATTCCAAAGGCACTTCAAAATATAGTAAGTTTCTTGTGGGGAAATATAACTGAGAGAGAAGATATGGAAGACAGAATGAGTGGTGGGGATATATTGGTGTGGGGAGAAAAATAGGGACAGAGATTGAGCAATGGAAAACAAAAAGAATGGTAGATAGAAGGGGTGAGAGTGGAGGCAGGGGTGGGATGGGGGGCTTGGTGGTTGCTGTTGTTTTTTTAAGCCAGATGAACTGATGATCTGTAAAACTTGTGGTCACTGTTGACAAACCACAAATTGGAACAAACTATCATTTTGACAGTTCATCCTCCATCTCTAGTCAGGCGTAAAATTTAGGTGCAAAATACTAAACATTTGTGGGTGAGAGAACATGTTTGCAAAAACACTGATTTTTTTTAAAAAAAATTATATTTTCAGAAAGCAAATGATCAGGTATTGGTAGCCAACAATTTTGGAATGGCTACCATTATATATAATTTGGAATGTAATTTACAGTGGGGTGGAGGATAATCTGATCTTGCTTCCATGTTTTTTGTTTATTTGTTTTTATTTATTTTGCTTTGTTTTATTTTGGTTCCCTGGCTTAAGATTTGATACTTACGAGCTTTTGTGCTGCTGCTGCTGCTACTATTCAATTAGACATATTTTAAATAATAGTTCTTCAGGGAGTCCTCAAAAATTCTCTTATTGTAAATGTTTCACAGTATTGCTGTGGTATTTGGGGTGGCTCTGAGGATGAGCTGTTTCTTGAAACATGTCAGGTCTCAATAAGATAATAATAAGTTCCATTTTAACAGCACTGAGAGTGCCTTGCCCTCATTTTCCTCTGATGCTGGTTATACATGAGGATGATATTTTTTTAAAAAATGTGATTATGAATTTATCACAAATGAGTATCACAAATTATGATTTTGCATTTTTTTTTCTGATGAATTGACAAAGTAATTCATCAATTCATTTTTTTATTTTTAAAATCATATAAAATGGTCCCCAAGACACCTACAGACACTAAAATGACAGAAAAGCTTCTCATGGCTCTCCTCTACAGTCCCCCTGCCCAAGTTTCTCTGCAAGCTTGGAGTCTTTAGGTGCCTGAGGAGAAGTTCCCTGCAGGGGCCTTTGTGGGGGGGGGGCATAATTCAGACATCAAACCTCCAATATCCACTGGACATGGGGGAATTGTAGTGGGTTGTCAGGGTATGTCTCCCTCAAATTTTGTTGCCTTGGTGCATTTTATGGCCCAACAAACTGACTAATCAAAATTTCCTAAAATTCCATCTATTGGTATTCTTTGTGGGGGACTCCATTTATGATGAATATGAATCAATGAACTTTGATGAATTGGTCATATTCATCATTTTTCATTCATCCCCATCTCTAGTGGTGGTGCTATTGAAGAAAGAAACTGTATCTCATGGCCAAAGATGACTCTAAAATAACACCTGACAAAATGCATCTTGCCATGAATTTCTGGAATTTTAAGTTCTTTGCACTGATAAAACCCTGATGAAAAGGATGGACCTGATCCAGGAAAGCTACAGACTGCATGATTATTTTAGTGGTCTATAAAGGTATCACCTACTCTCAAATTTATTTATGTATTGACCACAAACTTCTATTTCATTACAACTGATTTAACAGTTGACATGACAGTTAAGACAGTGTCATCATGCAATACAAGTATTTTGTGACTAATCCTTCTCTAATGCCTTCCTTCTGAGCTTTTGGGGGGGCAATTAGATGCCCCTTGAAGTTATGTGGACGTAAATCCCACTGTGTTCCGTTACATAAGCTTCTATTAGGCTTATTTCCAAGGAAGTACAGTAATACAGTATATGGCCGTTACTTCACGAGCCGCTCACTTCGCGGCTAGCCTTTTTTTCTGTCCGAATCGATCGTTTTAGTCCGCACGCCCCTCCTTTTTGGCTGCGATGCCACCCCGACCACGCCCCCTTTACCGTGCTCCAACCGGGGCGAGTGGTTCCCCTGCCAGTTGCCGGGAATGTTTTCGCTTCGCATCTCGCTTCGCTCCCAACATGGCGTGTGGTCTTGGTTTTTGGCTTTTATTTCAAGTTTTTTTAAAAAATATTCAAACAGGGTTATCGATGCATCGCTATATCGTTTCATCGCTTTGCGCTGTTACTTCCTTGCTTGAGTAGCGGCGGCGGCGGCGGCGGCGGCGGGAGCAGGAGGAGCCGCTGCCGCCTCGCCCGGCCAGAGCAGGGCACCCGGGGCAGGCAGCGTGCAAGCGGCAGAGGGCGGGCGGCTGTGCCATGTGGGGCTCCCCCCGAGTAGCAGCGGCGGGGGGGGGGGTGCCAATGATGCCAGGAAACAGTTGAAATCAGTAGAGCCATTGCAACTGACAGTCCAGTATCGATGCATCAATACGCCGTCGGTAGGAATTTTTTTAAAGGATGGATGGGAAATAACGAACGTTGAAAAGTGGCATGCGAATGCGAAGGGAGCAGGTGAGGTTGTGCTCGAATCGGTCCTAAAACTGCAGCTCGTGAGTACTGAGAAACAGGGGCGGGAGCGAAGCGAGAACACGTGACCGCCACGTGACCGCCTCCGAATTCAAATCGAAGGCAATATCGCTGCGGAGCACCGCACCTCGTGAAGTAAGGGCCTATGACTGTCGCTTTGGCTGCTCCCTGAAAAACATTCAGGCATTCTCAGTTTTGCTAATCTTTGAGGAGTTTTGTTTCAAGATTTTGTCTGATCCTATCTTAATCCTTCCAAGAATTGCATTGTTTGCAAGTCTCTACATTTATCTTAGTCAGTTCAAGAACATTTTACTTCATGTTGTTAGTATATTTGTGTATATACACGTAAGAAGCTGAGCAATCAGCACAGTTTATCTCTGCATGACATTTCTTAATGCTATTCATGCATTTCATGGGTCACTCTCTTTATAAAAAATCACTAGGCATTCCAGCTCTTTAATAATCTGCCATTTGAATCTAATTCAATTTATACGTTAAATGTTATGTAAGAAGGAAGAAAGGAAGGAACAGAGAGAGAGAGTTTATTATGGAGTTTTTTTGTATTTGGATTAGGTTGCTTCCTTTTCATTTTCCAAGCCACATTTTGTCAACCCATGAAAAAAACAAATATAAATAAATTTTGTATAAGAACCAGGCTGGAATTTACATAAGTTCCACTGTGAGGACTTCTAAATAAGTATGTTGTATCAGGAAAAGGGGGTTATTTAGTTCAGTAGTCTGCTTTCACAGTGGCCAATCATGCTTCCACTAAAAGTCTACAAGATGGACATGACTTCAGTAGATCCTGCTTGTGTTTCCTAGCATCTAGTATGGTGCCTTTGATAATGGAGGTAATATATACTTTACTGTAAGTCATTTATAGTACTTTCCTCCATGAATTTGATGAAGTCTCTGTTTAATGCTGCCCAAGTTGATGCCCTGTGTTTGTACTTGTAATCTTCTGATTATTTATTTATTTATTTATTTATTTGTTTGTTTGTTTATTTGTTTATTTGTTTATTTGTTTATTTGTTTATTTGTTTATTTGTTTGTTTGTTTGTTTTTAAAAAGGCCTGGGGTGCCTTACATCATTAAAAGATAATATTTAAAGCTAGAAACTGTAAGTATACATACACTAAAAAGGATCAAACA
Organism: Phrynocephalus versicolor; assembly: GCA_023846285.1. NCBI lineage: Eukaryota > Metazoa > Chordata > Lepidosauria > Squamata > Agamidae > Phrynocephalus > Phrynocephalus versicolor. The sequence continues at coordinate 57,849,523 of JAHTLZ010000204.1, read as the reverse complement.
TATACCACAGCAAACAAAGGCAACACCATAAACACATACAAAGCAGTAATGCTCCCCACAAGTCACTCACTATACTTTTGAAGTTCCTTTGGAGCAGGTGAATCATTAAGGGAAAACTAGTCTGAAGAGAAAAGTCTCCCCCTGCTTGTGGAAGGCTAGCAGAGATAGGGCTAGCCTGGCATCCTGTGGGAAGGGATTTGAAAGTTTGGAGGGAGCAATAGAGAATGGCTGCTCCAATTGGCCGTTAGTGCCAAGGGGGGGGGGGCTACTTTGCTCACCCATTCAAAGGCAGGCACAATTTGAAAATAAACAACGCACCATGAGGCAGTCACTCAGATTGGCCCAGAGAGGCAATGCATGGCAGTGCAAGTGACATTTGAAGTCAGGCTAAATTGTAATGAAGAATATGATGTAGTACACCGGCATCCATCAATGCTAATTTAGAAGGGATTAGTAATTAGGCATAGCCGAGCAGGATTAGTAATAAAATATGTCCAAGAATGATAGGTGAGGGCTGCCCAGACTGCTAAATCAGAAATAAACATTAGAGCCACTTGCACTTTTCCAGGCCTCCTTGCTTGAAGGGCATTGAATAGTAAAATCAAGTGAATTTATATCAGTAAATTATGGCTCAGTTTTAATGCCACAAACGTGTCTTGTCTCTTTATTTCTGGGCTGGTTGTGCAATGTCCTCTCCCATCTTCCCACCAACTTCTACCTGTAAGGGTGGTAGGGCTTTGGGGTCCCTTCTGATTATTGTAATACCATGTCAGGCTTATAATGGAAATGTGCTTCTGGAGATAACTTGGACTCAAGTATTATAGATTACACCAAGCACTTTGAATTGTTCCTGGAAACAGATTGGATACTGAATTCTGTAATTTAAGTAGCTACTGTGTGAAGAATTTCCTTCATTTATTTGTCCCAAATATCCTACCATTCAGCTTCAGTGGATGAACCTGGTTTCTAGCATTGTGAGAGGAGGAGAGATATCACCTAGTCACTTTCTTTATGCTTGCATGAATTGAGGGGCATTGATCATGACTGCCCCCTTTTACTTTGCCTTATTTTTCCCTAGGCAAACCATCTGAATATTGCTGTAACCTTTACTCCAAGGGAAGTTTCTCCAGTTCATAGATAAGTTTGATTGTCCATTTCTACACATTTTCTGCCTCGGAAATATCCTCCATCAATTCAGTGACCAAAAGTGTACACAACATCCCACATGTTGCCATATCACAGATGGTAGACCTGGAAGGACAGTCCCCTGCCAAAACAGGAAATCTAGATTTGCATAAGGTCACTGTGATACTGGCTGCCTTATTATGGATTCCTTTTCTAATTATGCCTGGGAGACACATAATGAGATGACATTTCCTTTCAGATGCCCATTTCAGCACACCAAGATAATTTTCTTGGCTAGTTGTCCCCAGATCAGAACCAATCAGTGTATACATGAAACTGGGATTTTCTTTTCTCATTTTTTTTACCTCAAACTACATCAAGTTAGTCTTGTTTATAGCGAATGTCACAATTTAATGCCTATTCCTCATCCTTGAGATATTTTTCTGCTGATTTTCATAGTTCATTTTATATATCCACCCAATATAATTTGTCATCATTAATTAATCTCACTGCTTTTCATTCCTTATTGTACAGTTCATGTTGTACCACTGTGAGAAATGACCATTTATTCTTGCTCTTAGCTTTCTCTTCCTTAAACAATTACCAGAGAACTTCGCTTCTTATGCCATGTCTATGAGAAAGTCCAAGAAAGAGAAAATCTTTCTTATCCAAAAACAAAGAAATGTTCAGTGCTGTTTTTTTTGTTTGCTTGCTTTTTTATTTTATTTTGTTTTGTTTTGGGATTATTATTATTATTATTTGGTCAACTGCGAATGAGTGAACGAGTCTCACATAAAACAAAGTAGGGTGTGAGTGAAATGAATTGTAGTGGGAAGCAGTTTCAAAAATATGGGACCACTACTGAAAAATGTCTATCTCCACCCACGTCTACCAGAGGGGACATGAAAAGGGCCTCTGTGACTGATACTAGGTAAGTATGTATGGTATTGATTAGGGAGGAAAATGCATAACACACAAATTACATGTAGCCCTACAAACACTTCTAATAACATCCAGGAAGAGTATTTTTTTTATTTTTATTTAAATCTAGAAATAGCCTTTGGCAAATTCTGGTTTTAGCTTCCTTTCTTACTTCTTCTGCTTCTCTCCATTTCTCTTTTTAAAAAAGCATCTTCAGACCTGGTGTGGCCTTTCAGCAATGCCAAGATTTGGAATCTGGCCACTAGCCCCACCAAAGTCATCTGTCTCTTGTGGGGATAGTCGTTTAAGTCACCTTCTCCGAAAACATCATGCAGTTAAGAGTATCATGGTGTCTGCAATTGGGCCTGAAGATGAAGAATGAGCCAGCACAGCTTATGCCAGCATCTGCAATGAAGGTGTTACATTCAACCCATATGAAGCTTTTGGAATGTTATTCCAAAAGCATTCCTAGCCAGAAAGATACCTTGTGCTCTTTCTAACAACCTCTCACTAGGTAAATGTCCAAACATGGTAAGGGACGTAAGGAGAGAGTTCTTAAAAGTTCACTTGGCAAGATGGACGCGAGACTTCTTCTTGGAAGGTGCAGGGCAGCATGGTCTGATGGGACTGGACTTCACAGGCCAGTTCAAATGAAGAGCGGCATGGTATGGGCACCTCCCTCTTGCTTACAACCATCATCTCTCTATTGGCTCTTTGAAGCATAGAGCTCCTGACTGGCCAGAGGTGGGGTAGAAGCAGGAGGTTAACGCAAAAA
>JAHTLZ010000204.1:57829605-57839615 GCA_023846285.1 Phrynocephalus versicolor | reverse complement strand
TTGACAAATTATCAAAATCTGACTTTCATCCTCCTAAGTTGTTCTCATGCCCTATCTTCATGTTACTTTATGCTGACGATGCAGTATTACTATCTTTAACTTGTATTGGCCTTAGAAGATTTTTGAAAGCCTTTTCTTCATACTGTAATCAGGAACAACTCGTTATTAATTATGCCAAGACCAAAGTACTTGTTACCAGCAGAAGGAGGGCTAAACACAAATGGGTAAAAAATAATCGCTCTATAGAACAGGTGGTGTGCTATAAATATCTGGGCATAGTATTCAGCTCCACAGGCTCCTGGACATCCCATATAAAATACTCATTATCAAATGCTCAGAAAAGTACCACAGCTTTAAAAAGATTCTTTTTTTCTAATGGTGGACGACATGTTCCCTCAGCGGTACAAGTCTTCAAGGGCAAGGTGATCTCACAGTTGCTGTATGGCTCCCCAATATTTGCATATGCAAATATACATTCCTTTGAATCTGTCCAGACCAAATTTTTGAGATCAATCCTACGTGTGCCTCCTTGCACCCCTAATGCAGCCCTACACCTGGAGACTAGATTAGTTTCCATTAGAGCATGGGTAAAAGCCCTCATGATTAATTACTGGTTCAAACTTATGCTTCTTCCTGTCAGTCTGGCTCCCCTGACCACGAGAATACAAGAAACACTGGGAAAAATATAATACTTGAAAGAGGGGAAGGCAGTAGGAAAAGAGGAAGACTGAACATGAGACATATTGATTCAGTAAAGGAATCCATGGCCTTTTGTTTGCAAGGTTTAAGAAGAGTTGTTAAGTATAGTGTATAAAGGTATTTGGTATGAAACTGATATTCCATTATGTTGCTGTATGACTGAAGAAGCAGACTTGATCCCTGAAAGTTTGCATTAAAAGTTCATCTTTAAGGTGCCACGTGCTTTTTGTCCTTTACTTTGTTTAGTTTCTTTGGGTTTTGCCAATAAGTGACTGGGTGTGACCAGAAAAGGCACAGGGATGCCAAAATAAGTTTTTCATCTTTGCTGCTCACAGACCGATTTTTTTCCTTTTCCTTGTTTAAATTCTAATGAGTTTAAAGCAGCAACCCCAGGAAAATGACAGTTGCTCAGGAAACATAATGCTAGTTTGCTCAGAGAAACAGGAACTTAACAAAGCACTACTGTTGCTCCCTTTAGTGGAGATAAGAGATCTGAAGTGGAAGTCAGAATAGTATAAAAGCGAAGCAAGATACAGCAGTGTGAGAGGTGTTAGTGTGGGATTCAAAGAAACAAAGGGAGCTAAAATCAGAGACTGTCTAGACAGAGAAATTCCATGGATAAAACAAAGCTGACTTGATAGTCAGATAGAATGAAATTAGAGTATCAGTGCAGAAAGATCTGCTGAAGTTCCATTACTTGTTCTTTACTGAAGAAGGAAAACAGCTTGAATTAAATATAGAGGGGTGCCTATTTTCCATCCTAATAATATTAACTGTGTACTGTCAAGTCAGATCTGACTTCAGGTGACTCTTTTCAGGATTTTCTAGGTAAAAAGTAGTCAGGCATTGTTTAGGATTCCTTTCTGGGGGCAACCTGGAACTGTGCAGCTTGCCCATGGCTATGCTGTCTGGCTCTTCCACGATGGACAGTGGGTAATTGAAAACCCAGCCTCTGGCTCTGCAACTAGAAACCTAAACCACTGACCTATGCAACCAGCTTCCATCCACCCTACTTGCTTGTTTTTCATATTCCAAAGACTGCTGTGCTGAACTTCTCTAATTGTTTAAAATATGGCTCCCATTTCCCAAAAATGTCATCACAATCACTTTAATTTCTGGCTTCCCATATGTTTAATTGGAAAAGAAAATAAACGAGGTGACTAGCTACCTCGTGGTGGACCCGGGTAATGTCACTTCCCACAGCTAAATGTTTTGCTGGACCTCACAAGGATTTCTCACCAAAAAGAATCAAGTTTTAATACTGAGCCTGTGAGCCACAGTGCTGTATTCTGCTATTCCATACAATATAAATGGACCTAACTACATGTAAAGCAAATCAAATACAGTGTATGGGTTACAGTAATATTTGAATGGTGGCATCTTGGAAATTAAAACTATTACTTGGTGGCAGAGGCGAATGCTACAAGAACACCTAGTCTAGTATTTTACTCTCTCCCCACTTCTTCTTACACTACAGATTACAGACCATGATGTTCTGTGTCATACTGTTGAGGAGCTAACCTTATGTAGAAGACCACTTTTCTGGCTTTACTCAAAAAGAATGTTATATGTCCCCAGAAATTATTAATACATTTAAATTGCACTCCAAACAGAACTTGGTTGGAAACATTACTTCTGGTCAAGCTGGCTGGAGGATTCTGGGAGTTGCAGTCCAGAAAGAAAGTGTTCCAATCTCTGATTTACATTCTACTGCGGAAATTTTTCTTCTGAGAAAAAAAAACTGTTTGTTTTCTTACCAGGGATGTTGCCAAGTGTTTGAATCTGAGTCCAAAGTCTGAGACTTTGGTATCAAGTCTAGAGCCCAAAGCCCCAAGTCTTAGGCCCTATCAAAATCAAGATTTTTGTCCCCAGGAAAAAAAGAAGGGGTGGGTAGGATTCTCAGTAATGAGTTGAGTCCAAGTTATTAAAAGAAAAAAGAAAAAAAGACAAATTGAGTCAGGGGTGCAACTTATGTCCAACTTGAGTCCAGCAATATAAGTGCCCATGCCTGTTTCTAATTGAAGTTCTGACTTCAAATAACATTGAATTTGCTTCACATATAAAATTGATGCATTGAAACCTTTTTTACTGAATGCATGACACAAAGGCTGATTTGAACAGGTCTAGCCCTTTTTGATCCCAGTGTGTTTGTTGGGGTGTTTCTACTTTTTAAAGACCAGAATGATTTGAACTGTCATCTCCATGTGTGGTAATAATGGCATATTCTTGTAAGGATGTGGGGTGTGAGGTTCAAGACTGAGGGGACATGACCCTGTATTTCTTCCTTTCACGCAATGATCCTCCATTAAAAAACATTCTTACATACAGTATATGAGAGTAGTACCAGATTATTTTATAATTTATTGCTGGGTTATTTATTATTATTATTATTATTATTATTATTATTATTATTATTATTATTATTATTATTATTATTATTATTATTATTATTATTATTATTATTATTATTACTCATATTTATGCCCCCACCAGTTCTCTGTCAGATAGGCAGAGGTGAGAACAGAGGAAGGAAGGAAGGAAGGACACTGTGGGTTGAAATACAAATATCAACGTCAACATGAGCAGTGAGCTCCCAAATCAATCTGCAGTCCTTTCATGAGGACTGACAGCAATATCTAATGTAACACAGGCTGTGAATCAAATCACAGCAACGCTGAATCCCTTGGAAAGAGGAACTGGCTATTATAGTGTATCTTACTGCCAATGAACAAACAGGCCAACTAAGTTTAAGAACAGACAATTAACATAATAAGGCATCATGATGAACAACATCATTTCATTATCAAGAACCAGTAGAATCAAAAAATGCAAAGACAAGCATGAACTAGGCAGTTCACTTTGTATAAATCCTCTTATAAAGACTATTAAGAAACCCATACTTGTAAATGTTTAGTTAACTAATGGGTTATTTACATAAAATGTATCTGCTATAGTAATTCAATACATATATATTGACATGATAGCCAATTTTCAGGTAAATAAGTACCTTTACTCATAACCAGGGATTTGTTTGTCTTTCTGGCAATCCAGGGTATCACCAAAGCTCACCTCTAGAACAACATTTCTCTATTTCAATTTCTTCATTGTCAGTGTTATACTTATGTAGTCCGCATTCTTCTGCAGTCATGACCTTTGCCATCTTGATGTTTGGGTGCAGTCCTGCTTTTGACATTTTCTTCTTCCATTTTAATTGGATGTCATGTCAAGTCACTACTGCTTTCTGTCAGTGAGATGGTGTCATCTGCATATATTAAACTATTGATGGTTCTTCCACTCTTTTTCATCCTTCCTTTATCTGAATCTAGTATGTCTTTCCACATGGTATCTTTATGTGTGGATTTGAATAGATAAGATGATAAAATGCACCCTTGTTTGATACCTTTGCCTATAGAAAACCATTCGGTCTCTCTATATTCTTTGTTAGTTGCTGCTTCTTGCCCATGATACTAGTTATGCATTAGGACAATCAAGATCAGAGGCGATCCCATTACTTCCAGACCAACCTATATTTTCTCATGATCTGCACAGCCAACAGACACTCACCCAGAACTCATTGAGGGCGGGCACCTTTGCCTCCCACCCGGATCCTAGTGTGAAAAGTTTGCACTGGCTACAGTGGCTGTGAGGCTACAGTGGCTGTGAGCAGGCACTTTATATAAAGAATTGCCTGCAGCCCCTGCCTCTTGACTCTCAGTTTCTTGCCCCTCCCACCCACCCTATAATCAAGGTGGAAGAGATTATCTGGTCACTTAGGGGCTGGATGGGAATTTTTGGTTGTCACTCGTATTGGTCTTGAGTGGCAGCGAGTTTTCACCCATCCCATCCCATTCTTTCTGAAATTATTTAATGTTCTCCAAGAGCCAGTGGATACTTGCAGTATGATCTTGAGTGCCTCATCCTTTTTGAAATCTAAGCTTGGACATCAGACATTCCTGGCTCCATAGAAGGTAAAAGCCTTTCCTGCAACATCTTGAGTAGACATGGGCACGACTTGGCGAAATTCTCGTTTCCGTTTCCGTTCCTCGTTTCTGTTACGTAACGGAAACGGTAATGACAATTACTCTGCTCCAACTCGAACCCGAACCGATAAAAGAAAAACTGGGTCTGATTTGTCATTGTCGTTCATGGCATCGCGGCGATCACGCGATGCCAAGCGGCACAGAAAAAATTTTTTTAAAAAAAAAAAAAAACCCGATTTCCGGCCAAAAAAGCAGGTGGAAATATGCCTGCCTGAAGACACCTACCAGAGGGGTGGTTTCTGGGGGGCGGGTCCCTGGCCTTCCCCCCTCTCCTGTCCTGGGCTGCTGGTACCAGGCAGGGGGGGCATCCTCGTCGTCTCCATTTGCCATGCGGTGTGGGGGGATCCAAAATGGCAACTGCAATATATTTTTTTTAATCGTGGTCCAAAAACCCACTAAAGCACAACAGAAACATGTGAAAATTAGGTATTTTAACTGCCTGAATTTTTACAGTAGCCGCAGTGGGTTTTTCATAGCAATAAAATGTCGTATTGATTTTATTTTATTTTATTTTATTTTTATTTTTTTACACCTGCGCAGTGCGCAATGATGGGCTGGCCATGGAATGGGACCATACAATTTTTTTGACCCATTCCACCAATCGCATGGCCACTTGGCCAGGTTTTGACTGAGACTTCTGGATGTGCCAGTCGGGCATAAAAAGCCCACTAACCCTAGCCTGAACCCCAACCCTAACCCTAACCCTAACCCATATGCCAGTACACTGTCCTTCTTAGTGGGTCAGAGGCACCCAGAGGTGCAGCCCACTAACCCACCCTAACCTTAACGGTAACCCTAAGCCTAGCCCTTGCCCTAACCCCAACCCTAAGCCAGATCTGTACTACGTATTACGCAAGTACACTTCCCTTCTTAGTGAGTCATAGGCCAGAGGGATTCCTCTCTCACCTCGCTCACCTGCCATAGCCTGTATGCAAGTACGCCAGTACGCTGACCTTCTTAGTGAGTCAGACAGAGGCACCCAGAAGAGAGGTGCCTCTGCCACTTTGGTAGGCGATGGCTATGCGTTACCCTTCCTTTCCCTTCCTAGCGGGCCAGAGGAGGCACCCACCCTGAGAGGTGCCTCCAGGAGCCCGCTAACCCTACCCTCCCAAACCAGTACATACAACAGACGACAAACGAAATGACAAATTTTTGAAAATTTTCACGACAAACGGAAATGAGCCAAAACGGGCCGGCTCCGACACACGACAACTCAAAATGTCATTTTTCCTGGTCGTGCCCATCTCTAATCTTGAGCATCACTTTATTTGCATGAGGAATTAAAGCAATGGTCCCATATTTACTGTAGTCCTTGACATCTCATTTCTTAGGGATTTTCTGTTGTTGAGCAAGACAACAGAAATGGAGCTTCTCTAGTGGCTGATAGTTCCTGAGGCTGTGAGTGGGAAATTTGGATACCTGTTGTTGAAAAAAGAGAATTTTTCCAATCTTTGACTGAACTCTGCTTGAGGAGGCTGGAGAGTCCACCACACACACACACTTCTAATAGCAAAAACAATGTCTTTATTGCCCCCAGCAGTACTGTTAATTACCTAAACAAGCACGAGTTGTTATCATGATGATAAAAAATGATATCCTTCAAAATGCCACAAATATTCATAAAATCTTCTTATGCATGATTCTAACTCACGAATACGATGCAGAATACCTTTAATTTATGCTAAAGAATCAATTCTGTACCATCCTTTCCACTGACAGAAAAAAAATGAAACTGTGCATTTGAAAAGCAATCAAAAGGATAATTAATCAGTGTTACTGCTAGGTTGTACCCTGGTGGATTTAACCGTACAATGTATTGAAAATGATGCTCTATGCACTGCTTGGCACCCTTTCCCATATTTCCAAATTTATCTATAACTTATTCTAAATATATTGCAAATAAACCAACAGGAACAACTGTATTAACGGCATGCCTTGATTTATGTTTTGTGTCTTTTCTTCAGAATTATTTAGATAATGATGGTGATGACATTTAAATTATAAATATAAGCTTCCTAAATCATTTGCTGGTGTTGGCAGATAATTGAAGGGCTTTTCCCTACCCTCTTTTCCCTGTAGTGGGACAGGGCTTGTTAACAATGAAGTGACATTTAATTTTGTTAATCTCCATGTTCTTCCAGTAGATGCCAGGGATTTTACCTGCCTTTTACTGAGAGATAAAATGATATGCAAGTATGGAAAATTTGAATTTCATTTGTGACGTATTTCCAGAGTCAGATTTCCCCCCATCTGTTTACGTGTGATGTGGAATTTATCCTCAGACTAGCTCTTTTTTACTGGTACTCTTGAAAAAAGATCCAGTTGCCAAACATATTTTGGAATTATGTGTTGTGTAGCAACAATAGCATAACTTTTGGAGGCAAGTTCAAGATATCAATGGAAACATTACTTTTTCTATGATGTAAAGTAAAGCAAAAGAATTCTGCTTATATACCACCCCATACCACTTCAAGTAGTCTCTAGGCGGTTTACAGTTTTTAATTACAGTATGCAGGCTATACATTGCTCCCTCTGCCACCACTGGCAAGCTGGATACTCATTTTACCAACCTCAGAAGGATGGAAGGCTGAGTCAACCATGAGCCTGCTACAACAGATACACTGATTTTTTAAAATATAAGGCAACTCACCTCCAGAAGTTATGTTGTTTGTGATACGCTGGTAGGCATAACTAATAGAATTTGACCCAGGCCTACGGTTATTGTTAAACTAGGAGTAGGGACACCCATAGTCAGAGTTCCACTCAGCCATAAAGCCTCTGGATGACCTCAGTCAAGCATCTCTTCTCAGCCCAACTTCTCACACAGTTGTTTGTGGAGGATAATCCCTCAATAAATGCCTTCCTAGAAAAAAAGACAAGGTCATTGGTTGAGGACTCTGGTAGCAGAATCAGAACTTGGGAGTTCAGTCATCCATTGTGCCTCCTTGACAGGAGCTGGACTCATTGAGCCATAGGCTCCCTTCCAGGTCTGCAGGTGTAAGCTGATAATTATTGTTTATCATTAACACTCATCTAAAAAGAAGGTGGGAATTCCACCCATTTCAGGCAGATTTTCTAACCATGTGAACATCTCAGTATGTTGAAGGCTAGCTGCAGTTTATAGACATGGGCACGGAGCGGCGAAATCTTCATTTCCGTTTCCCTTTTTTTGTTTCTGGAAATAACGGAAACAGTAACGGTAATTAAGCCGTTACAACTCGAACTCGAATCGAAAAAAGAAAAATTTGGTCTGGTTTTTTGTTTCCATTTGTGGCATTGCGGCGATCACATGATGCCAAGCACAGAAAAAGTTTTTAAAAGTTAAAAAAAAACCCGACTCCCGGACAAAAAAGCAGGTGAAAATATGCCTGCCTGAGGCTTTGCCACCTACCAGAGGGGTGGTTTCAGGGGGAGTCCCCGGCCTCCCCCCTCTCCTGTCCTGGACTGCTTGCAACAGGCTGGAGGGGTCATCCTCATCGTCTCGCCATGCCATACGGTGGGGGGGATTCAAAATGGTGACCACAATTTTTCTTTTGAAATCATGGTAAAAAAACACACCAAATCACCACAGAAACATGTGAAATTTATTTATTTTAAATGCCTGAATTTTAATAGTAGCAGCAGTGGGTTTTTTATAGCAATAAAACGTCGCATTGATTTTATTTTATTTTATAATTTTTTTAGACCTGCCCATTTGGGCAGGGCATGGGATGGGACCATGCAAATTTTTTGAACAATTCCACCAATGGCATGGCCAGGTTTTGACTGACACTTCTGGATGTTCCAGAGGGCACAAAAAGCCGAGGAACCTTCCAGAAATCGCAGTCAGGTCTTGGGTGTGTTTGAGGGAGGACTGTGGCTGCTGCTGGCTATCCGATCGAGGCCTGGGTGGAGGAAGGCTTTAGGCTTTTAAGTTAGGCAGGCAGAGAGGGAATTGATTTTATTAGAAAATAATTTCTTTGATTCCCTGCAGCTTTGTCTGCTGAAGGGAATAGCAGTTTATTCTTTATTTGTTCTCTGGCAGTTTGTGAGGATTTTTTTCTGATATTGGATAAAGGGGGAGGTTCAACTGGGAGTGGGAGGTGTGGATTTATTTTAAATATATATTATATAATACCATTTATTTTCTATTTTCCTAACTTCAATTTGCTTGCACACACACACACACACACATGGGGTGCAAGCCAAGAACAGAACTTCTACCCTAAGTGGAGAATATTTTACAACATTATTTATTTAGTTTACTAATTACTCTGGCTTTGTGGCTTTCCTGGGTGGACTGTGTCTCCACTGGGCAGGCAAAACTCTGGTTGTATGGCCTCCAAAACTCTGGCTTTGTGGCTTTCCTGGGTGGACTGTGTCTCCACTGGGCAGGATAAACTCTGGCTGTATGGCCTCCAAAACTCTGGCTTCGTGGCTTTCCTGGGTGGACTGTGTCTCCACTGGGCAGGCAAAACTCTGGCCTGGTGGCCTCCAAAACTCTGGCTTCATGGCTTTCCTGGATGGACTGTGTCTCCACTGGGCAGGCAAAACTATGGCTGGGTGGCCTCCAAAGTAGGTGGCTGAAAGAATCCCTTCCCGTTGTTCCCCGCCGTTCTGGCTTCATGGCTTTGCTGTGTGTGTGCATGGACTCTGTCTCCACTGGGTTGGTGGAACTGGTCTCCTGGATTTGAAAACTGGCCTCCAAAGTAGGTGGCTGAAAGATTCCTTCCCTGAACTTCCCCGCCATTCTGGTTTCCTGGCTTTGCTGTAAGCAGACAAGAGCAGCTGACGGTGGGCCCGCATGTCCGGATCATGCTGAGTGGGAGGGAAGCCTCCGCCCGCAGCCACCTGAGACAACACCGAAATGACTTCCAGCGACACGTCAGGGAAGCCAGACAAGGTAGAGGGCAGCGGAGGGTCTCTGCCCTGGAGATGGGCCTGAAAATGCGCAACCTGGTCAAGGAGTGAGAAGGTCTACTCTGCTTGCTCCATGAGCGAACCGGTCTCCTCGGGATACTCCAACTGACAATGATTCCCCGAGAGATTGAGGGGAACACATCCGGATGAGTTTTTTTGGGGGGGCGGGGAAGCATCTGAATCTCTGACAGCTGGGCAGTCAAAACTCTGGCTTGGTGGCCTCCAAAGTAGGTGGCTGAAAGAATCCCTCCCCGTTGTTCCCCGCCGTTCTGGCTTCGTGGCTTTGCCGCGTGCGTGCGTGGACTCTGTCTCCACTGGGTTGGTAGAACTGGTCTCCTGGGTAGTCAAAACTGGCCTCCAAAGTAGGTGGCT
>JAHTLZ010000204.1:57789760-57829595 GCA_023846285.1 Phrynocephalus versicolor | reverse complement strand
AATCCCTCCCCATTGTTCCCCGCTGTTCTGGCTTCGTGGCTTTGCCACGTGCATGCGTGGACTCGGTCTCCACTGGGTTGGTGGAACTGGTCTCCTGGGTAGTCAAAACTGGCCTCCAAAGTAGGTGGCTGAAAGAATCCCTCCCCGTTGTTCCCTGCTGTTCTGGCTTCGTGGCTTTGCCACGTGCGTGCATGGACCCTGTCTCGATTGGGTTGGTGGAACTGGTCTCCTGGATTTGAAAACTGGCCTCCAAAGTAGGCGGCTGAAAGAATCCCTCCCCGAACTTCCCCGCCATTCTGGCTTCGTGGCTTTGCTGTGTGGATTGTCACGAATCGGGCTCAGCTGCCTGCACCCCAACCATTCAAGGCAGCAGGTCCAACCCCACCACCCATCCTGCCTGCTGTCTGAATGGCTGCCTTTGCCAATCAGTTCTTGAAAAACCAGTTGTCCCTTTGGCTGGCAGTCCTGGGGGGAGCTTTTCTTCCCAGGAAGCCCTTCTTGCAAGTAGGGCCCAAATGAAAACAGTTACAGGGTTAGGGTTAGGGTTAGGGTTAGGCCACTTCCAGCGACACGGCAGGGAAGCCGGATGGGGTGGAGGGCAGAGGAGGGTCTCTGCCCTGGAGATGGGCCTCAAGATGTGCAACCTGGTCATGGTGAAGGAAAGAGAAGGTCTACTCTGCTTGCTCCATGAGCAAACCGGTCTCCTCGGGATACTCCAGCTGGCGATGATTCCCCGAGAGATTGAGGGGCACTCATCCAGTTGAGTGTGTGGGGGAGAAAGCATCTGAATCTCTGACCGCTAGTTGACCAGGGTGGCATTTGCTTGGCTTTACAAGGAGTGTCAATGGGAGGGGACATTGAGAGGAGAGGAGTAGACCCTCATCCAGATTTGGGGAGGAATGGAATACTGTGTCTCCTGCTGCCTCTGAGAGGTGGAGGGGAAATGGGATGGATAAAGGCTTCAAAACAAAACAAAAAATGTATAACAGGCAGCCAGGATGCCCCCATGCTCTGGGAAGTCAAATTGCGCTAAATTGTGGTAGAAATGACAAATGACGAACGAAACGTCGAAATGACAAATTTTCAAAAAAATTCGCAACAAACAGAAGCGGAACAAAACGGACCTGTTCCGACAAATGAAAAATCGAAACGTCATTTTTTTCTGGTCGTGCCCATCTCTAGCAGTTTACCTGTTCTGTATTTTATGAGTGCACTGGTAATTCCAATGCTTACCTTTCATGTGCATTGTGGGTGTAGTTCTATGTGAATTCTACACCAAAACAGAATTGGTACTCAATAGTGTAAGGTTACTACCATACTTTTTTTTTATTTATTTCTCTCTGTGTGCTTTAAGGAAATGTTTTTTTTTCCCTAGCTAAAGCAAGGGTGGGGGTTCCCACCTCAAGAGTTTGGGAAGTGTGATGTTTATTTATGTTAATGCATTTATTTATATATTTATTTTGAATGTTTTTACGCGACCTTTCTCCTTGGAAAAGGACCCAAGGTGGCTTACAATGACATTTTTAACATTTTTAAATTAAGAAAAAATATATTTAACATACATAGTTACACAATTCCGAAACATAATATATAACAATAGATGCCATATAAGTAACTTTTAAAAAGTGATCAGGAAAAGTCCTAGAAATATAGAATATAGATAGAATGTATATATTATTTCCTTCATGAAAGACAATAATTAGGGGCTGTGTTTTCCATCTCCTGTTTGTGAGTTGCTCACCGGCAATTGTTTATCCACTGCGCAAACCCAGTGGCAATTCAGTATGTCTGCAAAACAATCTTCCAGCACCATATTTCAAAGAAATCATTCCACCACCACTCCACCACTCCAGTCAACTGTTTTTTCCTGTCCAGCCTTTATAATCATACATGGTGCTCAAAAATGCACGAGTGTGGATAATCTTGATCTTGGTGTCCAGGGACACATTCTTACACTTGATGACCTTTTAAAATTTCTTCATTGCTGCCCTTCTGAGTCTCAGTCTTCTTCTGATTTCTTAGCTAAAATCTAGACTATTTCCTGACATCAGGATAGATGTGTTACTCCTCACAATTGAGAAGCACTTGTAGCTGCTGGTGGCTGGGTGACTGGGAGTGAGGGGTGATCAAGCAGGTAATCCGGAGGGGATGTGAGCAATTCTGATAGCAGGGGATCTTTTGGGTGGTGGGCAAGCACAATACTACATTTTTAAATAAATCCATGCTATCTGGTATAGCATAGCTGCCTAGATGCCCTAAGCACATCCGATCTCACGTGATTTCGGAAGCTAAGCAGGGTCAACCCTCGTTAGTACTTGGATGGGAGACCACCAGGGAATACCAGGTGCTCTAGGCACCTGGAGTAGGAACTGGCAAACCACTCCAGTATTCCTGCCAAGAAAACTCCACGGACATGGAGTCATGAAGAGTCAGTCACTATTATAACGACACAACATACACACATCTGGTATAGCACTTCATCGGTAGCAGGAATTTTGCTTTTAAAAAGAGGCAGAGGAATAAACACATGTAGAATTGATTCCAGTGAATCAGTTCTTCATCTGAGGCAAATAAAATTGACCTCTGTCAGAGGAGCAGAAAAACTTGCAACTCTAGCATGCTAGTTTGTGAGTATGTTGAAATCTAAATTGGGTTGTTTTCAGCCCAACAAAGAGGATGTTGTTTGACAGTAGGGTCAAGCTCTTATAAATTAGCATCAGTCTCTGCAAAATTTGGAAACACAAATAATAGAGAACAGAAACTTCTTGGTACATCTGTTCTAGGGAGGATAGGGAAATTGGAAATTTAAAAATCCAGGGAAAGATTTTTTCCAGAGCATTTCCTAAAAGCCAGAGGCTTTGGAAAGAAGCGTGTAGGCCTTCAGTTGATAGTACTGGAGCTGCTCCAGCATTTCTCTGATTCAGTACCATTCCTTCCCATACATATCACTGAAGCACCCAACTTAGACTATGAATAGACACTGGTTATGCTCTTGATCTGTTCCATCACTGATGGCTGTCTGCTGAGTGCCTCCTTTGTGTTGCTTTTGTTACAGAAGGTAATGCCATGCTCTGCATGCTTATTAAGCTGATAGATGTATCTATAGCAAGAGCCATCTGAGAGTTCTAACAAGCTTCCCTTTCTAAAAATCCCTTTCCCTGCACTGCAAGAGCGTGCTTGAACTTTGTTGTGCCATAGTGTTGTTGTCAAAATTTCAGCTTGTTAACATCAGAAATGACTTTTCCCGTGGGACAGGACTGAAGCTTGACACTTGACTGCCAGGCTGAGTTAACTGTAAGATTATTCAGGAAATGATGGAAAAAAATGATACCGTTGGCATTGATCTTGCTTTTTTCACAAAATGAAATGTAGGGTCAGTTTCAAACTTTGCCAAGTGAACTATAGATATGGCATCTGGGACAATTAATTCAGTTTAATAATTATGCTCCATAAGATGCAATCAAAGCTTAAATTTATTTATTTATTTATTTATTTATTTATTTAAGTTTCTATTAGACATGGGCACAAACAAAAAAAACCAACAAAAAAAAAACCAGGACATTTGTTGAAAATCACCGATTTATCGGTTTGTGTCAGTTTGAATTTGTCCAACTGGAGAACTCAAACTCTTTTGAATAGAATAGAATAGAATAAAATTGAATTGAATTAAAACTTTATTGTCATTGTACATAGTACAATGAAATCAAAAGCTATCCCAGGTGTGAAAAAACTAAACTAACTAAAATTAGAAAGAAAAAAAAATACAGTTAAATGGTAAAAAGAATTAAAAGCATTCATATACATCAATATGTATAAATAAACTGTGTAATAAACTTTCTAGCTTGCTATCCCTGCCCCCACAGCATGTCTCTGCTCCGTTACCACATATTCGTTGCCTTCCTCCCTTTTCCTGCTGGTGCCTGTGGTTCCTAGTAAATCAGAAGTCAGGTGAGGCAATATGGGTGCATCCTGTGCTGGATAGGGTTAACCTCCCCCTGAATATTCAGTTTCACAGCTTGGGTCTGCTACTGGATTCAGCCCTGAGCCTGGGTTCCAGGGTTTCGGACATTGCCAGGAGTGCTGTTGCACAGTTAAAACTAGTCTGCCAGTTTCATCAGCAAGATGCCTGATTTGTCAACAAGGACACATGTCTTAGTTACATCCCACTTGGATTACTGTAACACATTCTATGTGGGTTGTTTGGAAACTTAAGCTGGTTCAAAATGCAGCAGCCAGACTATTGACTGAAAAGCTTACACACATTTCTGCACTTTTATTTGGTCCTATGGGCTGTAGTTTTGTTTTGGAAGAAGAAGGAGGAGGAGGAGGAGGAGGAGGAGGAGGAGGAGGAGGAGGAGGGAAAGGGAAATAATTTCATACTAGCTGGAGTTTGGTATTGATGTATGTAGCAAACATTATGAATAGGAAATAAGTCAGAAAGCAATGATCACCAAGCAATGACCCATGAGTTCTCTCGCGCCTAGTAAATAAGCTGGTGTAAAAAGAGTAAGAGAGAGGTGGCAAATTAGTGCCCAACTGGAGCTCCATTCAACCAGTATCAAATCCAGTCTTGACAATGTGGTTAGAGGGAAATGCTTAGCCTTTTCTCATCATTGTTTTATCCACCTAGGAGGTGACATGTTTGAAGGAGAGAACAAGCAGGTGAACAAGAGCTTTAGAAAATATGGGTTAAGTAGTGGAATCTCTAATGGGTAACTAAAGGGAACCTGGATGGCAGCAGGCAAGTGGTATATGGCCTTGCAAACTTGATAGTCAGCAGATGCCTATTGGCAAACAAATTCCCACTAGTCCTTCTTCCTCTCTTTGGTGATACAAATGTGTGAAACTCCAATATACAGCATTCAACTGGAAATAAGATACCCCCCCCCCAAAAAAAAGAGTAGCTTCTGTACATCGATTGCATGTTACTTAAGGGGAGCTATTTAATGCATAGTCTAAGGCCACAGGCTTTGTGAGAATGGATAGAGGCCAGTACTGGAGTGAGGCAGTTGGTCAGTTTGGTCTGCAGGGACAAGAAACATGCCATGAGTATATTTCTGCATCTCTTTAGAAATTAAGTGGTCAGATAACACAGATAATATTTGCAGAATCCAGTGTGAATGTGTCAGGTGGTGATTTGCTCCTTTCTGACCGCTGTGTTGTACCATATTGATTTTGTCTTATAAAAATATTTGGAATTCATAGTCTATATATCTTAAAACTATATTGCTGTGAGCTGGAATTTAACTGATAGTTCATATATGCTTACAGCTTTAGCTCCACATGATTATTTCCCAAAATGGGAAATTGATCTTATAGGCATTAAACCATATGCCAATCTTATGGTAATATATGTATTATCCACTTTTCTTTCCCTTTCCTCCCCTTTCCCCCCTAATGCTTCTATAATTTCAACATCTTTTTTTAAAATAACACAACAACAAAGTGACCTATGAAAAAATGCCAGACTAGCATAACTTAGTTATATGCATGCATGCAACTTTTAGCACCAGGATTTAAGATGATAATCCAGAAGCATACTCTGCAAAATTGAAAGCAAGCGGGTAAAAGCACACGAGCACTTCATTTCTCCCTAACAAACTGCAAAGCTCTAAAAGTCCAGTACTATTTGATTTAACAGTCTCCCTTAATGAATTGAGGTATATGGGCGGCCTGATTTTATGAGGTTTTTTATTTACCTCATGGAAGGATGATTACTCAGTCCTTTGAAGCTTTGCATCAAAAATGTAGTTTTATTGACCTTGACTATAAGGAAACCACTAAAAACAAATACTGATTTGCTTACATTTTCTGTGTACATCTTCTTATATATAATGTTTGCACCATCCATCTAGTGCGCATACATTTTAGACCAGAAATTTGCAGGCAACTTTTTTTGGGTCAATGAAACTAGATAAAAGGTTTTAAGGACAACAGGGAAGTAGGAGCTGAATCATTAATTACTGAGTGCTGCATATTTGTTAGTCCTTATTAAATATTGTACATTTTTAGAAATAAGACTTTCAGTTTATGAAATAACCTGGTGACAAGGGAGAGGCATCACAGTTATTAGAGTAAGGAGGTACCTTGTTGCTAGTTTCATTATTGTGTGCAAGATTAAAATCACAAAAAATGTTTTCATACATGTAAAATGGCTAAATATTTTCTATTGATGCCAATGGTTTTTTATTTCTTTCTGCGAACTATAACTTTTTTGCTTTTGCAAATATGGTGCAAAACTACAAATCTTGCTGCCTTACTGCATGCACTCTTAAAAATGAAACACTCAGAATGGGTTGTTTGCTTCTTTTTTGATCAAACAGATGACCTTTTTCTGCAAGCTTGGTGTGATTCCTTCCTTTCACAAAGGGAAAATACACTAGTTCTGCATAAATGAATAAAAGTACAACTTGTCTCATTTTTGTATTAGAGTTCAGGAATCTCATAAACATCAATTTCTTGAAGGTCTTCTCAGATTGAACAAATAATTGTACAGGGGTACAATTATGACAAATTCGACAAGAACAGAAAACCATTGGCATTTTAACTGCTGCCTTACAAATTTTAGATGCAGACTGCTCTACTTACATTTTTTATATAAGATTTTTTTTATTTTTTAGATACGGTTGTTCTACTTATGAGTTGTTCCACTTATGAGCATGCATTCAGAATGGATTAAAACCATATGTAGAAGTACCACTGTATGAGAATTTTTCACATCCCGAAATTAGAGGCATTAATTGGTGGAAACCAGTGCAACTTATAGTGTTTGTACACTTGAAATATATCTTAATCAATGTCAAGTGCTGCCTCTCCACACTACATATAAATGTATATAGCCTTCAGAATTAATAATACAGGGTAAAGAGGCCAAGATGGAATGAGTATTACTTAGGAACAATTTCATTTCAGTTTATTTTGTATCTAAATTTATCAAAAAAACTACAAGAAAGAGAAAGAAAATGGTGTGGCAACTATAGATTTATTAAAGGACTTCAGTTAACTATCTGCTGTTTAAGATATAAATACATAACTCTAAGCAAGAGGAAAATGAAATTGGTGAGAATGTTATTGTTGTTTGTACATAACTTGTACAAATTGCCCTGGGCTAATTGTGGCAAATTGCCAAGGTGAAAAATTGCATCTTAGTTGCACAATTGGATCTGCATCCAGGAGGAACTCCAGTTTGATGTCCCCTGAATGTCCTGGAATTCCATCTAAGGGATAATAGTCTCCATATGTGCCACCTCATATAGTGGGCAGGTGCAAAACATGTGTTCAATGGCCTTGATCTCCTTCAGGGGACAGGAGCAAAATCTTTCAGCAAAAGGGATGTTTTTATACTTTCTTCAAGTACAACAGAAAGGAGAGCTATGAATGAATGAATGAATGAATGAATGAATGAATGAATGAATGAATGAATGAAGTATAGCAGAAAGGAGAGCTAAACACTTTGCCAGAGCCAAGGCTCTTCTGGATCCTTTAGCTTCCAAAGATGTTAAATATTTGACTGGTTCCATAAATTTTTAATGCAGCTCCTTACTACTGTATCTCAAATACTACAGAGGTCTGTTGGATATTCAGTATCCTCTATTCTTTGTTTGATTGTTTGTTTGGTCTGTTCTATCCCAGAAGACAAAAGTGCATGAGGCGGAGAGGGAGAGGCCAAGTTTTGTCAAATAACCCTGAACAGATTTGATCCACATACACTGGAATCCAAAACATATATTCTATTTGCATTCCTTAAAATTTTAAGAACCAGATGTGAATTTTTTAAAATGTATGAAACTTAATGCAGTATAGAAAGCTGCATATTATTTTAGAAGTCACAAAAGGATGAAGTATCATGGAATGAACTGAGGCATTGCTTCCTTCTTAGGCATGTGATTTCATGTTGGAGGATGCTTATTCGAGCCATTTAGAATGTCTACCTGCCACTTACTGGGATCAGCAAAAGTTGTTTGCTTGTCCCTTAAGTGTTTGCGACCTAAAATGAACTTTGATAAAGCTGAAGTGTGACAATGGACTGACTCCCATTAAATTATTGTTAGGATGCACAATAGGAAATAATGATAATAATAGTGAGCCATCAAGTCAATTCCCACTTTATAGTCATGCTTTCCAGGATTTTCTAGGTTGATCACTTTGGTTTACCATTCCCTTCTTCTGGGAACATCCCAGGGACTGTGCAGCTTGCTCAAGGCCACACAGTTTGATTCTTCTAGGATTCGCAGAGGAGAACTGAACTCCTAACCCAGGCACGTCCAAACTTTGGCCCTCCAGATGTTTTGGACCACAACTCCCAGAAATCCAAGCCTTTATTGCCAATGACAAAGGACTGTGGGAGTTGTGGTCCAAAACATCTGGAGGGCCAAAGTTTGGACATGCCTGTCCTAACCTCTGGCTCCAGGGCTGCAGACCTAACTCACCGAGCTATCCAGGCGGCTATTACAATTGGAATTACCAGGCTTAACTCATCAGATAAATTAAGTGAAAGATAATTTCCTTTTCTGGATGAAACACAGTTGTGGGGGCTTATATATTTCTAAGATATTGCCTTTAGTGTTTCCTTTATGCCTCTTGTGCTCCTAATAAAAGTGTGGCTCTATTTTGTTTCTTTTCTTTGGAGATGAGAAGGTATTTCTTATGGTGAAGATTAAGCCTTCAATGTGATGTAACATCCATATTTGTGCTGTTTTGTAAGGCTCATTTTTTGTTTTCCCACAGATGCACATTGATTGTGAAGGAAATTTCAGCATGCATTGTTGTAAATGGCTCTCTTTTGCTCTGTCCCTGGCTCAGTTTGGGACATGTTTTTCCTGTACGCCCAACTGTGAAGCTGAGGACTGGGATGAAAGTTTTCTGAGACCACAAAGATTGAAACACACTGGTGTTCGGAGCTTGCTGGTTGTGCATGAGGACCAGCTATTGACACAGCCATTGGAATCAAGCCAGGTACTGACACTCTTCTGTGGGAGGTTTAGCAGTGAACTGAGGTGTTGATTAGCATCTGGCTAAGCTTGCTTTAGCAAGTGAACTATCTCCCTGGAGTCTTGTAACTGTTCTGATACAAAAGCATGCTAGAAGAGATACATAAACACTGTGTTTGCCCTTCCTTCCAGTTATCTATCCCTACTGCCTCTAATATCATTGAATTTCAAGCTGTTCTAACATGATGTAAGTTTAAGCCCAGGCAGCACTCTACAGGAACTGGTTCTGGTCAGGAAATCATGGCAGATTCTTATAGGTGATTTGGTGCTTGCTTGATTTAAAACAATTGTAATCAAACTACACCACGAGAAAGTTCTTTTGGGTCACAAGGTCTTGACTTATTTATATATAAGTCAAGACCAGTCTATAAGGCCTGGAGTATTCTGTCTTAAGAGTGTAAATTAGCATATAGTAGAGTTCTGAACAAGGAAAGCACATCTTCTAATTAAAAGTGACATCAAGCACTGCATTGACAAAAGGGTCTGCACTGCATTCTCTCTTTTGAAGGAAAATAAATGACAGCTTTATCAATATCTGAACATTTACTGCCTTTCCTCCTCCTCTTCCTCCTCCTCCTCAGTACTATCTCTTTAGAGCTGCAAATACCTGAGTTTACCTGCAGTCTTTAGCTGGATATTCTATTATGTTAAGTGGCAGCTGATTTACTCCTCATTAATTTTTAATGACACAGATTAATACGAGATCCGTTTCCCAGTAAGAAAGCTCTGGGACCCTGCACAGTTCATTAGATTAATGTGGCTTTGGCACAGTAAGCAATTATTTCTTTCACCCTGTTTAAAATATACACTGCCCAATAATTTTCTTAATGATTTTCCCTCCACCATGCTCTTACTCAGTATTTTTTTTCCCAAGAACAAAACAAAACAAAACAGCAGCATAGCAAAACCCATTTTTAATCTCCGGATCTTGCATCCTTTCCTGTAAGGCAACTTGTGAACTGAATGGATGGCAAAAAGTTTAACTACTAATTAACTAGCACTAAAATTTAATTGGGCCCAAAGGGTGAAGTGCTCAAACCACATTAATTACTTTTCACAGCCGCTCAAAGCAACTATTGTGGAAATAAGGCGACTCCCTTCAAAAGAAGAATATATAGCATCCC
Organism: Phrynocephalus versicolor; assembly: GCA_023846285.1. Taxonomy (NCBI): domain Eukaryota; kingdom Metazoa; phylum Chordata; class Lepidosauria; order Squamata; family Agamidae; genus Phrynocephalus; species Phrynocephalus versicolor. The sequence goes on along the minus strand of JAHTLZ010000204.1, from coordinate 57,819,481 downwards.
TTTATATATTGTGCAGCCATGAACATATTACCCCTTTAAAAAAAGAAAGGTTCCACCACAAAAAATATTAAGCTGCCTTATATTTGCTTTTAAGCAACACAAAAAACAGCAACAACAATAACCATTACAGCAGTGAGGAGGCTAATGGGAAATGAAATGTGAATTTTTATATAGCAGAAAGAAAATAATTGACCATGATACAAAGAATCAATATTTATGTACATAAATCAAAACTGGGCAGCTGTGGTCCTCCCAATGTTGTTCAGATCTTGTGAAGTTTGCTGGAACTCTTTGGAAGCTGAGCAGGTCAGGTAATATTGTGAACAGCGAATAGGTTTTCCAGGCTGTTCCACAGAACACAGCACCCATGTCTGTACAGTTAAACTGTTATTATAGCCAGAAAGATGTGTGCTTATCTTTGTGATGCATGCTGTTTCAAATGATCAGTGATGCATCCAGCTAGGAAAGAAGAGTATTCTGGCAAGAACTGAAATATAACATTACTTGCTCTGTTTGCAACATATTTGCAGCCACATTGAACCCGTCAGAATAAAGACATTTTATAAAATGTGATCTGTATCAACCAAAAAGGGACTAAACATGATCAAAAAAAAAATTAAAACAAAATTAGCAAGGGTGTTTGGAAGTGTTGTTCGGTAGCAACGTTGCATATGGTTAGCAGGATTCTCAGTCTCTGATATCTCTGGGGTTATGAATTATGTGTGCCAGGCCTCTGGGAATTCCCCATCCGTGTGCTACAAGAGAAAAAAAATCTACAAAGTTGAGCACAGATAATCAGTAGAGCATTTTATTTCCAGCTAGAATGAAACATTATGGCATCAGATAACCTTATTAAACATAGACTCAGACCTAGAAAATAAGCAGATGATGTAAAGCAAAGAATTAAACATGTGCGTGCGTGCGTGCATGCATGCACGCATGAGCACACACGCGCGCACACACACACACACACACACACACACACACACACCTAAGTGGAAGGCTAATATTTACAGGATATCTTTCCTTTAATGCTACCTGGATATCAGCTTGTTACTCATTGTTTTTCCAGATGACATCTGGTTTACACAAGCAAGATGACTCTCAGGCTGATGATGAGATTAAGTTCTTGGATGCGCCTTATGAAGCTACTGTTCCTGAAATGTCTGAAGAAGGTATATGGGTGTTTCACTCTGCCTTTCTATTGAGGCAATCTTTGCATTCATGAACTAGATCATTGCTATCAGATTGTGCTATTTGAAGAAAATTGAACCGATTCAGAGTCTTACAGCTGTACCTGATAGGATATTTCTAAATGAGATTTTCTTGAACATTGCCTATTCCTCTCTCTCTCTCTCTCTCTCTCTCTCTCTCTTTCTTTTGTAAATTCTGCTCATCTGAACTGTCCATTTCTATAAGGAAAGGAGGGGTTGCTCTGTTCCTGCCATGAGAAAAAATGTAAAACTGTCAATCCCTTCTTGAATAATACTTGTCAGATTTGGATCTTTAGCAAAATAAATGTATCCCCTTTTCTTCACAGGCCAAGGTAAATGTTCTCAATTTAATTTTTGGCATTAGAAAGATCTCGATGTGGACAGCTTTCCTAAATCAAAGCAAGCCATTTCTCGTTTGACACTTTGAGTGGTTGGCTTTGCCTTTCAACCTCATGTTCAAGCTCAATTTGTATTTCAAAGCCTCGCAATACAATCTAGGCATGATGGGCTTGCCTTTAGAAGCCACTCGATAATGGTATTACTCACTTATGGCATAATGTTAAAGATAAAGGGATATAGGTAAAGGATCTCTTGGATGTAAAACTGAAGATAAATTTATGGACTTTTCTGGGTTAAAAAAAATTCCAGAGGAATCTGTTGCTTTCAAACTGGTATACTTGTGGCATCTGAATCTACTTAAAATGAATTATATAAATAAGAATATGAACATCAGGTGTTACAGGGATAATAAAAACAGCCCTACTGGGTTATTTCCCCATTTTGAATGGAAATATGGAAAACACTGGAGCAAACTCCAGAATTTATTCTTACATTCATTCAAGCATGGACCCCATCACCAAGTGGGACAAACACTAAGAATAAGAAGAACACTCAAGTGCAAATGGTTATAGAAGAAAAGCAGTATAATTTGAAGGACATATTCTAGTTTGTTCTTTTTCACTGCCCATTTATCTTTCAATGACATGGTCAAAATCACATATAACAATAGCATAAACAATTAGACATTATTCTTAGAACTATCGTTTTGTCTGTGATTATTGTACATCTGCTTGCACTGATGCGGTCCCACCCAGTGAAATTCAATGGCACACCTCAGTGACCGAGTAAATGGCAGAGAAGTGAAATTCCATGTGGAAGGCAGCACACAAAACCCAGTTTACTCTCTGGAAAAGGGAGTTCTTTTTGGTGCTTGGGAATATCTTTTCTTCCTTCATGTTATTGAGAGCCTATGGATCTTTCACATGGGTGACATAAAATCCTCAGGGTGGTGCTGGCTAATTTAGCAGGAAGCTTCTCAGTGAATCACCCAGTAGCAGAATATCTTAGGATAACACATTACAATGTGTTTTTATAAGAGAAAAAAAAGCTAGGGTACATTGCTGCAGGTGGTTTGCCCCAAGAGGAAAGCGGATTTGTATTTTTATTTAGAAGTTGTGTAAGAAATGAGCTGGACATGAATATTGCATATTTTTTAAAAAGAGAAAGCTGAAGAATATTTCCTTCATTGTATAATCTCTCTGAAGGCCCTTGGGGATCATGTTCAGATTTTGATCTAGGAAGTGGACAGCCCCTGACTAGAAATGAGATTGTCTTCTGTGTGGATGGATAGCACTATCTCCTTTTCAATGGAAAATGCTCACTAAAGACCTCAAGGATACAAAAAGCTATCAGCATCCTGTTACGTGTTTCAGATGGATTGCTCATTTTCTGGTTCTTTTTTTCTTCTTCTTAAAGCAGCACCACAGACATTGAATTAGGGATATACAATGGTACCTTGTATAAAGGAATTAATTCATTCCAAATGAAATTATGTTAAGCAAATTTTCCTTTATACAGATTCCCATAGGAATGCATTGAAAACGGAGTGATCCCATTTTTATGTTGTACGGATTCTCCCCATAGGTGATTATGTTAAGCAGATTTCCCCTATCTCCGGAATTTTTATGTTGTACAAGTTTTATGTTATACAAGCTGTTTGTTATACAAGGGTCCACTGTATACAGCTTTCTTGCTTGTCTCTTTTGCTTATAAAACATAACTTCCATAGTAACTTCTTAAAAGTCCAGGCAATGGAAATTAAGAAAAGAAATCTCACACATACTGAATAAGTATGACTGCAAATAGAAGAAGGTCCAAAAGAGTGGCCAGCAACAGTCACATGAGCAAGATGGATTGATTTTGCAAAGAGACTCAGTTTGATATTTCCATTGCTAATAAATGGAAGAAGTCAAACACTGACAAAAAAAAATAGTGGAGTATTCTATTACTGCTCACATTTGTTCTGGCCATATAGTTTTTGCTGATGAATTATTCCAGTTTGTTAGAACTGTTCTTTAAAATGAACTGCAAGGGCATCTATTGATGAACCTGCTTCTTATTAATAGATCTGGAAAAGGGATGCTCTCCCTCTCTACAGACCTGATGATCTAAAAAAGTCTGTTCCAAAGGGAAAGAATTTTGAAATGTGTGCTAATGTTAAGTTGCGAGTTAAGCATGCTATATAATTACTTAATTCCTATTTGCAAAATTTCAAGCAACGTATATAAGATATACAGACTTGGGGTGTGCTGACAAGGACACACTGATCTCTGTGTGACCTTATTTGTGCCTTTTCACAAATGCTCTAGCATGATCCTTGCCCATTATTTCTGCATTTCTGGAGTTCCATCTCTCTCTCTCTCTCTCTCTCTCTCTCTTTCTTTCTCTCTCTCTCTCTCTCTCTCTCTCTCTCTCTGTGTGTGTGTGTGTGTGTGTGTGTGTGAGTGAGTGAGTGAGTGTGTGTGTGTGTGTGTGAGAGAGAGAGAGAGAGAGAGAGAGAGAATAGAAAATGTAAATAGAAGAGGTGGTTACACATCCAGAAGATTTATCTGCCCACCTCCAGCCCAGAGAACACAACATATATAAAGAGCTCACAGGGTGCGGGAGCCCCCCCTAACAAATACAATAAATAAAGGAAGTTAAATAAAATACAGTACCACCAAAAGCTTCTAGCTGGTTAAGTGACGAATTTAAATAATGAAACAGTTAATAAATAATGGATCCAAGACCTGCAGAAGTAAGATAATTTACCTCAGAAACTCAAAGCAAGTTGTTGTCCAAAACTGAATTTGCATGCATCCTTACATCCTTAACAACTTGTGTCTTTCATCCAATGCTTGTTCAGGTACATTCGTGATTCAGGTTAAGGCACCAGATCCACCTGGTGCCCGGCTACTTTACCACATTCTTCCAGAGCAGCCTTATTTTTCTGTGGAGCCAACAACAGGTATTGTTTGATATATAACAAGCATACTCCTTAAGTTGCTATTATGGAAGGTGTGTGTATGGGGGGGCTAAAACCTCACTAACCATAGATATTTTCTATATCAATGTACTCTACACTCTACACTGCAAATCAATTGAGTTATTCATTTTTGGTAAAGATGAGGGACTGAAACTGAATTTGATATATCCAAGTTGCACAACAACTAAATAAATATCAGGTCATCCAAGCTCGAGTCCAGCACATTGCTTAAGCCGGCTGCCTTTGCTATTATGCTGCAATTTTAAATTTCCTGCTTTCAGCTTATAAAATCATAGTAAAAACTCAAAGCAATTAAACCCTGTGTACAAATGCAAATGTGTGATGCCCTTGGAATGCCGCAGAGCATCAACTATTCATAAAACGTGCCTATAACGACTGCTTCTGGTTGCTTCGTTCTAACACCAAATCCTAACATAGATAGGTGGAGTTGTGCCAGGTCTCCAAAACCATTTTCTCCAGCTGTCAATACATACACACGGACACACACACACACACGGACACAGACACACACACATGGACAGCTTCCTGCCAAAGGCATTGCTTGCCTGTAATTTCCAGTAGGGAAGCATACCTGCTGGAGAGCAGGAAGCTGTTCTCCATCATTTCCTATTGCCTGATGTAGAGACCAATGATGAGCTAGGCTTTTTGAGCCTGTCCACACTAGTACATAGATATGATATGTAGATTGCTGAGGGGTCGCTTTGGCTCAGGGCGGAGGAGGGGGGAGGCTGATTCTGCTTGTAATTATATTTGTTCCCCTTTAAGAACTGCTGCACACACCTATCTGGCCTAGTGGTAGGGCAGCCTTTCTTTCTGGCACAGTGAGTTTGGATAGCAGCAAGCCTGCAGATGCCAATTCCAAGAAAGATTTTAAAGTGGGAGGTGGAGAACAAAGGAAAAGAAGCAGGAAGAAGCAGCTTAGGGATTGAGCAAGGAGCCTCACCTTGAAATTTCTTGCCCTCCTGGAAAAGACAGCATTGCTTATTCAACAAGAAAAAAAAGAGGATGTATAAAATAGAGGAGACATGATAGAGATGGAGGAAGTTATACATGGGGTGTAAAGGAAACAAGTTGATAAGAGCATTTTGTGACACAATAGCAGGACTTGGAATTCTCCAATATAGGTGAATGGTTAATGACAGACAAAAGTAGATATTTCTTAAGAGTAAGACCATGGGGATTTCTTCTACAAATTGTAGGGATAGCCAATAGAGATGGGTATGAAATGCCAACATGGTGTTTTGTGCTCATTACTCGGGCCCTGGGGCCCGCTTTGGGTCATTTCAATTTTTTGGCCCCCAGGGGCCCACTCCATTTTCCGGGTGTCGTTTTTCGGCCCTCGCTGGGAAAGCGTTCCCACGGCCGCAGGGAGCCCTCCCAGGGCCAGGCACTGCCAGAGCCGGCAGCAAGCCTCCTGGGAGAGCATTCCCGCAGCCACGGGGAGCCCTCCCAGGGCTGGGCGCCGCTGGAGCCGGTGGCAAGACTGCCGGGAGAGCGATCCTGTGGCCACGGGGAGCCCTCCTGGAGCCTTGCGCTGCCAGAGCCGCTGGCAAGCCAGCCAGGAGAAAAGTCCCACATCCACAGGAGCGCTCTCCTGACCGGCTTGACAGCACCGTCGGGGCCTGGAAGGGCTGGGGGGGATTTAAAAAGCCCGCTTTTTCTCCACCCCATCAGGTGGGATGAGAGAGTGGGCTGAAGCTAGCACTGAGCAGCTACTGGGCACTGGCTCTGGGAGGGGGGAAGTGGGGAAGAGAGCACGGGTGGGGAAGATCCCTTTCAGACCCCCCCCTTTGCCCCTCTGCATGCAGAGGGGAGAAGGGGGGACTCAGGTTCCCCATGAGGCTCAGCCGATCTCCTCCGCCCCAGATGACAGCTGTCCGGCCACCACCCGGGGTGGAGGAGATTGATCTGCGGTCTCACCTCTGTGCGCAGAGTGAGACCATGGCCGAGGCTTGGCCAATCCGATCTCCTCCATCCCGGGTGACAGCTGCCCGGCCGCCACTCAAGCGGAGGAGATTAGATGAACAAACTGAACATAACCGAACTAATTTGTTCTGGTTCTGTTTGGTTCCGTGCCCAAATTACTCTGGGCTCCATTATTCATTCAGTTACGTAAGGGAACGAATAACGGATAATGGAACAAAAGTTTTTTTCATTTTGTGCCCATCTCTAATAGCCAACATTTTCAAAAGAAGTTTTTAAAAGGGCTGTGACAACTTCATGCTCTATATCCTTGTAAACGTACATATGTCATAACTGCAGTCTATTAGCAAGGATCTCAGGATCCTCTAATATGCCTTTGGTCACCTACTGTTAGGAACAACAATGGTGAGCAGGATATTAAGATATTTATATATTTATTTTACCAAAGGCATTGGATTGATCTCTGTGTGAACAGACAATTGACCTAGGCATGGCTTTGCTTTGGTTCAGGGAGAGATGCTTTTATGTTCTTCTTCCCTTTTTTTTGTAGGTGTGATAAGAACTGTTTATCCAGTAGACAGAGAAACCCAAGATAAATACTTTGTTGTCATCCAAGCCAGAGTTGGCCAAGCAGGTGGACGTTCAGCAACAGCAACTGTAACGATCAACATCTCTGATATTAATGATAATCCTCCACGATTTCGGCACAGTGAGTAGAAGGTCCTCTGTTCACAGATACTCCTGGTTCCCTGCCCAAAGTCATCATGGACTTGGGCAGCATCTTTGCATTTCCTAGGTAGAGGAAAGTGTGAGCAGTTTTACAACGAGGTGTAAAAGCCGACAACACCCCATTGTTCTCTGCTCCATGGCTATGTGATGCATCCACCAAGCTGGTGGATAAGAACAGAACTATTCATGAGTGATAGAAAGGGAGTCATCTGTAAAAAAAAAAAAAAAAAAGTCCTTTTGGTTTCTTTTCCCCAAAAACATTGCTAAAAAGGACATCATTTTAAAGAAGTTTTAATTTTCCCCCAAAACACCCTCCTTTTTCTTGTAAGAATAATTCTGACATTTTAAAAGGCTTTATTTGGGAAGCCTAATACATCTTGCCCCCTTTGGGAATAGCAGTCTAATTTTTCTTTATTGCTGTTGATATACTGTCTATGATAAAATTAGATTTCACTAAGGACAAAAATTCTGCTGAGGCCCAACTAATTAAGTGCTACATATAAACTAAGTAACATGGGATACCACATGTCTCACTGCAATCTTGCAGGTTGTAACTGAAGAAAATAGAATGCCAGGTTATCAGCTTAACAAGAGAAAATATATAATTTCAGAGAGTATTTTTCAAGCTCTATTCATGGGAGTTTCCCATTAAGCTTATCAAACATTCCTGGTCAAAAAAAGAGCATTGTGGCTTCTAGGCTTCATAAAGGATAACTTAATAATAAATTATGGAGATATCTAAATGTAGCTAGAGATGGGCTGAAATTCTAAAATAGTGTTTCATTTTGTCTTTCTTTTCCTTCCATTCTGTTCCATTTGAAAAAATAAATAAATTCATTTTTAAAAATCACTTCATTCTTTGTTTCGTTCTTCGTTTTCCTTTGAGAGAACATAACAAAACAAAACAAATAACAAATAATGAAATGAATAACAAATTCATTTTGTGCCCATTTCTAAATGTAGCACATAGGTCATCCAGGAAATCACCAGTTTATTCACTCCCTGTTGTCCACTAGAAAGGGTCTTCACCATATCCTTCCAGTGGCCATGACTTGGCTGCCTGAATAATCAAAGGGAGCCTTCTCGATAACTATAGCCACTTTGTGGAGGAACTTGCCTTTGAGAAGATGATTTGGCCTGATCATTCCTTATCTGTTCAGTTATGGTTAAAACAAATTATGATGAGTATTTGACCAATTTGTTTTACTTCCCACTGGAAATTTTGTTTTACACTAACATTTAAAATGCAAGCAACTAAATAGAATAACATCACATAACAACACAAGATAACTAATTAAGGGAAAACAAGAACTTGCAGTTTATACACTGTGTATAGCATGGATAAGTTTGTGGAACCAGTAGAATACAACCGTCCCTAAGGGAAAGTTCACTCAGTGCTGATAATTTGGATATATAATTGCCAAGAAATATGTTTATGCAAAAAAAAATATCCATGCTGTTTAGTTAATTTTCCTCTGCTACATCTGTCTACATTTTTTGTTTTGTTTTTAGCATGGAAATTAGACATGTACTGTCTGATTCTGTTGGTTCATTTGTTGACCTAGGCAAATGCATTGCAGTCTATGGTTTCAAGATAAAAAAAAATTCTTATTAAAATTGATAGAGGAAGGGGAAGTATACATCAACAGGGTGAAGTGGAGTCACTAAAAGATATGGTCTAATGCTTGCCAAAAACATGGCACAAGCCCTGAAAGAAAAATGTATTACCATTTAAAAGAGAGACAGAGAGAATAAAAAAGTACAAGACATTTTATAAGGTGTTATAACAAAACAAAATAGAGAAACTAATAAAATAGGACGTGCAAACAAGGAAGGACTTGTAGCACACTTTCTACATAATAGTAAGTAACAGTCTTGAATCAGTTTTGAAGTCCCAATTAGAACAGGATCAATTGCAGAACTGTTGTGTCTGCGTTCAGTTACTGATTTAATTGGTATTTCCTGATGGGGATAAGCCACAGAAGCCACAGTTAACTGGGTAAATATAAATCTTGTAGACTGTGAGAGTTGACTGATGTAACTAATGGGATACACATCTAGGTAGGTAGGTAGGTGGGTAGGTAGGTAGTCAAATAGATAGGTAGATAGGTAGGTAGGTATTTAAATTTCATTAGTAATTTTCATCAATTCCAGACCTTACTATATATACCATCTTCTCTCTCTCTCTCTCTCTCTCTCTCTCTCTCTCTCTCTCTCTCTCTCTCTGTATGTATGTATGTATGTATGTATGTATGTATGTATGTATGTATGTAAGCATAGGTATAGGTATAGGTAAATGTGTAAGTGAAACTGTTGAAGAGAAAAGCTCAAAGCAAAAATAACAAAGGAATAAAGCACAGTGTCTGAGAAGCATCTTGACAAAAGGACTTAGGAATTAAGCTTGCATTTGATCATGATAGATAACTGATATCCACATAGATACCTGAATCTAGATATACTGGTAGATACTGCAAATGCATCCCAGCCATTATTTCAGTATATTTGTATAATAGCTGTGGTGGAATCAGCAGTGATTTGTCCTTCCCTGGGGCCCATGGTATGTATTAACCCCTTCAAACTAAATTGAAAGCAACCAGAAATTCTAGTATTTGGAAATGTGTTCCCCTTCCCCCCAACAAAAAAGCATAAAGTGTTGGGGGATGATTGACTTTTTTTGTAGAAGAACTTCCCTTTCTATAGGTGTCTAGAATTTTCACTCTCCATTTTCAATGATTTTTTTTATTTCTTTTGAGGAAGAGTCTGGCGGCACAGAGATAACCTTGTGGAGGAACATAATTACCACTCCTGAATAGCACATTGGCTGGTTCCAGCATATCATACTGGAAGTTGGCTAACTCTAATTATTAGAAGTTAGATAGGAATGAAGGCCACTCTCAAGACAAAGATGTGGCCTTGTGGGGTATGGCTATTTGCAGTTAACACTGTGGCAGTGTGGCTATATTTTAGCCCAATGTGAAAGCAGTATACACTGTGATTTAGGAACTCAGAAAAATGAAGATTGCCCTTTATCATCAAAACATGGTTACCCTTCACACTTGAGAATTTAAAAGCAGGTAAAAAAAAACTCTTGCCAACCTAGCAGTTCAAAAACATGTAAATGCAAGTAGATAAATAGGTACCACCGTAAAAAGCGGGAAAGTAAAACAGTGTTCCCTTGCACCCATGCCTGCCACGTGGCCATGTACTTGCACAACACTGTCTCTTTGGCTTGAATACAGAGGTGAGCACCGCCCCTAGAGTCAGACATGTCTAGCACACGTCTGCGGGGGGAACCTTTGCCTTTACCTTTTAAAAATCTAAAAGCATTCCTATATCATAGCCTCTCAGAAGAGCATCATTTGACTCTTACCTCAATCCACTCAAAAGCCAATAAGCATCATGTATATATTCTCTGGATGCATAAGTGACATTTCATTTTGATATTGTTTAGAAGGAGTTACTGATTTGCAAACAAGAAAGCGAACAAACAAGGGGGGATGGGTGAGAAGAGAGATCAGTTCCATACTGAGATGCCTCAGAAGAACAAGGCAGTATATAGATGAAAGATACTACTAGAAATCACAATGAATCCAGTTAAAACTAAAATTTTGCAGAGGAAAATCAGACTATAATGTGAACTGAGAGACATGTCTGAACTGTTTCTTTTTGCAATTGGGGATTTTTCAGAATATATGATAATTTGCTTCTAGTTGCCATTGCATCACATGGTTTCATTGAAAGATTATGCTGACAATTGGCTTTTTTTTTTAGAGCGTTATGAAATGTATGTATCTGAGGCAGCACCCATGGGCACCGTCCTAGGTAAAATCAAGGCAGATGACCGTGATATAGGGGACAATGCAGCCATGAACTATGTATTACAAGGAGGAGCCCCTCACGTCGTTGATATCATTAATAACCATGAGACTCAAGAGGGAACTGTCATATTAAACATGGTGAGATGTCAAATGTTACTTAGAAAAGCCATATTATAGAAATCACCAAAATAGACAAGATTAAATATATTTGCTTGTTATAAAATTGCATTTGAATCTGTGCTATATAAAGAACATGTCTGAACATTGCATTTGCCACAATATCCTTCTCCACCGTAAAGCTGCAGTCCAAAGTGGAATATTGCTGTGGCATGATGTCAGGCAGGAATAAAGATGGATGAGAGAAGAGAAGTGGTGAGTAGCCACATCAATCTGATGTGGCAATTTTGGTGATTGTGGCCAGGCAATATTGTGAGGACTGCAAAAGTGACTTTTGGAGCAGACTGTGGTGAAAACTTGTTAAATTCTTCATCCTAGTTTGGCTGACTGTAGTGCAAGAGATACTTGGATAAAGGTTTTGAAAGCCCTTTGACACCACTCATCTTCAACTCGTTGCACCTGCTGAATGTCCTAGCCTTTTCAAGAGGGTCAACCCACGTAGTAGTTAAGGTGTAATGTAACAGAGGCAGGGACGATTGCTGATAAGTTTATTGGACTCAGGAAAGCAAATGCACTAAAGCAGAGTTGTGTAAAGGTACTACTGCGACCTGGGAGCCCAGCAATGGTGCAGAGTCAAGGAGTACTCCCAGGTATGTCAGGAGGAAAACAACCCCTCCCAGAAGAGAATGAATCCCAAACTTGACTTTCCACAGACCAGCAGCTCCCCTCATTTGGCCAGGATTTATTTTCAGTTTGTTCACCATTATCCAGGCCATTATTGAGCTCAGGTGGCATATTGTCCCCCCTTCCCCCTAATAGGGTTATAAATATTTGCTTATTGCTTTATTGTGTGCAAGTTGGAGGAGCCACACAGTTGTTCACCTTTTTCCATGAGGTAGCAAGATGACTTTGCATAACTCAAGGGAAGAGAAAGCAAAGAAGACAAAGATTTTTTGAAATTAAAAGTGCACATATAATGCTTTAAGGTACATTATCCCAGTTGTATCACTATCACTTTATTGGATGGACTTTTAAGGAGTAGAAGGTTTGAAGAAAATAAGTCATTTATTTTGTGCTTGTCTGTGTGCACTATGCTTCTCAAAAGGAAGGGACAGTAAATTTGCACAACAATTTTTTAATTTTTTCAAACAGAAAAAATAGCTTTCCTTCCCCTTGTTCTTGTCTGGAGGCAAAACATTGTGGAGATTCAACATTTCACACTCTAATGTCTCATTGAGTTGTAATCCCTTAAATTGAAGAGAACAAAGAATTAACTGCATATTCCCTAAATCCCTATTCCATATTAAAAAATCTAAGGGAAAAAATAGCATCATGGCCTGCATTACGGTTTCCTTAAATGAACAAAAACGAGAATGTGTAGACATATTGCGGTAGAATTGTGGCTCCAGAAAACCAAGACAGTAAACTTCCTTCTGAGGCAAAGATGAATCATTAATATGTTTTTACAGCAAGAAGAAAAAATCCCCACTGAAGTTAACTAGTTTCAAAACATTCCCCAAAGAAAGTATACTATTCTTTCTTGTCTTTAATCTTACACTTATCATTGATGTATTATTAATTTCCTGGCCATGAATGAAAGCTATTCCACTTTCTCTTCATTCTTTTCATTTCTTTATTTCATGCAGAGCGTGGATTATGAGACTCAAAATGTATATGATATAAGAGTGAAAGGCATCAACAGATTCATTGATGAACGTTTCTTGACAGAAGAAGCTAGATTTGAAGATACAACAGTTCTAAGGGTCAGAGTGCTGGATGTTGATGAACCCCCAGTTTTCATAGCAGATGAATTCAGGATGGAAATTGTTGAAGAGGACATGAACAATTCATATGTGGGAGTTGTAAGCGCCAAAGATCCAGATCAGACCAACAGTCCAATCAGGTACGGATATAAATCTTGCACTATTTTCTTATCACATGTAAGAAGGAAAAGAAATTAACAGCTTTCTCCCCACTGGTTGAGAATACTGGAGTTTTTTCTGATTTATACCCCAACCCCTCAATTTAGCCACTTTCTTGTGAAAAACATGTACATGTTTTCTTACATGAAAGCACAAAGTTTTTAAAATGGAAAACAAAGACTTATTTGCCCCCCCTCTAAAATCCCATGCTCCCCTTCCCCAACCCCCATGCTGGCAATGAAGAACTTTGGCTGGCCTTTTTGAGCTCAAGTAGAAACAAACAAAAATCTTGTAGTACTTGACCATGTTATGCCTTGTTGTGTAACTCAAAACATCCTTTTTAAGAGAAAACAAGTATTCAAGACTTTAGTAAACATAAAACTTAAATAGATAGGACTAGAAATGATATTTCCACAGGTTGTTGAATACTTTTGAAGGCTGTATTCCAAAACTAAATATGTGTTTACTCTGTAGTAGATAGACAGAGCTTTGCTATGTATTTCTGCAGGGGGACTATCTCCATGTTGATTGGTAAAGTGTATGGTTATCAATTTTCAATTCCTGTTACATACAGTAGCAAAAACTTATAGGTGGCAAACCTCTGTGATCATAACTGACCTGTGAAGAGATTTACTAGACTGGGATACATATAATGGCAGATTTAGAACTAGGAACAATTGTTCACTGATAATTTGTAATACAATTATTTAATCATGCACATATTAGGAAACAATTGTTTTATCTTGTCTGGGATCATGATCGTTCTTACTTATTCAACATGTTGCAGTGTTGTTGTTTTTAAAAAATAAGTTGACCTGAAAGCATGATTAGGGAGAGAACTCTCATTCCTTCCCAAGAAGGACTGTCTTAAGAGGAAACAATTTGCTATACAGTATATGGAGCCTCTCCATATGATTGGGTACCCTGACTTTACAGAATCCCAGGCCTCATGCAGGAAACGGCTTTTCTTTTCATACAGTCCTGTCCACATGAAGATAATGACAGGAGCAGGGATAACACTCTCCCCACCCCCCGATCCTGCTTTGAATTAAAGCACTTTCTCCAGAGTTTTTGAACGGGGTTTAGGCTTGAGGCAGGATCCCTTTTCTACTGATGGAAGAGCTTTGCTCATGGTAGAAATAATCATCCACTTTTTCACGAAATCATCTCTCCATGAGTAAACCCACTCAGCAGAATTCATCAGGCCTGTAGATGACATTTTTGGGCGTGCAGGAGGGGCTGCCAAAAGGGACAGAAGAATGAAAGTGTACTTTCGCCAAGATAAGGGCATACATCTTAATCTTAATCTAGCTCAGTCTGATGCTCAGTTATGCTGCTAATCAAGCTCCAATTTTCATTTCTGACCATTATTGTTTTAAATGGATAATCGAGGTACTCGCTGATTTTGAAAAATATGGACTTGGTTCACAGAACTGGGAAAGTGAGTAAAAGGACACTTGTTGAGTCTAGGGAAACACTTTTGATCAAGGGGCTGATGGATGAGCTTCAAATTGAAAAATTTCACCAGTGAATGCCTTTATTCATAAAATTATCACAGAGCACTCACCCTAGCTGACTTTTTGAGAGAAGCATTCTTGAAGCGGAGCAGAAAAGAAATGAAAACCCAAAGAGTATGCTTAAGTTCAAGTGAGGGACAATGCCATCATCAGATAAATATATATTTATAGAGTGAATAGTTGCAAAAAATTCAAAGTATGCACACTTTTCTGTGTGTGCATTTTAATGGTGTATATTCTACCAGGTTCAACCACAGCCATATAGTAATGTGTTATTTCACCAGTACAGTGTGTATCTGATCTGCATCTAGTACAAGCAATCACACCATGAAGAGTTCCCATAGGTAGTCCATCTGAGGCAATTCCTCACACATCATTAATGCAAAAGTGCACGAGAGAGGGCACATTTCCTAGTCCTGCCTCTATTGTTCCATCAAGCACAAAGAAAGAAGGCCTTTCACAAAGGTCACAAACTCATGTCTTCCCCATGAGGTTGAGCTCCAAGAAGGCAAGGAGGAAAAACAAATCATTTTCCCTTCTTGGCAAAATAAGTAAATGATACTGAGCTGGTGTACAAAACAATTTGTGAGACAAGACCCTACTATTTTATACCCTTTTCTTTTTCCAGCACTATGATTTTCTTCCCTTTTCTTTGTATTTAATACACGTGGCGGGCATATTATAAAATAGGTGCTCTTTTCTCCCTTCCTCCTTTCTGTTGTTTTTTTTGACATTTGTATCAAGCCAGCAATGATGAAATAAATTTTCTGCTCTATCCCGACTTAGTTGCCAAAGTGAGTCATTTCACAAGTGGCACTTGGCTGTTTCTTTTGAATCGAGTCACTCACCTGCTGTGAGCCTGTCTGTGAAATGAGAATGAATAATGCATTTTAGATTTGGTTCACATTAATATAGGTCTGAGGCATATTTAGTTTCATAAAAAGAGGGGCTTTGATCTTGGCAGCAGTGAATTTTAAATGTTTATCAGTGTATATTTTTCATGATTTCTGAGTAGCTGAAGTGTACATACATATTCATGTCTACGCAGTCCTCTTTTCTTGACTGATAATAATTTCTATGTCCTTGTTTCAGAAGAACTGTTTCTGGTCAGTGTCTAAGAAAGTCACAGTTTTTTTTCTCTTTCTCTGTGCTGTGCAGGTATTCTATTGTCCACAGTGACTACGCGCAAGGAGTATTCAGTATTGACACACACAATGGAACAATCAGCATAACTGAACCTCTGGACCGAGAAAGAGATGCTTGGCACAACATAACCATTAGAGCCACGGAATCAAGTGAGTAACAATTTGAGGAACCCAACACTCAAGGTACTTTCTGTATCAATATCTAATGTCCTTCCTCCTGCCCTCCTCAGTTGAAAATGTTTGCTACTTTCTCATTGTGCTGCTGTTGCTTGTCACATTAGATAGCTTGCATAAAGGGGTTGGACGGATGCTAAATAGATCAGTGGTTTAGGTATTTGCTTGCAGAGCCGGAAGCTGGGAGCTGAATTCTCCACTGTGCTGCCTGCAAGTAGAGTCAATCTGTGTGGTCATGGAGAAGATGCACAAAATGCCACCAGGAGAAGGGAATTGTAAAACATTTCTAGGTATCTCTTCCTGGAAAACCCCGAAAAGCATCACTGTATACCAGAATTGACTTGATAGCACATAATTATTATTATTTATTAATAGTTGAATTCATGACCTCTTAGTCTATTTTATACAAGGTTCATTTCTTTTTGAAATAGTAAAGAAGAGAGGTCATGTAATGGAAACTATAACAGGCTTAAGCTACTCTGAAGAATATAAAACTGCTGTACAGTGATCCCCCGCCATTTCACGGTTCATATACTGCGATCCCGGTATATTGCGGGATTGTAGTATATGAAAGGCAAGGGCCCCTGGGGTAAGCTGCTTGGGCCTGATTGAGGCCTACTGCACTTAACCCAGGCCTGACAGGCTGCCCCAAATGGGCCTCTGATAGGCTTCCCAGGCCTGTCAAAGCCCCCAGAAGTGGTTTCTGACAAACCAGAAGTGACTTCCGGATTGCAAGAAACCACTTCTGGGTCCTCCAACAGGCCCGGGAAGTCCCTTGGAGGCCTATTCAGGGCAGTGCCAGGCCTCAGGTAAGTGTAGGAGGCCCCAGAGAGGCCCCCCAGTCCTGACCTGACTCAGCATCCCCATATCACAGATTTTCAATTATCGTGGGTCTGGTTGGGTCCCTAACCCCAGCGGTAGGTGGGAGAGTACTGTACCAGTAAAATATCTTACATTAAATTGGATTCTGGCTAATTTTACAGCATATTTTTGACTGGTGTGGAATTAGCTAGGGCTTAATTCAACACCAGACAGGAAATTATGCTTGAGATTAATTTGTGAAAACAGGAATTATGTAAGCGAGACTTCCACAGAGTTGCAATAAAGCCACGGGGGGGGGGGGAATCCCCAGTATAGATTTTGCCTATCCCTTTAGTCTCAAAATCAAGTGCAGATTGCCTCATTTGTGCTCTGGCTTTGGGATATACTTCAAGAAAGTGGGATGCACAGATGTGAACCTGGAATAGTCTACAACCAAATCGTAGTTCCTAATAATTCAAAGAAGAAATGAAAATTGCAAAGGAGTAATTTAGGATCACTTGAGATGGTTGTTCAAAATACTGAGCTCTAGGATATTAGCTGGTAGGCAAATAAAACTAAATAACATTGTAAGAACAGAAATACAGCACTGAAAAATCATAGTAGCATAATTTTTGTAGAGAAAGCCAATGGTTAACTTACTATGGAAATAAATCATTAACAAAATTCAGTCTCACTAGCAGATTGTTTTCAGTCCACCATGGAGCAATCTAATGTTGGGTGGCTGGTCCTATCCAGATATTTTGAACTGAATGACCCAAAAGACCAAGCCAGCACAGCCAATGGACAGTGATTAATACTACTGGTAGAGCAAAATGTCTGAAAGTTGATAGATTATCCAACAGTTTTTAGGACTGCATCATATATCATTTCTATTGAACTGAACTCACTATCAGTAAAGTGTGTACAGTACTATCAGAATCAAACCTCAGACTAGAAATAATTTTGTATTTAATGAAATACAAAGGTGTCTTTCAATATTGAAACATTTTAAAATGACTTTTGTTCTTATGATAAAAAGGTATATAATACCTTAAAATATCTTGTTGAAAATAGCAAAATTTGGCACACTGCCTTTTTTACAAAAAGGTCCAGCCCACCCATCCAGAAGATCCTCAGCAGTGGCTCCCACCCACCCACCCACCCGCCTGCCAGCTCACCATCCTACTGTCACCCCTGGATTGTGTGCATCCCCACCCATCCTGCCTGTTTCAGAACCAGGGGGTGGAGGAGGGAGCCACCAGGTGCTTTTTTTCCATCTTCCAGAATGCTGCCATGTCCCATCTCCCGGCCACAAGCTTCTCAGCCTGCCCGAGCAGCAGAGACAACCTTTGTTCCAGGGCCAGCATGCCCAAGTCCCTGAGAAGTGCCCACCGAGGCCAGGCGAGGTGTGCTGCCCTGGTCCCAGAAAAGGGACACAGGCAACCCTCCACCTCCTTGACTCATGAGCTGCTGCTTCCCAAGCTCCATCAAAGCCAATCACTCATCCTCTTGTAGAACGCTTGGGTCACTGAGGGGCTGCGGTGGGACCCGGACTTCTCCCTCACAGCCGGTAGGAAGCAGGAGCGGCAGCAGTGGCAGCAGCTGAAAGCATGGTGGGAGCTTGGCCCCGAGTCATTGCCGTTGTCCCACTACCCCCACTATGGTCCCAGGCACCCCTTTCTCAAACCGCCACCGCCACTGATGTAGTGAAAGTGGCACGTTGACATGGCAGGGTTCCCTGGGGTGCTGCTGGGCTCTCCCACTGCTTTCACCACTGACAACCTCTGATAAGAGTGTTCACTCTTATCCACAGATTTCATTATCCATGAAGTGGCCAGGAACCAATCACCTGCAGATACGATGGTCCTACTGTATACAACATAAAGGGTGTCCCCCTTGTGGCCTTTGTATATATGGGTTCCCTCGTGGCCACAGATTCAGGTATCCATGAAAGACTGTTGAACTGATCTTTCACACATACAGAGGTGCTACTGCATTGTAAATCCGAAATGCCCTTTTATGGCACTTGTGTAGTATAGTTTTTTAGTATTACAATGGACATAGCAAATAATTAAAATGAATTCCCAAAAGCCCCATTCTGCTTTACACCATAAGGATAATTATTCATTCTTTTCTTTTAATAGATACCAGCAACCTAATTTCTGGACAAATATGTAAAGAATAACATTGAAAATGGAAGAGCTTAGAGCATTAGTACCAAATCTCTAATGCTTTTAATTAAAGAACTGAAAATCTAAACCATCAACATTAACATTTGTCTGAAAATTATTCAATGTGATGTGTTAATTGTGGCATTAAATATTGTGTTCAAAAGAAATCAGAAGTCTAATAGAATGGTACAAGTTGTCCCAGTACAGAGCATTTAGGACAGGTCTTACTCTTGATTACTCACTACTTGATGACTTACATCTCACACATACAAATCAAACAAAATTAAAAACATTGGAAAAATTATGCTGCTTAGTGTAATAAATTCCTTATGGGCACTGGTTCCTAACCTTGGACCCCATATATATTGGACTACAACTTTCCAAAATCATGGTGAGTACAGCTAATGGTGAATGCTTCTGGGAGTTTTAGTTCAAGAACATATGAGGGTCTATTATTCTAGAGCAGCCCTTCTCAACTTTTTTGGTCCTTTGTTTGTTTGTTTATTTATTTATTTATTTATTTATTTATTTATTTATTTATTTATTTATTTATTAGTATTTGTACCCTGCCTTTATCCTTGGAAAAGGACCCAAAGAGGCTTACCGTAAGGAGAGACTGCACAGTCCACTGCAATTAAGACACAATCAGTTTGAGAAACAGGGCATTGAGGGGTGCCTTACAGCATAATAAAGCAACATTAAAGCTAACAGTTGATATCATAGTGTCAATGCAATCAGACAAGGAGAGATGTAAATGCAAAGTTACAAGTGGTTATAAACACAAAGTCTGTGTAGTTGTAAACAAAATATGGAAGACATATAGAGTGGATCAGGATTGTATAAATTGCACAATAAACCTTGTAAGGTGGTGTGTGAAAATTTAGTCCCAGTCTATGGCACCCTTCAAATATGCCATGCCCTCCCAGTATGCCTTATGGTCCCCAATGAGAATTGCTTCTCTACAGTATGAGTATTTGGTACATTAACTTGTAGATAAGCCCCATTAGTTCAAATGAGTTTGCTTTGTGACTTACTTGAGTTTTATTTATTTATTTATTTATTTATTTATTTATTTATTTATTTAAATTTATACATTGCCCACTCCACAAAGGTCTCTGGGTGGCTTAGAACAATTAAAAATAACAATTAAAAGCATCATAATACAAATCATTATACTTGGCATCAAGACCCACAATCTATGTTACATCAGTTAAAAAACTTATGGAACAGGAAGGTTTTTATCTGGTGCAAAAATGTCATCAGGACCAGGTGGATCTCACTCAGGAAGGTGTTCCATACTCCACTTAGAGCAGGCTCATTTGAATAAAAATATGGTGAGCTCATTACATTCCATATCAATCCAATATAACTGCTGCTAAGGAACAGGACTTTGTCCAGAGAATCTCAGGTGACACATGGGAATATGCATGTTTTGTTTACTGTATTTAAACAGGTATAGGTACCATCCAGGTTGAGATAGGTGCTGATAGTTCTTGCTCAGAAAGGTTGATAAGCAATAAAGCAACAAAAAAAACCAGTTTCACTCTCTGAAAGAGCAAGAGAAAATTTATGACCCTGAGCCTGTGCTTCCTTCCTTTATGGAAAGGCAAGTGAAAATAGAACAGAACAGAATCTTTTCAGCACTTGCTTCAACCCCCGCTCCACATTCCACAGCACATAGGGGATGTATGAGGCTTGAGTTTAAAATGCCACATTTTTCCTCTTCCTCTTTTTCCATGGGAGACTCACTTTGAAGTTTAATAACTTGGCCCCCTGAACCCCAAATCTCTCCATATTTGGAGGGCTTACAGGAATTAGTCCAAGGAAGCAACTCACCAGATTTGGTGCCTCTAGTACCCAGGAAAGCCACTTTATAGCATAATAAATTGCTTTGCTTTGCTTCATTCCAAAAATTATTTTAAAAATTCATTAATAATCAAACAAAATGAAATGAAAAATGAAACAAAATGCTATATTTTCATTTTGTGACCATCTCTAATGGGTACTCAGGGGTTGTCTTATGTCAGTTATTAAAATCTTTGAGGACTTCCCATGTTGATTGGAGCATTTGGAATTGAGTTTCCACAACATCTGGGGCTTAAGATTGAGAACCACATCTCTATAAGAATACTATGCTGAGTGTTCATGCACAGTTCTGTGATTATTGCAGTTTATTTATTTATTTATTTATTTATTTATTTATTTATTTATTTATTTATTTAAAAATAAATATGATTGCAATGGGTAATGCTACATATTCGTATTTCATCAGTACCATCAATTTCATTATTAATATATTGGGACATGCACTAGTATGTACTGCAGTAAGCTACATGATATGTGTTATTCAAATTATAGACACATTTTACTTCTCAGAGGAGTCTTTCACCAAATGCAACAATTAATACCTAGAGAAAAAGTAATGTAATGTTACAATGACAGAGTATGATCTGTTGATTTGTTTCTTATTTATCCACATCCTCTGCTTTTTTTTAGGAAACCCAGAACAAACTTCAGAAGTGCATGTTTATATTCAAGTTCTTGATATCAATGAATATGCACCAGAATTTTCTAAATACTATGAGACATATGTGTGCCAGAATGCAAAATCTGGACAGGTAAGAAAATAGCTGATGTACCTATATTTGGTTTCTTTTGCTGTCCAACTCAGAGCATAAAATCTGAGTCCTTGCTTTGACCTTAGAGTCCTTTCCTTCCATTTTGCATTCATTATCAAGAACACATAAAATTGACTCCAACTGCTGTTCAGAATTAGAAAAGATGATTGGATCAATGGGATTTACACTTTGCCCTTTTTCAGCATTTGTTCCAGTGGTTCTGCTCTCACTGGGAATGGCAATGGGATTTTGGCCACTACATGTGTATTGGCCTAAATCCATCTTCAGACAGCCAAGAGAAATCTCCAGAGACCAAGGTCTTGGGTGCTAGTGCATGGTGATACAGACTTTATTATAACTGACAGATATCAATCCTCTTCAATACAACCAAGAGAAAAGAAGAAGAATGGATCTTTTTAAGGATTTCTATGCAGGACCCTTGCCTAATAGAACTACAACTTTTTAACAGAGCAAGTAGGCACTATCCGAAGAAAAAATGGAACAAAGAGCACAGCAAAACAAATAAACAAAGCAATTAATGTGTGTTTTCCCTCATTTCCTGCCAAGTGCTCAATCTCATTTCCCACTCACTTGGTAGGAAACTCACATAATGTTTATTCATGCTGTTAATAAAAGTTGCAGTCTCTTTTTCTCTACACATCTGTGTCTGTCTTTTCTCACATACTCTACTTCAGACACTATAATAACAGCATCCACAGTTAAATCTGCATTCATCAGGTGTGAAACTGAAATAAAATGTCAGGCTTCTCTTTCCTCAGACAGAGTTGACCAAAGGTGTCTGTCGCCACAGTCCCATCCAGCCATTACAGTGGTACCTCAACTTACGAATTTAATCTGTTTTGAATGTATGCTCTTAATTCAAATTACTCTTAAGTCGGGGTACCTTTCTAATTTTTTAATTTGAAAAGGCAAATTAAAAAAAATCCAAAAAATGAAAACAAAATTGTAAGTCGAGCAGACCATATCTAAAATTTGTAAGGCGGCAGTTAAAACGCCAACAGTTTTCCACTCTTAAGTCAAGCTTCTCTTAAGTCGGGGCACCACTGTACAAAGAGTGCAGATGAAGCCAACACCATGATTAAGAACTTGAGCCTAATGACTGAAATATGTCCACCTCTTTTTCAAGTGCTATTTTTCAAGAGTCCATCAGGACTCTTTTGCATAAGCATCCATCAGTTGGGACAGTTTTTTAAAAAAGAAGAAATATTATAGCTGTGTTTCGTATTCCAAAGAACTGTAGCATCAGGATAAACTTCTAGATAATTCAGTATCTGACCATGGAGCCAGCGATTGGGGGTTTGATTCCCCCCATCCCTCCTTGAAAGAGCCTGGACTCTCTGATCCATAGGGTCCCTTCCAGTTCTGCTGTTCTAAGATTACAATCATATTTAATGTTGAAAACAGTGGAAGACATGATGTGACCTCTTCAACAGCCCATTCTCAGTTCTTCTAAACTCAACTCTATGTTTTTCTTTAGAGAGTTATTCCTTCTCATTTTTGCTCTTTCTCTTCTCTCTTAGCCTTCAACCTTTCAAGCATCATAGTCTTTTCTGAAAGTCTTGCTTTCTCATGATGTGCCCAAAGTTGGATAGTCTTGCTTTCATCTATTTTTTTCTTCCAGAGATAGTTCAGGTGTGATTCATAGCATCATAGCATCATAGAATCATAGAATTGGAAGAGACCTCAAGGGTCATCTAGTCCAACCCCTGCCATGCAGGAACCCCCATCACAGGACTCCTGACAGATGGCCATCCAGCCTCTGCTTAAAAACCTCCAAAGAAGGAGACTCCACCACCCTCCATGGCAGCATATTCCATTGCCAAGCCGCTCTAACTTCATGAAGTTCTTCCTAATGTTTAAATTGAATATCTTTTCCTGAAGTTTGACACCATTGCCCCGTGTCCTATTTATTTATTTGTTTGTTTGTTTGTTTCATTTTTATACTGCTGATCTTCCAGACTGGAACTGGGCGGTTTAAAAGGTAAAAACATCAATATACAAAAAAGAGGGAAAAGTACAAGCAAGGTACATCAGGGGGCGGGGGGGGGGAAATAGCAGAGTTAAATAACTTAAATAACTTAAATTAAATTGAGATTGCCATATGCCTCCCTAAAAAGCATGGTTTTCAAAGCCTTTTTGAAGGCGGGCAGGGACTGTGCAAGGCGCAGCTCACTTAGAAGGTGGTTCCATAACGAGGGGCCCACAACAGAGAAGGCGCGGTTGCGCGTAGCCGACCTCTGCACCTCCCCAGGGGTGGGCACCCTTAGTGAGCGCGCCTGAGACATTTGAGTGGGCCTGGCCTCAGTTGACCTCTGGGAGATATGCTCCGATAGGTATTCAGGACTCAGGCCGTCGAGGGCTTTGAAAACCAAAACCAGGACCTTGAACCTTATCCGGAGAGCCACGGGCAGCCAATCCAGGCGAGCTAGAACTGGGGTGGTGTGATCATATCTACGAGCACCCACCACCAGTCTGGCCACCGCATTCTGCACCTGTTGGAGTCTCCGGACAAGGGTCAAGGGCAACCCCACATAAAGTGTGTTGCAGTAAACAATCTTAGTCCTAGACTGGAAATTAAACCAGTCCCTTCTTCAATGTGACATCCTTTCAGATATTTAAACAAAGCTATCATATCCCCTCTCAGTCTTCTTTTTGTGAGGCTAAACATTCCCAGCACCCTAAGCCACTCCTCATAAGGCATTTCTTCCAGACCTTCAATCATCCTGGTCATCCTCCTCTGGACCCGTTCAAGATGGTCAACATCCTTTTAAAATTGAGGTGCACAGAACTGGACACAGTACTCAGGATGGGGTCTGACCAGAGCAGAATAGGTGGTACTATCACTTCCCTTGATCTAGACAAGATGCTTCTCTTGATGCAACCAAGAATCACATTGGCTTTCTTGGCTGCCGCATCACACTGCTGACTCATGTTCAATGTGTGGTCCACCAAGACTCCCAGATCTCTTTCACAGGTACTGGGGCCCTCTTGTTCTTATTTTTGGTATCTTCCAGAGTATTTGCATAGCTGTCATCCAGCAACAAATTTCAAGCAAATCAATATTTCTCATGTCAGTGTTTCTTACTGACCAGCTTTCCTTCCCATATACAGTCATTGGAAGTACTGTACAATAATGTAAATCACCAACAAAATCCTGGCTGTTACTTTCTAAGCTCTATTCATCACATGCAAGAAACATGTAGAACACTGAATGACTGGGCAAATTGAATGTCAGTGTGGTAGTGCAGAAAGTGGGTCTTGTAAGATTCCAGAAAACCAGTAATAGACCCATTAAGGTACACCATAAATTCTAAAATCATCACAAAAGACAGTAGCAGAGTAAAATATGCAGTATGGAGACCTGAATACCACCACAAGGAACTAATGCAGAGGTTTCATATACTGTATCCCTCTACAAGGTTAGAAAAGAAAAGAAAACTTCTGTGTAGCTTGGGTCTATTAGGGCCAAAATAAAAGAAAGATTTCTAGAATTAAATGATTCCATACATTTTGTTTAATAGTGATCAAAAAATCAGCAGAAGTGTTATTTAATCATTTGTACATTTGTAAGTGATTGTGTCCTTATTATAAGTTTTGAAGGATATTGCTGAACTTTTCAATTTGCCCATTGGAAATGGACCTCTCTCTTATATAAGTGCTTGGCATTATCATACAAAAGCATGGTGATAAAAGCTAAATATAAAAGGAGAGGGATTTTCCCTCCTTAACTTCATCCATCATGTCTATCAGACATTTGAAAAAGAATTCCATTATACTTTTTATGATAAAGCTTCGTACCTTCTATCAAGCCATGCATCAGCAACACAATAACTAGGTTTCTCTTACATAAAACATGTTTATTGAACAAGTAGTATGAGATTCTGTGCCCCCAATTCCTTTTTTCCTTTTTAAAGGCTGAAGAGTAACACATTTGCAGTTTCGATGAAACATCATTACTATTGTTGCCAATTTGGTGGCATGGAATTTTCTTCCCTTTCATAAAGTGCCTGCCACTAGAGAGGATAAAAAATCCCTGAAGGACACAGTGGTGGGGCAAAAAGATAACCCCAGATTCTGCCTGCATTTGGTAGGTGGCTCAGTGTGCTCAGAAGCCAAAATGTCTGACTGCAAAGGTTCCAAAAGCATACTGAAGAAAAGGGAAGCAGGCTGAAGTCTGAAAAAAGTGTTGATTGAATTTAAAGGCCTACAGTAAGTAGCTTTTAAAAACAGGCAAAATAAAGAGGGACAGGAGACCACGATGAGCGCCAACTGGGGTGTCTGTGGAAACAAGAATGTCCCATGTGCTCTGTGACATGCAGTCACAGAGATTTTTGTACTAGACTTACTATTCTGTGTCAAAATGGGCTGTTCTCTCAGTAGAGTAAAATGCAATCTTCCTATACCTGCTCATTACAACAGAATGATATGATTAAATAGTATAAATGTTACTTTTGCCTGAATCCACACTGTGTCATTTTCAGCTACCAGCTATCTAAGAAAACTAGTTAAATATGCAAAATTAAAAGTTAAGATATGATAGAAAGGTACTGAGTTCACAATATTGTATCCAAATATCTGTTTTCTATCTGCCATAAATGCCACTGGAATGGAAGGTATATTGCCTCAGAATGAGTATTGAAACCATTTTTAAAACCATGTAAACACATGTATTTTGAAAATATGCACAATAGCTACTTTTATTGTTATCATATAAACTTAGGTTCCCTGAAGTACCATAGATTTTAAAAGTACAGAGTAAGACAAAGCAGCAGCTAAAACAGTTAACTTCAAAAACATAGCATTATGCCAGAATTTTAGCTTGGATTCACTTGGTTGGGGGGACAGAGAGATCAATTGATTTGCCCTCCTTTTTCTTCTGCTTCTTCCTATGTTCAGAAGGGAAAACATGTGGGTTTTTTGAAAGAGACATGAAAGTCCAACATGATACCATGGCAAAGGAAAAAGAAAAAGGGGAATTAGAAGCCAACCACACTGTTCCCTTGATTGATGTGCCATCTGAAAATGTTAAGAAGCAAACTGATCACCAAAAATCTGTACCACCGGCTTGCAGATATTGCTCTTGGTTTCCATGTCATAAGAATCAAAATGTAAATGAAGACAAGGCACTGAATTTACTCTGATCTTTCAAAATTAATGCTGCCTTTTCTAATACATATTTATTCTGGCACAAACACCTGTAATTTGAGGATCATCCATGAATTGAATTTGATATGGCAATTTACTCAACCATTTTCTTATTAGGCTGTAAATCTGTGTAGAGTGTATTTTGCAGTGTATCTGAGTCCAAAACAACACAACATATATTTATGAAGCACTGTATAAAAGGAAATAGTCAACATTTACGGTAAACATGAAGACAACTTTACTGGACCTTAGCTCTATATAAAAGAGTCACCCCAACAGCTTTAAAGAATATTGCCTTGAAACATTCTGCATCAATTGAAACAATGCTTGTATACTGTTTGTAGTGGTTAACCAGTGTGGTATAGTGGACAGAGTGATGGACTGGGAATCTCAAGATGTGGATTCAACTCCCCATGGAAACTCATGGGGAAGGAATGGAACTGATAGAATCACCAATTTACCTTGGAAGCCCTGTTATGGTCACTTGAAATTAGTGATAGCAATACAGTAACACGCACACTAAATTGTAATAATGACTTGTAGACATGCACATTGGAATAAAACATATTGTATCTCTTAAATGTTTTTATGTTTGCCTGGAAATAAATGTTCAATAATAGCAACTAAAGTAACTAACGCTTTGTGCCCCTGGACAATCCCCAAAATCAGCTGCCTGAAATGACCCAGCTTAAAAATATACAATTTTCTACCAATGTACTGTGAGGTGAACAGTAACCAGGCAAGTTCCTCAGGTGGCAGTCTTCTCTGCTATCTTTCAGGTTACTGCTCAGATTAATGAGCCTTGATATAAAAGAATTATTGGTAATTAGATTTTAGCACAACAAGTGATTGATGCACATTTTCCAGAGGAATGTTAAACTCCCTAACCATTGCTTTAGCAGAGAGCATGCAGGTGTTTCAGACCTTGATTGGTGTTAAATTTAGACTATAGCTTACTCACTAAACTGTTCCCTTCAGCTAATTAATTTAGGGGCATGCTGGATATGGGAAATCCATGTGGACTATAAGGAATTAGCATACTCTCTTGTCTCAATTCTGTAACATCTCATCTGAGGAGGAGATGGCAATCTTAAAAACTTTCCACTTCCTTGTGCCTGCTTTGATTGGCATAATCAATGTGTCAGCCAGAATGGATTTTGGAGTTTGTTCTGCGCCAACATGGTTGTTCCTACTTTTGTTTGTACTTTCTGGATGCTAGATTTAGGTATTTAACAGTGGGACCCAACACTGGAGAAGTTTATGCCACAGAAACTTATTCAGCACAAAACTACCCAATTCCACTGCTATTGACTTCCTATACTTAATCCATTATCTAGAATTATTTTCATCATTGACAATACAAAGGCTGCCTGGTAGCCCTTTGTTTTCCACTGACTAGGGAGTCTGTGAGCTCAGACAGAATCAATACAGCTGAGTTCATTGCTGGGACTTTGTACTGTATAAGACAGAGAACCAAACACTTCTAACTACTTGTGGCTTTTGTTGTTGTTGCCATTGAGCTAATAAAAGTGCCACTGCAGTATGGGGTTGTTGTTGCTTGGGAATTTGTAAAATCCTGGAGCTCATTCTGAATAAATGTTCAGATTATATTTGGAAAGGATCAGAGATCTAAATGTTGGCACAAAATAACCAGCAGTTCAGTGAGCTCAACTGAGTTAAAATTGTAATATCCTATCCAAAAGAATCAGGAAAAACACACGTTGAAACCTTCAGATGCATAGGCTACACATTGCTCCTCCCAGCAATATTTCAATGCACCTAAGTATGTTGTGAAAATCACATTGCCCAAGCTGTAGAAAAGGCCAGACACTGGCAAAAAGGTTTATTGCACAAGCATTAGAAATGTAGAAGTGTCTTGTCTTGGAGAGATGTCCCAAGAGTTGCTAAAATAAGGTTGAAATCCTAGGTGTATGCTGAGAAAAGGCATCAGAGGTAGCTGTGTCCTTCAGTGCTTGAGTCAGCCTAGCTGCTGAGTGCAAAACCTATCCATCTTGTAGATTTTAGGCTTAATTTAAGACTGCACTTCAAGGGTGCGCTCAGGCCTGAAACTTAAGTTTCTATTAAGCTTGCCTTGTACTATTTATATCCATGCCTTATCCATATTTCTGCCTATGAAAGGAAAGGAAAGAGCTTTTATGTAATGTGAATGACTACTCTTACAAGTGCAGTACTTAATGTTCAGATCAGTACAAATCTTACCAAAGCAAGAACCATTTGGAGTACTGAGAATAAAAATAAAAACTGTAATGATTAAACTGAATTTTCAGTTCATGCTTTGAAAGGTGCCCATTATGGATGTTGTCACCTCTCCCTGCAGTATCTTAACAAGACAGACAAACCTCATAGTCATCTGCATTAATATACTTATGGAGGGGTAGATTTTAATACCCCCCCTTTCATAATTAAGGATGTTAAACTCTCATATGATTTCCATCCATTATTTGATTTGCCAAGTTTCACAAATAGAGATGGGCACCATATGAAAAAGACACGCTGATTTGTTGTTTTGTAAGCTTATGAAACATTACAAAATGAAACAGCAAATAACATGTCATCATTAGAGATGGGCACAAAATGAGTTTTTAATTTGTCTTGTTATTTGTTATTTGTTTTGTTAGCTAATGAAACGAATAATAAACCAACCCATCAAAGAAAAACAAAATTTTTGTTTTGTTCCATTTCATTTTTTGTTCCCTGGTGTCCCTTACTTTGTCCTGTAGCACCAGCCTCCTCGCCTGGAACTCCAGCAGCCAGGGTGGGGGTAAGCCCGGACTATCGCTGAGAGGCCTGGGGGGGGGGGAGCCCAGCATCTGGGGACTTAAAATAAAAATAAATATAAATATAATAAAAAAGTGCCGACCTGGCCCAGGAGCCACATGGTCGGTGCTGTAAAATAAAAATAAAAAATAAAAATAAACATAAAAAACACCGACCTGGCCCCTGGGGCTGCATGGTCGGCACGGTAAATTTTTAAATAAATAAATAAATAAATAAATAAATGGTGCTGACTTAATAATAATAATAATAATAATAATAATAATAATAATAATAATAATAATA
>JAHTLZ010000204.1:57759365-57789750 GCA_023846285.1 Phrynocephalus versicolor | reverse complement strand
TAATAATAATAATAATAATAATAATAATAATAATAATAATAATAATAATAATAATAATAATAATAATAATAATAAACATCCCGGCCCTCGGGCCAGCAGGAGGAAGATAAATGAAAAAAATTAAAAACAACCCCAAGGCACTAGTGCCTCTCAGCTGTAAAAATAAAAATTAAAAATTAAAAAGCCCCACTAGGTGGACTTTTTACAATAAAAAAATAAATGAAAAATGAAAAATGAAAAAATGAAAATGAAACAAAACAAACGAATTACAAAATTATTATTTTTTTAAAAAATGTTTCATATTTAACAAAAAAATGGGAGGGAAGAAAACAGATATCAAAATGAAATGCCATTTTGGCGGTTCATACCCATCTCTAGTTGTCATGAGATGAAACACCATTTTTTTGTTTCAGAAATGAAATGACTCGTCCTAGTGCACAGAAGCCTCTTGATCCAGCCATCTTGACAACAGAGGTTTATTTTTAAACCGATTTATTTATTTATTTTTGTTCCTCTCCTGCACCTCAGCTGTTACTTATCTCTGACCTTGATCTGCCTGCCTGCAGCTAGCCAGCAGTTGAGCTCTTCTGTTCTCTTCCCTGCATTGGCTGTCCCTGTATCTGCAAGTTGATTTAAATTTAAACTGATTGTTTTCCTAACTTTCCAGTTATATATATTTCATTCCTTCCCATGCCAATCAGCTGTTGAGCTTATCTCCCCAATCTCTCTGTGCAGCAGATAGTCCTTACGTTTCCTGCTTGTTTACAGAGGGTTCTTTGTTTGAAAACAAATTGATTGGAAGGATTAAGGAGGGTATTTGATTTAGGGCAGTGGGCTCCCTGTTAAATAAAAAAAGAACAGCACTCCATTATATCTAACTTTACGAATTGTTTCATTTTGTGGCAAAAATTCTTTCAAAAAATCTATTATTAATGAAACAAAATGAAATGAAGACTGAAACGAGACAAAATGCTATATTTCTGTTTCGTGCCCACCTCTATTTAAAAGTCATTTTAAAAAGGAAGCCAAAACACTAACAACAATGTTCTCTACCATCTATCCTGGCCAAATTCATTGGATACAATGATCCCCCTTAAGGTTGAGGATTATATTTTTCTTGCTTGCTATACAGGAAGATGAGCTTAAAACTGAGCAACCTGTCTGGAGTGGGCAAGGAATGAGTGATGGCAACTTTAATCCAACCCCACTCATTGCTATTGACTGCTATTTTTCAGTTTCCCCACAATGTCTAGTAGAACTTCTGTACAGGGAAAAAAGTTGAGATGTGTAAGGATATGTTCTATTGCCTAAATATATCCAATGGTTCCTGAAAGATAATGGTGGACAATGTACGATGGTATGGATGGCAGCCTACCTCACCTTTCTATGTTTGTGTTCTAACAGCATAGAGTTGTAGCTAATGTAATATAAAGTCAATGTCAGCAACTTTTTTAAAAAAAAAGTATTAGTTGGCAATGTGTGGTAGAAAATGTGTGTTAGAGAGCTGGCTCTTGCACTCTTCTTAGATTGGTTTAATAACCCAAAGGGGTTATTAACTGTAGAGGTAGCAAGTATAATTTTCACAGTGTGATTTGTTTCAGGTGGATATAGCAGCTTAAACCTCCTCCCAAGTGAAAAAAAAAAAAACAGCAGGTGATAGAACCATACTATTAGCAGTAGGGGGGGGACCCATTCTTTAAATAGCTCCATTAGCCCACAAGATCGTTGAATTGAACTCATGATTGTGCCATAATCACAAAGTAATTTCTGTAACCTTCTGTAGGCTTCTTTGACCCTGCACTTGGCAAGACTCGATTTTTAAACCCCAAATAATTGGCCATTAAAGAGTACTTTAGATGACTTACCATTTTAATGGAGAAAAAAATGAATTGGCATTGCATTGAAATGGCAAGATAATGTCGGAATGAAATAGCAAGATAAAGAATGCTGTCACTGATAACATATGAATCCTCAAATAGAATCAACTGATAATGGTATCAAATATTTACTCTTTGTGAGCAGCACGACTGCTCATTTTAACAACTGCAAACATGAATTGTTTATTTGAGATGATGGGATCTATGATTTTTGAATACAAAGATGCTAATTTGGACTTTCTCCCATTACAAATGACAATCTGGTTCAATATGTTTGGAAATGTAGGCTATTTTGTTTCCTTGAAAACATACCCAAGTGTTCCCATAATCAATCTGTTACAATCTCAAAGAATCAACAATTCAGCACATGAACTTGTCACAATCTTGCGGTCATGGCAACTATAATACATCACTTGAGTGATGCCTGTGATGTTTGTGGGCTGGAAGGAAATAGGTTTTCGTACTGAAGGATGTGTTCAAATATAAAATGATATACTTTTCACCTTGGAGAACAAAGGAAGGGCAGAATACTTTACACTTTTTCTTTTTACATTTAAAAACTTGGTTTAACCTTTGCATTTCAGTACTAGAAGCTATTTGCATTAGCCTAAGCCAATAGGGCTTACCTCCTTCCAGTCAATACAAAATCAAGCAGCATAATTGTAGAACATTAGAAAATCAACAAACCCAATAGAATGGTGTTAAGTGATGTATGTCTGTAACAGCAGTGAATACATTTCATGCCCTTTGGATACAAAGGGGAAATTAGGGAATATTGAAGGAAGTATATGGTGTTCCACGTGTCTGAATAAGTGAATGCTCACAAGGCGCAAATCTGAAAATCTTTAAGGTGTCACCATGCTTTGTTCTTTGTTTGTTTTGTTTTTACGTAGACAAGTTGGGACTTTGTAAAATGAACTCAAGGCCTTGAACGCACTTGTGGTGCACTCATCTACAAAAACACATCCAGGAGTTTTTTTGGTCTAAACCTATTGCTTTTCTATGTGTGTTTCCAGGTCATTCAGACTGTTAGTGCAGTGGATAAAGATGACCCCCCTGCAGGCCACCAGTTTTATTTCTACTTGACCGAAGAAGCTACAAACAGCTCAGGCTTTGCTGCTGAAGATGATCAAAGTAGGTATCACACATGTTGCTTCTGAAATATTTTATGGTAAAGTAGTCCTTTTGTCTCTTTAATAATCAGTCACAGTATCCATATACAGTATAATAAAATCAATGTCTGTTTTAGAAGCAAAAGGCTAGAACTGAATCTATTTCACTTCTCATCATCTTCTTCAAGCGTCATGTTGGTGATTAGCAGCACGGTCTGTTTTTTTTATCTAAAGCTATTCTAAATAAGATGTGCCCACTACAAAACATTGGCTTAAATTCTTCAGCCAGAATGTTCTTCTACACCCTGGATCATGCTTTGCTCCCCCAAACTGAAATAAAGAGGCAAGACAACTACTTTTGGGTTAAACAAGGGCCACAACTTTATTCAAATCTTATTAAAATTAGGTGGAGATAAGGGAGCTGACGTAGTTCAATAGGTTGGGATCTTTAACTCACTAAGAGATCCTAATCCCAGATGACCCTCAGTGAGATCCCCCGTTAAAGGTCTAAATACATCAGGGCTGCCCTCAGCCAATTACTAAGCCTAATTTTATCTCCTTCCTTCACCTGTGTTCCAATAAAATCCTATCTACAGCCAGAGGGCTACCAAGCACTCGCTGGATGCCAAATTGGGATCTCAACTGACTCTATTAACCTATGCTCTACCCACTGTTGCAACCAAAAACTAAATGACAACCTAAGCCATTTTGGGTTGATAATGGGATGGGCGGAAACACACTATCACCCAACAGCCAATCAGGGTGGCAGTCAAAATTATAATCCGGCCTCGAATTGACCAGCTAATCTCATTAACAATCTGCAGGTGGGAGGATGTGCATTATGTGACTGAAATATTATATTTTTCTTCTAATCTAATCACGGGAAAGTTGAAGGAAACATAAAAAGATCTAAGTGAAGCTATGACTCAGAGTATGCAAGCTCAGAGCAGGGCAGTTATCATAACATTTTGCAGGTCACTCATTCATACAATCACCATAAATTGAAAGTAATGACATGTATGAATAATATTTAAAGCAACAAATTAAATCAAAAGTCTGAGACCCAGGACATAGTTGATGTGCTGCACTCAGAATGCAAATCCAGATGATGACTTTGAAACTATCTCTTTATTCATGTTGAGTTACTTCAATTCAATGTAGTCTCGAAGGCTTTCACGGACAGGATCTGATAGCTGTTGTGAGTTTTTCGGGCTGTTTGGCCATGTTCTGGAAGTTTTGCTTTCTTCATCTTTTCTTGTTTCTGTATCAGGATAGCAAGATATTATTTGCTTTTCCACATCATTGTTGCGTAAGCCTCCACATAGCCTGGGAGGATTGTCAGCCTATCCACACATCCCAAATATCACTGACTATGAAGAAGTCTGAAGAAATTCTAGTCAGATTTTTAAAATGAATTTAGCAAAGTCATCTTCTCTTGCCTAGCATTCTGTTGCTAGTGTAATGTAAGAGTAGAGCAACTCATATGATAGCTGAATATTAAGTCAACAATCCACTGAGTGGATTGGTTAGCTCTAGTTGAGAGCAGCAACATGATTCTGGTTATCAGGACTTTATTAGTTGGATGGGAAGAAATAATAACATTTCTGTGTAACCTCATAGAGATAAAGAACTGCATTTAGAATCAAAATTACTGCCCCCAAAACAATCAGTTCACTTGATGTAAAAAAATCTTTGCTTATGATGGAAATCTTACATTTTGTTTACACAATTTTCAACCCACTGTATTTTCAGCTATCCTATTCTGTAATATTTTGTCTCCATTGCTTGCCTGAAACCTCTGGAAGATTATTCCAAAGGGGAAATTGCCTTCAAAGGGATTCCCTATCATTTTACATGTGTATATGTGGATGGAATTTAGGTGAGAACAATGGCTATTTGGTATGACAGGTAAATAGAACCTCCATGTTGAGAGAAATGTATCTCTGAGTACAAGACGGTGAAAACAAAGCAGATTGACTGGAATATTGTATTCATGTTTTGTTTGTAGATCTTCCAGATGATTCAATAATTATGGAAAACTGTGCTGGACTTCAGTTGAACCTTGAGTTAGGCCACTATGTTTGCACACACTACTAAATGATCTATAGACTTAGAAGATTCCTGTTTCTATATCTGTTTTTAAAGTTGTGGTGTGGTGGTAGTCTGAAATAATAATAATAGCACAATAGAACAAAATTCCAAAAGCTCATTTTATTTGTAAATATGACAAATTTTAGCAGCAATAACTTTCCCATTATCTGTTGCCAGGTTGCATTATTAACAAAAAGGAATAGAAGATTTTAAATAAAAGAAAGACAAAATGTTAACATAAGCTTATACTTCTATTTAGCGCTACTAAAACAAAGTTAAAGATGGAGGCACATAGTTCACAATTATTTAAACTTGTTCCTTGTTCCTCATTACACTGTTTTCATTGATATACTGATGACATCATGTGAATGACTTTTCTGTGCCATGGTGTTATTCAGCAGTTTTATTGATCCCAAAGTCTGGGAAAGAATCATGGGGGGGGGGGGGACACCAATCGAAACTAATCTGAAGGGAAAACCTAAGTTCAAGAGCTGATGAAATTGCAGGAAAGAGGACCACTTAAAGGCAGCCTTCTGGGACTTAGAAGAAGAGCTTTTTCAGATTCAACTAAAGTATACATTGTTCATATTGACTTTGCTAATTATATGAATGTTCTGGCTAGGTGAATCAATCAATATCACTAACTTTGGGAAAGTTCACTGTATTCTGAATAAGGAGATACTTCATTCCAACTTACCTAGCCTGGCCTATAATAGGTAGCTTTAAGGAAACCACTACGTTTCAGCCTCTGATTCTTGGTGCTACTTTTCATGATTCTGTATATTTAGTATAAGCCTACCAAGGACTGGGAACCCCCCCCCCCATGTAATGCAAAATGCTTAGGAGTAATAGACAAAAAGAGAGAGAGAAAAGAAAAGGAACAAGAAAAAGGAACAAGAACTATCATGAACAAGCTACCCAAACTGACCCTTTAAAATTATCAGCTTTATTGATCTGCAACACAAACACCCAGGAGTCAATTGGTCTGCAAAGACAATAGTCACTACCCGGGGTCAAAATTGTGGACTTCTAATAGACCCCCTAAAAATGTTACACCATCTGTCCTCACAAAGAGTTCTGTAGAATGTACATGTTGGATTTGTGATGTTGTTATGTCAATAAAAGTGTCATTCAGAAGAGATTATTCCATGGCAAGAATCATGCCACCTAGGTCTTTGAATTATATGCAGTTTGTAACACAATTCTGTACACACTTGTAGAGAAGTATAGCCTCACTGCTTGCAGCTGCCTAGATGCCCTAAGCACATCCGATCTTGCCTGATTTCAGAAGCTAAGCAGGGTCAGCCCTGGTTAGTACTTGGATGGGAGACCACCAGCGAATACCAGGTGCTGTAGGCGCCTGGAGTAGGAACTGGCAAGCCACTCCAGTATTCCTGCCCAGAAAACTCCATGGACATGGGGTCATGAAGAGTCGGTCATGACTATTTATTTATTTATTTATTTATTTATACAGCTTATATAATGACACAACACACATAGCCTCACTGCTTAGGCCTCAATCCTAAGCAAACGTGCCTAGGAGTGCATTGTTATATGAACTGATCGTGATCCCACCAAGTCTGTAAAAGCAGATTTTTCTGCAGTCCAGTGTATGTCCATTCAGAAGTAACCCATATGAGTTTAACATACTTACTAGCTGAAATCCAGGAGAAAGTTACAACTAGAGTAGGCCCATTGAATCAACAGAACTTTCCCAAAAGTTGATTCGACAAGTTCCTCGTGCTTCAATGGGCCTTCCCTAGCTGTGACTTAGTACTGGATTTGAGGTAAAGGATGTACTGAATCTCATGTCTGGGAAGTTAGTTATTACTATATTTCTTTTTTAAAAATATTTATTTTCTACGACATAAACACAATAAACACATATAAACACATATATTGTTCATCGCCTGTCATGTTGCATAGGTCAAACGTTGCTGCTTTTTCTGTGGTTGAAAGAGGCACAGACTCTCTTCATCTCCCCTCCAAGGAGACCTGCCTATTATCTAAAAGGCCCAATGTGAAGAAATTCAACCTGATAAGCCAGACTTATCAAGTCGTCTTGCCACAGCCTGACCAGAAGTGAAACTCTACTTATTACTGTATTTCTGTAGCTCTTATAACTGATATTCTGTGAATGGCTAAAAAATAAATCCCACATGAAAATACAGTTAAAAAAAAAAACAGGGGGCAAAGTTTTTTTCATGATTATGTCCATGTGACACTAATGGCATAATGTATGGGGGTGAATTGTCTCATGTGATGAAATCTGCTGTGTTTTTTGCAATCCATGTTGTATTTTCCAGTTCTTTTCATGATTTTGCAGCCCGTGTGTTTCATGCCTTGTGATCCTCCCCCCTTTATTTTTGAAATAGGAAAAATGTGTCCAATACAATGTGCGCATGTCAAAAGTGTACACAAAATTCACACATCTCAGAAATGCAAATAAAAAGCTGTTTTTCAGTAGGTGGATATACCGACACAATCCTGATAGAAATATATGCTCAAAAATCTACTCACACACACCACTTCAGTGTTCGTGCCACACACAGAATAGGACTACAGTTCTGAAAAGAAATCTCATGGGAACAGCCACAGAAGCTTTGCCTGTCCTTACTCTTGGAACACACATTAACGTGCAATGTTATTAGATATAATTAGACCTAAGAATAAGATTATTCTCACAAGCCAAATAAAAACAAAAACAAACAAACAAAAAGAAATCCACCATTGTAACTGGATATTGCTATAATGTGTAACATGACTTAATTGAAGCTGTTGCATACAACAACAACAACAAAAGGTTTTCCTTATGCACAACACATAACACTAAAACCACTCTCTGGGTGGTTTACAATTTATTTGTGCAGGCTACACATTGCCCCTGCCCCCCTCCCAGCTAGCTGGCTACTCATTTTACTGACCACAGAAGGAAGGAAGGTTGAGTCAACCATGAACTGACAACCAGGAACTGAACGCTGGGTCATGAGAACAGTTTTGGCTTCAGGGCAGTAGTTTAACTACTGCGCCACAAGGCTCCTTCAATATAAATATAATTTATCTTTATAATATCAATTCATATTCAATTAGCATGTATCATTTTCTTTAACAAGAGAGTTCCTGTTGTATTTGAGAAGGCCCATATATAACATGGTCTTTCTTGTTTTTCAGATAATACAGCCAGAATTGTTACCACAAGAAGTGGTTTCCATGTCCGAGACCAATTTGTCTTTCCCTTGAGAATTCTTATTGCTGACAATGGAACCCCGCCCCTCACCAGCACCAACACTTTAACCGTCACTGTGTGTGACTGTGATGAAGAAGTGCATGTCCTGTCCTGTAGATATGGAGCAGCTCTGTTTTCATTGGGTATCAGTGTGCAAGCTTTAGTTGCTGTTGTTGCTTGTGCTCTAATAATATTGGGTAAGATATCATGTTTGTTCACTTTAATGCATATAAATCATCACCATCTCCCTTTGAGGACTAAAATGGATTCCTTGGATTGATTGACTATGACAGTATGCTCCTGGATCCAGGTAGCCATCCATAGATATAGTGGACAGAAGCTGACTTTCCTCACACCAATGTCCAAAAGATCATCCCACTCACCATTGTCTTATGACCCTCAGTGGTAATATTCAGTTGGGTTTTGATACAAAAGAAAAGGTTGATAGCAGGAAATTCAGCTTCTGACTGTCTCTTTCAACATGCATATATCTGGAATTCAGAACCCATTTCTTACAAGGAAAGGTAAGACAACCATAGTACACTGTACAGTTCTAGATATAGACATGCAGGTAGGTTAGACATGGGCAATTTATGATGGTTTGGCGACAAATTGTTTATTCCTAGCATTTAGAGGTGGGCACAAATTTTTTTATTCGTGTTGTTATTTGTTATTCATTTTATTACATAACAAAAGGAATAATGAACCGCCCCTCAAAGGAAAACAAAATGAAATGAAACAAAAATAATTCTTTCATTCATTTCATTTTTCTTTCCCTGCCATCGCCAGCCCCCACGGAAGGGGCTTCCAAAGCGACAGCACCAAACAGCTGTAGCGCTGCTGGCCCTTCTTTAAAAAAGGGTTCTCAGCTGGCCACGCTAGTGATCAGCGCTTGGGGCTCAGGCAAAAAAAAAAAAAAAAGTTTAAAACTCACTCCTCCTCCCCACACACACACACCGATGGGATGGGGGGAAAAGCTTGGGGCTCAGCCAAAAAAAAGGTTTGAAAAGAGACCTTTGGGTAGTGGGCGGCATAGAAATTGTATAAATAAATAAAAATTGCTCCTTCCCCCCCACCCCATGTTGATTTTATTTTATTTTATTTTATTTTATTTTATTTTATTTTATTTATTTATTTTGCTTAGTTCCAAGTGCTGTGGTGCAGGCTTGGAGCTGGCAAGCCTGTGCTACAGTTGATTGGCACTTGGGGTCAGCAAAAAATAAAATATAATTGCTGGGCCCCAATGGGGTTGGGGGAAAGGAGCGATTTTTAAAGTTTTTGGTTTTTTGCCAGCCCCAAACCTGCACTACAGCTGATGGGTGCTTGGGGCTCAGCTAAAACTAACTAAATAAATTAATTAAAATATCTCCTTTTCCCTCACCCGATCAGGTGGATTTTTATTTGATTAATATTTATTTTATTTATTTTAAACTTTTTTTTTGCCAGCCCCGAGTCTGTAATACAGTTGATTGGCACTTGGGGTCAGCAAAAAATAAAATAAAATAAAATAAAATAAAATAAAATAATATCCCCTGGTTTCCCGATCGGGTGGCGGGAAAGGCAGAATTTTTAAACCTTTTTTTGCTACCCACGCTACAGCTGATCAGCACTTGGGGCAGCAAAAAAAGTTTACAAATCCCACTTCCCCCCCCCATCAGTGCAAGAAGTTACACAAGCACCTCACACAGAGACATACACACGAACAGAATACACAAACAAAAAATGAAACAAAACAAAAAATGAAATGATTTTTTTCATTTCTACAAAACAAAACTAAATAAAAAAATAAAATGAAATGCTATTTTAGTGTTTTGTGCCCATCTCTACTAGCATTATCTGCAGGATGGCACCAGATGGAAATGGCACCAAACAGAAAAGAATAGCCAAGAAGGTTGAAATCAGAAGTGCTGCATGTCCACTTTTGCTTTGGGAAATGTGGATTGGTTGTCGAAAAATTGTTCCTGTCAGAGTGGAAAATGACCTTCCCATTGGTTGTGGGGATGACTGTGTGTGGGGCAATCAGGCAGCACTTAATCATCACAAGCTGAGATACATATTCCTTTTCTCTTACGCATAAATGTGCTCATGCAGTTATGATTCACATACCACTCTGCTTCCTACAATGACATGCTACTGACACATCACCTTTGTGTACCATCCTGTCAGATACTGATCTCTTCACACATGGTATGGACAAGCAGATGCTGTCACTTTTCATTTCTACTAAAGCAACATGTTGTATAGAGGCGACAGTGAAAGAGTCTGAAAGAGTTAATATATTCTAGTTGTAATAATCTAATAGTAATCTCTGTGTAGGTTTCTATCATTTATTTACCTTAACCTCTTTTCACTTCTTTGCTCACCAGTGTTTGTTTTGGCAATTGTGGCCTTAAAGCAGCAGACAAAACCTTCCCTATTTCATGAGAAAGGAGAACCATTTAGAGAGAATGTTGTTAAGTATGACGATGAAGGAGGAGGAGAGCAAGACACGGAAGCCTTTGATATTTCAGCACTGAGGAACCAGACTGTTCTGAGAGAGCACAAGCCTCGAAGAAATATCACAACACAGATCCAGAGCCTTTACAGGCAATCTCTGCAAGTTGGCCCTGAGAGTGCTATATTCCGGGAGTTCATTTCACAAAAGCTAGAAGAAGCAAACTCTGATCCTAATGTTCCCCCTTACGATTGCCTTAAGACTTATGCCTTTGAAGGAACTGGGTCACTAGCCGGGTCTCTGAGTTCACTAGGATCAAGTTCAACTGATCCAGATGGAAGTTATGATCATTACCTTCTTGAACTGGTCCTCAACATCAAACAAGCAGGAGACATGCACGACTCTGCAAAGAAGGTGACATTTTAAGAATCCTCAGTGTGTACATAATGAAAAAGGCCATGGACCCACGACTAGGGCAAGAGTTTTGAAAGAACACCATTCTTAGTGAAGAAAAGAGGAAAGGCTGAACATATGGGAGTTGATGGCAATGACAGGTTATTATGATATCCAGCGCAACCTTACTAAATCTTATTATTTAAACAGTAAAATTGGCCAATGTCTGCCAGAAGTGTAATTGCTTCAGCACAACAACATACATAATTCCTGTTGGAATCAGAGCTGTTGATAATACGAAGCTATGAGCCTCTGCAATTTTGCAAAAGGAACATTTTCTGTGTTCATTCATTTGTTTAATGTATGGGACTTTTTAAAATTAAAAGACATCCAGATTAGCTTCTTGAATTCCTGGAGCTAGATTATTGGTACCTGAAAATCAGCAAAAGAAACCAGTGTTTTGATACATACACAGGGGACAAGGAATTGTTTCTTGTAAATATACTGCACAAATTATGTTTTCCAAATTTTTCGAGTTCTCTTGGCTACAAATTAAAGAAATTAACATATATGCAGTATATTTCATACATTAAATACTGTTGTTCAGCATTCTAGTTTATGTTATAGTTGGATCAAAAAACCTGCAAAAGCTTTTATGGTAACTTGGGGGGGAGCAAAGGGTATGTTACATGACAGGCCAGTCTACATTCATCTACTAATTGAGGCAAACAGGACATGGAACCTTTGCTCCTTTTTGTGGGAAAATGACATCCCAGTACCTAGTGTTAATATCCTGTTGTTGTAGATGTTTCTTTAGCCTTCTTCATGTTGGAGGCAGCTCTTTCATGGTATCTTGTTCAATCTGGTCTTCATTGGCTCTACCAAGTGGGACATTTTAAAATCCCCCCCCCCCCAAAACAAACCTTTCTTCCCCAGCCCCTAATGGAGAGCATGTGTTGCTTTTCTGTTGTTTTTTGCATTAATCTCGTGCTTCTACCTCACCTCTGGCCAGTCAGGAGCAATATGCTTCAAAGAGACAATAGAGAGATGATGGTTGTAAGCAAGAGGGAGGTGCCCATACCATGCCACTCTTTGTTTGAACTGGCCTGTAAAGTCCAGCTCCATCGGATCATGCTGCCCTGTGCCTTCCAAGAAGAAGCCTGGCATCCATCTTGCCAAGTGAACTTTTAAGAACTCTCTCCTGGCACATTACATCTCTTGCCATGTTTGGACTTCTATACCTGCTTTGAAAAAGGGAGCTTTCTCCCAAAAACTCAGCAACTTTTTTATTTTTCTTCTAGCAGCCTATGAAGGTATCACCCCTAGTCTAGTTTTGCTTGTGTTTTAATGGCTGCACGGCTCCAAGCCTCTTTTTTTACTGCAAAGGAACTAAGAGGGACTGATTTGAGACTACAGTAAGCTCTTTTAGACTATTCCAAATCAATAGGCAACTGAAAAAGGAGGAAATAGGACATGTGTGGATAGTCCCTATGACTGAATCCAGCACCCTTAACTGCTATGCTGTAGACATGAAATTAAGGTGTTGCATAGGAAACCTTTGATTATATCTCTCTTACCACAGTCTGCTAAAGCAGCAGTAGATTTCAATAATGACCAAAATATGTGGAACATAAATTGACAGGAAAAAACATACAACAATTAAACACTAAATTAACACTTTCACAAGCTACCAATACCGTTATCCATCTAATAACTGTTATTTATCAAGAAAAAGGCAAACACATGGGCCTGATGGCTAGTTTTTCTTGTCCCCTTCAACAACATTTTAGGGGGGAAATGTTGTAAGAGGGGGATACCTTTCCTCATTGTACATGACCATTTGTAACCCCAAACCTGCCCTTCAGGAGGTTCACATATCCCACTACAAAAATGATGAGGTCTAGTTGGTTCCTGAAGTATCCAGAAGAAAAAGGATTGTGTATTTATGAGGTTTTCAAGAGGTATGGTGGCTCAGTGGGCTAGAGTGCAGAAACTATCAGCTGCAAAGTCAGCAGCTTGGTGGTTCAAATCCTGGATGCCACATAATGGAGCGAGCTCCCACTGTTAACCCCAGCTCCTGCCAACTTAACAGTTCAAAAGCATGTAAATGCAAATATGAATAGGTACCACCATAAAAAGCAGGAAGGTAAATAGTGTTCCATGTGCAGAAATGTACTCAGCCATGTCGGCACATGGCCACGGACTTGCACAGCACTGGCTCTTTGGTTAGAAAATGGAGATGAGCACTGCCCCTAGAGTCGGACATGACTAGCATGCATGTGTGAGGGGAACCTTTATCTTTTTTCAAGAAAAAGGGTTAACTTTGTGTGTAAAAAAGTTAGACTCATTGCTGGTACAAGTTTATTTTGTTTTAGGATAAGGCACTTCATTAGTTTACCATTACCAGTATAACCTTTTCCATTTCTAAAATAGTCTAGTTAAAATGGCAGGGTAGCATTTCTTTACTGGACCCTTTCCATTTACCTTACAATATTTCATTTTTGTCTAACAAGCAAGTAATTGTGTTACCTCTGGTGCTTTCAATTCATTTCACTTTTGCTCTGCTTTTGCTTCACTTAATATTTCCTGGTATTTTTTTTTTCTATAAGAAAGTAGTTAGCTGACTGATTTCCTTATCAAATGCCAGTTTTCACAGGCATTGTAATGTTTCAGTTCATTACATTACACAGAGGCTGTAAAATAAACACCTAATGGAAACATGGTAAATAAATAAAAGGCAGGGCTGTCTGTTGAATGCATGCCCCGTGAGTAAATGCAATAGCTTTTAGATCACTACATTTTGTGTTGATCAGCCCAGGAGATAAAGTGACAGAGAATAATAGTTCAGAGCCAATTTTATATTGGCAGTAGATTGCACAAACAAAAATGCAGGAAGAGAGTTTAATTTGGAAGCTGGACTTGATTCCTGAAAGCTAAAAGGGAGTGGGATCATTTTCTGAGGAGTTGGATTAACATTAAGTGTTTTACTATCATATTATCTAATGTTATACATAAAATTTTATGTCCACCAGCTTAGCACTTTAAAGACCTCTAATGCTATGACAATAAAGTTGAGTGCTGTAGCTAGTTTTATATTCCATAGTAATAAAAAAAATAAATCAGTGATGAGAAATCAGTCATCTTTTAAGCTCTTAATAAATGGACAAAATCCCCAGATATGAATGGCATTTGGTTTTATATAATACAGTTGATTATCATATTTAAGTTGAGTACAGATTCATTCATGAACGTCCTCTATTTTTATTCTTTTTTTTAGATTCTGCTACTGTGGAAACTAATCTGGAATTCTAACACTTTTCAAAACAGTTTAATTAAAAATGGCCCATAATTAGGCCTAAATGTTGGCTATAGTATAATTTCCTCTTTTAATATAGATGCATTACACTGGCCAAAATGAAATGGTGGTTGGATCGATTTGTAG
Organism: Phrynocephalus versicolor; assembly: GCA_023846285.1. Classification (NCBI taxonomy): domain Eukaryota; kingdom Metazoa; phylum Chordata; class Lepidosauria; order Squamata; family Agamidae; genus Phrynocephalus; species Phrynocephalus versicolor. The sequence continues at coordinate 57,775,175 of JAHTLZ010000204.1, read as the reverse complement.
AATCAAGATTAACTTTTAAACTACAGTTTAAACTGCAGTCTCTCATCCTCTCGAAATATGATCTAGTGAGCTGGGAAACCCTCAAATGATGCTGTGGGAGAGACCAAATGAATACAGTGGTGCCTCTGCTTATGAGTGGCTCAACTTACGAGCAATTTGACTTCAGAGCATAAAACTGTTGGTGTTTTAAGTGCTGCCTTACAAATTTTAGATATGGTCTGGTCTACTTACATTTTTTTATTTTTTCCTATTTTCTATTTTTCTATTTTTTTATATTTTTATATACGGTGGCTTACAAGTTGTTTGACTTATGAGCATGCATACGAAATGGATTAAACTCATAAGCAGAGGCACCACTGTACTTCATTCTTGGCAAGGGTGGCTTTCTTATTTCTTGAGCCTCCTTAATGAATAATCATTATAATACTTTTAATTAGAACTGTGCAGGAATCGTCTTTCGACATTCTCCACCCCATCTCTGAGCATAGATAACATCAGTAGGATTCTTCTACTACATTTTTCCAAGGAAGAAGAAATTCTTCAACAATGTCTCAGTTGTGACACTAACTGTCAACAGTGATTGTGACACAGCTTTGTTATGTCCTCCCCAAGTATTTTTTTTTGCCCCGGGGTCTCTGCAAGTCTGTTGGAAACTTGATTGTTATTTTGGTTGCTTCAAAATAACTTATGCTTAGTGACATGATGTTGTGATGACAGTAATAAGAAAGCATTCCTTAAAAACCTGCGGTTCATAAACCTATAAATCTAAGATTTTGTTTCCAGCGGAGTAAAATATGCTGTCATTCCTTCTGATTTGCTGTCAAATATGCTGCCATTCCTTCTGATTTGCTGACAAATTTGCTGCCATTCCTTCTGATGATCAATTTGAAAAGTAAATAAGAAATTAAAATTGTCTTAAAATATTATTTTCAAAAAACATTGCACATTTTTAAATGCATGTTGATATGTCATCAAGCCAAAAGACACTCAGAGTGGGATGTAATGGGAAGTGTGTCAGATCATCAAACTAGGACCAAGGAGACCCTGGTTCAGAATAACCCACAAGAAATGAAATGTAAGTATTTAAGACTTGGTTTACATTTAATTCTGTACATGGAGCATGGACCTGTAGCTTCTGCTATCTAACGTAGGTGCTTGATAACTTTACTTTTTCTTGATCAATATGATGCATTATCATAATGTATATGAAGCAGACCATGTACTACACTGGTGGCACATGTTCCTCATTTTTCCTAGATTGGCTATGTGACACCAGTCAAGCTATATTCCATATTTATGAAAGAGCAGATAGTGCTTCAAGACATCAGAAGATTCACCTCACTGAATAAGAGAGAGACTGATATTTTTGATGGCTTTTGAAAGTTCATTAAAAATACTAGCTGGATTGTGCTTCATTTGCGGTTAATGTGAATATAGCACTGAAGTCAAACAAGAACAAAGCAAATATAGCCAAATTCTCATGCCAATTAAGACATTAGTATGATTTTTCTTGAGGACTATGCTTACCCTGTTTGTCAAGAGAACTAAAAAATAAACAACTTAAATAAAGTAGATGATAAACTTCAATATATCAAATAGAGGAAAATGTTCCCCAGGGCGAAACAGGATTCATGTTGTTTATAACACCCACTATAATGATCTGGAAGAAAAGATGCACAGCATTTCCATGGCATTTGCCAGTGATAAAGCCAGGATATGTTGTAACACCAGAGAGAGTGCAGATATGATATGAAATGAAGTGCAGATGATAACCTGGCAAGAAGCGGTGGAAGAAGGATGCCCTCAGAGACATGTAAATTGGCATGTGGGATAAGCATGAAATTAGATGGGACAAATTGAGCTTGCAAGTGGTTATCTGAGAAATACAGCATCTTTAAAAAAAATGAAACACATGTTCACATCCTTGCCTGCTAATTGTATCCGTAGGCAGCTTGTAAACTGAAACAGAGAGGGTCCTTGTATTTGGGGGGGTGGGGTGCCCCTGTCAGGCCACAACTACCCCATTAAACTATTGTTTCACTATCCATACCAAAACTGTGCTCCACTATGGTGGTGGTTGGATCCACTGCTGAAATGTGTGTGAGAGAGTCTGCATGCACACAGCACTCACACTCCAGTGTGAAGTTGAAAGGTGTTCAAGGTCTGAACACATTGATGGGAAAATGTCAATAGTGCAAAATATAAAACTCAAATGAGCTTTGTTTCACCCTAACACCTCCTGGGGAGGTGATCACGCAGGTGCAATATGTGGTGAAAATGTAGAAGTATTTTGAGGTCATAAATAGTTGATGTGAAAGAAAATGAGTAAAGTAGAGAAGACATTTGGCCAAAAGCTGAAAATTGGTCTTTGCACATTCTAAATTTGCAGATTTGGATCTTAGTTACTGTAAGCACTTGTTCTTGGAAGTTATGACATATTTGTCAGCTTAACAACAGTGGCAAAATGCAGGGATAAAATTTCAGGGATAAAAATCTTTGGATGTGATTTTGGGGAAAATGTTATTACACCTTCATAATTTAGTATGCTAAATGGGATGCCTAAAATACAGAGGACTCCAGGAAAATGTGATCCAGAACAGAAATAGATGGAGGTCCTGTTTGGACACTCTGTAATGTGGTTTTATCAACACTTTAGAGGGTAGCATCTAGTCCTGTCATCCGTTCCCCCCCCCCACATAGAGTGCTTTCACACGACCACTAAAATCTGCTGGCAACTTAAATGCGTACCCCCCCAACCAGCGATCATGTGGTTGTTGTCCTGGTTCCTGTGTTCCCACCCTCCAGCGCTCCAATTCTATTGCTTCTGTCTGCTGCGGATTAATAAGGAGAGGGAGAAAAAAATGCAGGCTCATCTCTGCCTGCCCAACAGCTTCCCCCAGTCTGCAGCAGCTAATTGTAGCAGGACAGGAAACCCATTAGGGATTCTTGTCTGCTAAAAGAAAAAAATAAACATACAGAAAGCGGAGGAGGGTCAGGCATGCACCACATGGGGCAGATAGTGCCTGCTTGTTATGCAAATATGATGAATAGGTTTCTCTGTGCAGGTATCCTGTACTTGGAAGTTTTTGAAAAAAAATAAACAAATTAATGAAAGACACTGTAATGGAGGCAAAGGTGTTTTGTGTGTTTTTTACCTTTTCCCATGGACTCGTGTACTGCTTTAAAATCCTCAATGGAACAGCAACAAGGATTTTACCTCCTCGAGACCAGGTACTTGCAAAATGCACTGGGTCATGCTTAAATGGGCATGGTCGTACTTTATTTTTTTAAAAGTCCACTGCTCGTGGGAAAACAATTTTATGCTCCGCATCTGCAAGCACTTTGCAGCGGATTTTAGGGGTCGTGTGAAAACACCCATAGTCACTGCTTTGGAAAAATTCCTGTTTCTGTGGAGTGTCTCCTTGATAGTCTGATGCTGGGAAATCTAGGTTGTTGATTTGTTTGTTTTTGCCTGGAACATCTCTAATGTGGGACAGAAATTGTCCTCTTCTGATTAATTAGTGACTATGTGAATAAAAGGATGATGGGGTGGGTGGAATAATTAATTCATTCACATTTTTACCCCAACCCCTCTAGTGGCCAGGCCACTGCTCTAGGCAGCTTAAAATACTGCAACATAAACATAAAACAAAATACAATAATAAGTAAATTGAAACATCAAATATGAAAGAGAACCAAAGCTTATAGTAACTACATCTAAAACTTATCTGTTTAAACATTGTTCCTAAAAATCCAGAGCTTTACTGTAGTGTAAGGAAGAAGAAAAAGTTTGCCGTGAAAATGATAGCGGGGCTCATAAGATTATTAGTTCTTAATCTTCCTCTGCTCTACCCAGCATCCTTCCTGACTACTTTTTCATTTGATCTGATCAACTATGGTGGATTGGACAGTTAATGGAGGCACTACTCTTTGAGGATATGGCAAAGAGAACTGGATTTGCATTGTTCACAACTTTTTTAGTATCTTACTTCCCCCTATGTTCTTCATGGATATTAGTGAAAAAAGTAAAATATTACAGATCACAATAAGTCTCTGTTGAGCTCTGTTTCCAAAGGAAATCAAGTCTAGCTGAAGGATTCATTGGGATATCATTGACATCATTGAGAGAGGTGAAAAGCGGTGTGCCCCAGGGATCTGTCCTGGGACCAGTGCTTTTCAATCTGTTCATAAATAACCTAGAGACAAAGATAAGCAGTGAGGTGGCCAAGTTTGTGGATCACATTAAACTTTTCTGGGAGGTGAAGACCAGATATGATTGTCAAGAGCTCCAGAAGCATCTCTCCAAACTGGGCGGATGGGCTGCAAAATAGCAAATGCATTTCAATGTAGGAAAATGTAAAGTAATGCATATTTGGGGGGGGGGGATAAAAACTTTATCTATCAACTGATCTGTCACGGATTCTGAGCTATCGGTGATGGATCAGGAAAGACCTTGGTGTGCTGGTGGACAGCTCAATGAAATTGTCTACCCAGTGTGTGGCAGATATTTAGAAAGCCAATTCCATGCTAGGGATCATCAAAAAGGGGGTTGAAAATAAACATTATAATGGCATTGTACAAAATGTAGTAAGGCCACACTTGGAGTACTGCGGTTCTGGTCACCGCATCTCAAAAAAGACATAGTGAAATTAGAAAAAGGTGCAGAAGAGAGAAACTAAAGTGATTACTGGGCTGGGACACCTCTTTTATGAGGAAAGGCTACAGCGTTCAGGGCTCTTTAGTCTGGAAAAAAGGCGCCTGGGGGATATGATTGAGATGTACAAAATTTTGCAGGGCATGAGTAAAATGGATAGAGGAACTCCCTTCTCCCTCTTGCAAAATACCAGAACTAGGGGACATCCACTCAAATTGAGGGTTGGGAGAGTGAGAACAGACAAAAGACAATGGCAGCTCTGTTTGAGACTTGTTCTTAGGCAGGGCTTTTTTGCTGCCCAATTGAAAGGGGTGTGAAATTATTGCGCTAGTTGCATAGTCTGCATGCTCAGGGAGGGTGCATATTTAAGGCAATGCCTGTGTGCTCCCCACCCTGTTGCCTGTGCAGTCTTCACTACCCTCACTCCCGCCCTATATTGCAGTCTCCAGATGGTGATTCTTAGTTTGTCACTTCAGGGCCGGATGGGAATTTTTGGCTGTCACTCAGATTGGCCCTGAGTGACAGCACATTTTCCCACATTCCATCATCCTCAATGTGCAGTTGGGTATTGTTCCAAAATCCCTTTAATCAGCCACAATGGCGAGTAGTGTGTGATGCCTCTTAATTCAAGTATGTCCCCCTGTTACGGTGCATCCTTATGGTGCTTGGAATCCCTCATATATAATTAAATAAACGCAGGATTTAAAAATAGGTATAGCTAAACATTAGGCCCAGTTAGGCAATTGAGGGCTGCCACTGGTTGATGAGATTCCAGAGGGTAAGGATGCTTAAGTAGCTTGGCTGCATCTTACCTGATGCGTCATCCCACATGCCTTAGGTATCTCTTATAAAAGGGAGGGGCTAAGAATTTATAACACCTAATGGAGCTATGGCACAGGTCCTCTTTAGTTCACAGTTATGGTTACACAGTTAATTGTGGTTATCAATAAGCTGTGGCCCTTATTAACTCCAAGCTTTGCCTAGTCTCTTTATTTCGGTCTGGGTGGGCATTACCTCTTTACCCAGCATGTTGTTAGTCTGTGAAACTCCCTTCCACAGGATGTGGTGATGGCATCTGGCCTGGATGCCTTCAAAAGGGGACAGATTCCTGAAGGAAAAGTCCATCTCAGGTTACAACTACAAGCCATGATGGTAATGTATAATCTCCAGGCTTTAAAAAAATAGAATACTTCAAGGGCCAGATGCAGGGGAGTGATATCAGTCTTGTGTGCTCCCAGAGGTTGTTCTCTCTATAGTTAGCCTACACAGGATGACAGAGAAAGTACCATTAATATATCGGCACTCTGGCATCCTGTGCCAGCTGCAAATGCTCTGGTTTCAAGGTGCCCAAGGGCCTGGCAGCTGTTGGACAGCCTGGGAATCACCCCGCATGCACCCAAGATGCACCATTGCTCATGTATGCTGCCCTCCCTCGCAAGGAGGTGGGGAGGGCATTGCAGCAACAGAGCCAGGGGTGGATAGGCAGAGGATGGACGGAGGCAAGGAGGGCTGGCGAACCATAAAACTGCAAGCTGACATCTTCAGACAACACAAAGAGGGGCCAGCTGATGGGGATGAGTTACAGGCTGAGCCAACAGGGAGAAGATGCTGAGGGCCACTCGAAATTTTAAAATGGGCCGCATTTGGCCCCCGGGCCGGACTTGGGACATGCCTAACCTAACATTTGAGTTTTTCCTCCTGGAAGCAGATCTCTAATTTGAGGCTGCAAATGGTGCAGATGACAGAAAAACAAAAGAAACAAAACAAAAACAATGTATGATCTATGTTAGATAGTTTTTGTGTAGATGGCATGCACATTTCAGAAAAGATCACGTGGGTGGGAATACACAACTCTGAAAAGCAGACAGTTTATTGAGTTATTGAGAGGCAGGTTATCAAAATAAAAAAAGCTGGCAATGTCTCTCAGCTGGATCTCTTGTTAATGCTTAGTTTCTCTTTTCTTTTTCCATTTTATTTTTCATATAAAAAGTATATAAGGATGTTCCTCATCACAGCCCATTGTGCTCACATATACCTCAATCCGTAGTATTATCAGCTTTCTAATGCTGGGAAAAGATGAGGGCAGCAGGAAAAGTGGAAGACCAATACAGTGGACCCTCGTATAACAAATGGTTTGTATAACATAAAATCTGTACAACATAAAAAGTTCTGGAGATAGGGGAACTTTGCTTAACAGAATTGTCGATGGGGCGAATGCGTACAACATAAAAATGGTTGTGATTAGGGATTAATCAGTTTCCAATCTATTCCTATGGGAAATTTGTATAAAGGAAAATTTGCTTAAGATAATTTTATTTGGAACAAATTAATTCCATTATACAAGGTACCACTGTATATGAGATGGATTGACTCCATATAGGAACTGCAGCCTTGAGTCTGCAAGAACTTAACAGGGCTGTTGAGAACAAGACATTTTGGCCATCACTTGTTCATAGCTCACCATAAACCTGAGGCGACCTGACAGCACACAACAACAGTGTGCTCTCCAGACAAGTAGGAATTTGCATTTCCCTTTTGATAGGATAACTCTTGCTGCTCCTCCTATAGCTGGACATATAATTGTAATGCCTCTCTCTTTGAATCACAACAGCGGCCTAGCATTGAATCTATAGGTGCATTTGGTTACTCTGGTCAGCAGAACTCATTATATGGCCTGACAGATAGAGATGAAAGAAGTTAATTGCCCATGTAGTTAAATATGGAATAACGCTATCTCTAGCACAGTTTTTGCCAACCCATGAGATTAATGTAAAGCAAATGCACTGAGCTTTGAACTGGAAAAAAGAAAAGAACAGAAAAAGAAAATAAATTGAGAATTGCTGTACTTGCAGTAATTTTAGTTGCTGACAAGAATAGTTCTGCCGTCTATTTAAGGACATTAGGAACGAGTGCTTACTGAGAATTACCTCACAAGCAGCTTTCGCTAAGTACATGATTATATAGATCCTTTCATGCTCTCGTATTAGGTTAAATTCTGATTACTGTGTTCCTTTCCTTTCTTTTTAGCTTAAAACGTGTTTTTGTGGGTCCAGGCCTCAGCATGTAAAGCACAGAAGTGCTACAGCAGAGGCTTCTTTGCAGATCAGAGAGCTTATTCGAGGAAATCCTGATATCCAGTCACAGCTTCCTATTGTGATTAACTTTTCAGGGGGAGTCAGATAGGTTATTTCATAAAGGGCTTTAACAAACTTACGTCTGTTAGAGGAACACTTCAACTGAAAAGATTGTGATTCCTGGATTTTCTCTCATTATGCATTCATGTTTCTCTCAACTCTAAAAATACAGTAAAATGTCTATTGTCTGCATTTTAGCTACAGCTGAATCTTATAGCTCTCGTGGGTCACCATTTGTCAGGTGCTCTCACTACTGCAGTTCTTACTGCTACCAATGACTAGGTCCAACAACAGTCCCTGTTTTTTTAATGTGTCAGTATAGTAAGCCGTTGTGTGTGAAGTATTGTGTGTTTGCTGCTATTTCCTGCACTTTTTTGTGGAATAGCCTCCTATAGACTCCCAATTGCAAAATATAACTCATCAGTCTCCACCAGGTATGGAACTCCAGTTGCAGGGCTCGCTGTCAAGTCAGACTTGAGTCACACCAGTAACTCAGCTCCAACTTGACTCAGGGTTTTCCCCTCCCCATGACTCAGACTACAACTTATGTCTCGAATGGTGTGTGTGTGTGTTATGTCACTACAGTCATGACCGACCCTTCGTGACTCCACATCCATGGAGTTTTCTTAGAAGGAATACTGGAGTGGATTTGCCAGTTCCTCCTCCAGGCACCTACAGCACCTGGTATTCCCTGTTGGTCTCCCATCCAAGTACTAACCAGGGCCAACCCTGCTAAGCTTCCGAAATCAGGTGAGATCGGATGTGCTTAGGGCATCTAGGCAGCTAATGTATTGCAGTGTTAATAAATATGGCATGGAAAAGGCAGAGAAATCTGCTATTTTTCATATTGGTGTGAGAATATAAAGATACAAGACTGACTCTACTGATCTGTTTACAGTAGAAGGTATTCTCTGTGCTGTTGTTCATCTTATTAGCCCATTAGGTTGCAGAAGTTGCATATCTCAACCTTCTCCCTGGCAGCTTTTAAATGAACATTATTATTTGACCTCTGTAACACTGCTGATTTAACATAAAGTCAGGGATACCCTACAGTACCTCAGTTAAAACAAAGCTTTTAAACTTGTAGCTCTCCAATTTCTTCTATTTTTCCTCTGTGGCAAGCCAAGTGAATCATTTTTAAGGAGAGCATCATGATAAGAGATTACATGGATAAGGCGTCTATGATAGAACTGCATTCATTATTTTCTGTCAGAAAAGATGGTTAAGAGATCAATTAAAAGCTTTAATGTTTTTCAAAAACTGAAGTACAGTATAGTAGTAGGACACATGTTCTCCAGAATTAATAGTTCCAATGGTTCCATGACTGTCCTTCTTTATTCCAACAGACTTTTGGCAAATAATCTGGGTTGATTTTGGGATGGAGATTGACCAGTGATGGAGTTCACTTTTTATTCATCTGTTTTAATGGTACTTTCTAATGGGCTCTCTATACATTTAATAGCATTTTTCCTGCTTTATTTTAGCATTCTTATGTTCTATCTGTTGATAAAAAATGAAAGCATAAATGGAATAATTAAATTTTCTGCAACTAATCATGACTTAATGACACTGCAACATATGTCAAATGAACACAGACTAAATAAAATATAATGTATATATTTTTCTAGACTTAGCATGTATTTTGGGAATTCCCAGTCTACTCAGATAAATATATACAGCAATCTTTTAAAACAGTGAACATTATAATGGCTCAGATGTTCAGCAGAAGCATGCAAAAACTGTGCTTGATTCAAGTCAAGCAAAGTTAAAAGAGGAGGGTCCATTGCACCAAGGCCTACTATCCATAAACAATTCTTAGCTACATTATAGTCTCAGGACCAGACAGCACCTCCATCATTATTGTCCCTCTGCAAAAAAAAACAGTGGGAAATTTGTTCTGAGCAGTGTAATTGGAAAGGCAGGCATTTACAAGGTTAAAAAGTATATAGAATGCAAGTCTTTCAAACTGACTTTATCCATTAGTTACACTGACTGCTCAGATGTACCTTAAAATGGGTTCTACATAATAGATACTTTGGTTTCCATGATTTCCATAGCATAAAAGTAAATCAAACATCTTATGCGGGAGGTGGTTTAGAACCAATCTGAATGTCATGATGACTAAAGCACACTGGAGATTCCAGAACAATCTGTTATCCCCGGTTCCTTTAACTCATTTAATGGGACCAAAATCCTTGCTCTGCTGGATGCCATGATTTCAGCAGGAAAGAAGCATACAAAAATATGTTGATTTGAATTACATGCTTCCCAAGTTACTGCTTTTGTACAACAAATAGAATGCAAAATTCATTTTTCAATGCTTACTTATTTTAAAACACTGGTATATCCCTATAAAAATAAACGATTCACTAAAACGTGTTGCTTTTGCAGAGAGTCCAACCAAACAAACCATCTGGTGCAATTTTTGGATTTCCGACTTGAACCCCAAGTGCTATGCCATTTTGCCGGCTGAAGAGTTCAGTAGAACCTGACAAGGCAGTTTAGTTGTGACTAGTGAGTGATCCATTGCAAATGTTGCCTAATGCAGAACTTTGCAATAAAAAGCTGTGGATAAATCAGAAGCATATAGTTCCAATGAAGCTGTATGGAACCATAAAAAATATAAAAACATAAAAAGCCCAGATACATATTAGTTGGGTACCACTTGGTGATAAAATGGGCTGACATGTTTTGATGTATATTCATGACCGTTAGAGATGGGCACGACTTAGCGGTATTTTCGTTTTCGTTTTTGTTTTTTCGTTTTCGTTATGTAACGAAACGAAAACGAAAAACGGTTCAAAAATGGACCAAAACGGAAACAAAACCACTAATTTTGAGCCAATTTTCATTTTTTGTTACTGGAAAAACACATAATGGAGCTAAATGGGGAGAAACGAAAAATTTTTCGTTTTCGTTTTCGTTTTTCGTTTTCGTTACGTAACGAAACGAAAAGGAAAAATTTTGAAATTAGCTCACGAAAATGGAAACGAAACGAAACGGACCCTAGCCGAAAACAAAAACGAAAACGAAAAAAATTTTCTGAGTCGTGCCCATCTCTAATGGCCGTACTCAGGAGAAGAATGTTACAAGTGCTATCGCTGATATGGGAGGTTTACGCTGCACCTTCAATTCTAAGATTTACACAAGAGAGGATTTTAATGCCTTAATGCCATAGTATTTGCTAAAGCTTGGGGATGGATATAGTTAGATTTGTAAGTAGGACTTAATATCATTGAATTATGTTTTATATAATTCTACTTTATTATAGGCCACTGATGAAGACATGTCAAAGGGCAGCTCTGTTCCGGCACAGTCCAGGGGAAGGGTGTGTTTGCGCTGCAGCCCCAGATATTTGGTGCAAAATATTCACACCCATCAGGTCTTCCTGCCCAGGGATGGGAGCTGATAAAAGTGCTCCCTCCCACGACCCCCAGCCTCCTTTCTTGGTGAGACTGGCAGCCTCGTCCTCCCACCCTACAGTAAGAGAATGGGATTAGCTGGTCGCCAACAGGGCCGGATGGGAATTTTTGGTGGCTACTCAAATTGGCCCAGAGTAGCCACGCATTTTCGCCCATCCCATTCTCTTCCCCGTGTGGGTTGGGTATCTTCACTACCCCTTTTCATGGTCAAAATATAGGCAGGTAGTACCACAGGTAATGGTATCCAGGTAAGCCCGAATAAGTCACCCTTATGGCTCTAGACAGCCCTCAAAACAAGTTTAATACCTTTGACAGTTTCAAGCAGATAAAGTGAGCAAGTTGACATTAGGCCTTCCAATCACTGTCCAGGGCTAGCAGATTTGCTAACTGGTCATGATGCTGAACAGATGGTTTATATAGGATTTCATGCCCAGCCATTACCTGCGGGCACTATGGTACAGGTCCCCTTAACAGGTTCTAAGTATGTTATACTGCATAAGTTAAATAAGTTATGAATAAAGTTGTGGCCCGTTTTACTCAAAGCTGAAGTTGTCTCACCTCTTCATTTCTGGGGCTTGGGGGGCAAATGTATTTTGCTGCTATTAACACTAAGTGATCTCTGACTAATACGTCCCTATTTTTCTATATCTTATATGCTCCTTCAGGGCACCATGTGCTATTATTGAAAATATGTCTTTACATTAAATACCCTTCTACTGACATTTTATGTTTCATAAAACCTAAGTCCTAAACTAGTTCTGTGGTTTTATGCTAGTTGAGACCCATACAAGATTCCAGTTTAAGATCTACCATTCCTATAAAGCTTAGGGAAGACATGTGGCTTTTTGCCATATTAGGGTTCTTGAGTTTTTGGCAAAGTCATGCAGAGTGTCAGTGGAATTGTGCTTGTACAAATTTGGCAGCAACAAGGTAAGTAGATCAGTGAAGGTGGCTCATGTACCATAATTTATTCCCCTTCCTTCCCTGCTTAGCCATGAAGTCTATAAACCTGCATCAAGTACATTAGCAGCTTTTTTATTGCAACATAAAATTTAAAAATCAAGTGAAGTGAGCCTGAGAAAGAAAGGGTAATAAAAGAGTAGTAGTTGTAGGATGAATGCAAACTTTGCCTATTAAAAAAGCCTCAGATGAAAAATACATTTCCCTGATATAGCCCGAAATAAATAAATGGCTGATGATAAATTGAGTTACAGATTGCATGACTTTAAATATCCAAGTGGTGACTTTGACTTAGAATAGTTTTGCACTGTATATAAAAATAGGATGTTGGATTAGATTTCATTTTAGCCTGGACAGTTCTTATATTATGAATAAATGGATAATGGGTGGGTAAATTGAGACGAGAGCAGTATTGGAAGAACTCCTGCCTTTCTATGACTAATTATTTTTTGCATAAATAAAGTAAACACTTAAATATCATCCAAAGTAAAAATGTGATGGGGATTTTATCCTGAGAGAAAATACCTTGCTGTTATCTTCTGTAGTATTGTAAAAATGCTTTTGGGCTCTTCCTAGCAATATTCCCATTTCTTTTTTTCTACTGGAATTCAGATGTTTCGTGCTGGCAACATCATTTTTTGGTGTGTGATGAGCCTTGTTTGCAAATGACCTTCCCTGCTTGCTTCTTCCTTCTTGGGGTGTCCCCAGTACACGGTTGTGTTTCACCTCATGGTTTAGTGAACTGTACCTGAGCAAAGCTGTTACAAGCAGTTTATTATCTGGCTGCAGAGGCAGATGGAATGGCTCGGCTCCAGCCCTCATCTGTTGACCTGGCAGGCATCCCCCAAGGATTTGACCACCACTGAGCAGATGCACAGCAAGTGTTCACTGCCTTCATTCCTGAACAGCAGCCTTCTTCCTGACTGAACTTCAAGCTGGTTCTGAAACTCGAGGGAGTTTTTGAAACACCCCAAAGGGCTTGCAGTCCACAGTGGTTCATGAAACAGCTCACAGGAAGGGAAGAGGCTACTGTCAGCTGGTTGATGTCTCCTGTGAAGGAGCTGGGCAAGAAAGGCTGATTATAGGGTGATTACGTCATGTTTGGAAGGAATGGTGGATACTCAGTTGCTAGAGTTGATTGGCTTGGCTTGTTTAAGGGCCAGGATTTATAGGCAGCAAGTTGAAGCAACCTGGATATTCTGAAAGCCCTGTTATGACCATTCCTCTGCTCCAGGTAGTGCCACCAATGTAGAGAAGAAGTAGAAGGCAGAAATAGGTGCAGATGGTGCAGCAAAACATTGGGTCCTACTATGATGGGTGAGCCTTTTCTGTTTTGATTCAGGCTGCAGAATGTCATGGACATTAGGCACAAGGGTGCCTATATGACCTCTTTTACAGAGGTCTGTCAGCCTTTTGAATGTATCCTGTGTTTGAAGGGCTTCTGTCTGAGTCTAATTTAAAGCTAAATAATTTCAAAAGGAAATCAATGACCTTGAAGTTCCCCAATCAACACTAGGAACCTGGACAGCAGTAAGAGGCGATATTTGATCAAACACTTCCATATTCAGGGAAGACACACTAGATAATTATGCTTACATTATACAGATAATACAAATAATCATTTCTAATTAGAGATGGGCACGAAACGAACAATTTTTCATTTCCGTTATTCATTTGTCGTTCTGTTACGTAACGAAACGACAAATGAAAATTGTGATGAAAATGAAATGAAACGAACAGAACCATGAAAATTGTGTTCGTTATGTTTCATTTCCGTTAATGGTGGCATGCAATGAAATGAGCTGTTTTAAATGTTAAAAAATGCCCTGGACATCCATAAAAACACAGCGATAATTATTTATACTGTCTGATAATACCTACCGGGGGTGGGGGGGTGGGGTCCTTAAAATGTGCATTTATGTCTTTTTTCAGATCGCTGTATTTTTTTCCTTTAAGGGGAGTTAGCGGGACATCGACCCAAAATGCCTCCCAGATGCCTAATATTGATTTCTTGGGTATTAAAACGCCCTGAACATCCATAAAAATGCAGCGATAATGCGATAATTATTTGAAATTATTACCTACCAGGCGGTTGGGTCCTTAAAACATTTGTTTTTGTCTTCTCCCATTGCAATGTATTTTTCTTTTCCCTTTAAGGATGACAAAATGGATGTCGCCACTCCAGCCACAACATGGAGGCAAGCCATGTGATGGGATCATGTAAATTCTTGGACAACTTCAACCAATAGCATGCCCAGGTGGCAGACTGGGCAGGTCTGGCAGCCACAGGGAGCATAAAAAGCTCTGGCAGCCCCCGTCCTCCTTGCAGTCTCCGGTGGGAGTTAGGGTGGGATTGCTGTCTCTGCAACTCTAGCTTCAGTCCTGCAGCCTTCCTGTGTGTGTGTGTGTGTGTGTGCGTACCTCTCGGTGAGTACCCTCCCCTGCCCTGCAGTGCAGTCACTCTGCGGCTGCCTTGCAACCTGGGCAATGCCCGCCGCTGCCTTTGCAACCTCCCTGCGAACCTAGTCTATATGGTGTCTCTGCCAGCATCATTTTTTTGTGTGTCTTCCCTGTGGTCTGGGGTGTTGGGGGACACCCCCACACAGAAATGCTTTAAAAATCGCACAAAAAGCGGGTAGAAATGACAAATGAAATGCGAAAAATGGAAATGAACTTTTTCCAAAAATTCACGACAAACGGAAATGAAACGAAACGGACCTCTCAACAACAAACGACAAACAAAACACCATTTTTTTATTCGTGCCCATCTCTATTTCTAATCGTATCTCTTTACACCTTTAACTAATTCATGCAACTTCAACCAAATCAATGTCATATTTTATCTTTCTGTTCTCCTTCTGTTCTCCTTCTAGCATTTCACCTAGTTTCCCTGGACAAGCCGGGATCTGAACCCAAGGTTTTTGATTCTGCATCTGACACTTTATGTACTACAACATACTGGCTATCAGATGACTGCCTTTTTAGACCAATAACATCTCCAAAACAGGCTCGCTGTTGAGTCCTGCAAACCCTTAATCAGGCTGGGTGTTGCAGAGCTGGCAGTGGGCTGTTGGCTGTGGAATGGGCTCTCAAAAATAATCTTGGCCAAAAATTATACTGCAGCCAAAATTGTGCTCACAACCTGTGTCCCAACGTGGACTTCGAGAAACATTCTTGTGAAGTATGATGAGCAGTAGTGTATTTCCACTTAAACTGTAGTACTAATGTGTCCTTGTGTTATCTGCATGCCTAAGTTTAAATCAACATATGCAAAATTAATATAAAATGCCATCCTGTTTTCAACAAATATCATCCCTTTCAGTTATCCCTATCTTCCATATCCCCCTTTGGGTGACACTCATGCTCCTTTTTGGTGATGGATCTAGCTGACACTGGTCACTTGTTCTGGACTAAATATTCAATAGTAGACATGGGCATGACTTGGCGAAACTGTCGTTTCCGTTTTTGGTTGCCATTTCCGTTACGTAACGAGAACGGTAATGATAATTAAGCCGTCAGAACTCGAACTTGAACCAACAAAAGAAAAATTTGGTCAGGTTTTTCATTGTCGTTCATGGCATCGCAGCGATCGCGCAATGCCATTGCCAAGCAGCACAGAAAAAAAGTTTTAAAAAGTAAA
>JAHTLZ010000204.1:57728321-57759325 GCA_023846285.1 Phrynocephalus versicolor | reverse complement strand
GGGGGGGGTCATCCTCGTCGTCTCCATGCCATGCAGTGGGGGGGGATCCAAAATGGCGACCGCAATATTTAATTTTAAATCGTTGTCCAAAAACCCACCAAAGCACAACAGAAACATGTGAAAATTAGGTATTTTAAATGCCTGAACTTTTATAGTAGCAGGCAGCAGTGGGTTTTTATAGCAGTAAAAGGTCGCACTGTTTTTATTTTATTTTATTTTATTTTATTATTTTTTTAGACCTGCCCATGTGTGCTAGGCATGGGATGGGACCATGCAATTTTTTTGAACCATTCCACCAATGGCATGGCCAGGTGTTGACTGACACTTCTGGATGTCACCCACCCGCCTGCACTGCCACCTGCTTGCGGCCTGCGCCACCGCCCGCCCATTTGCCCGCCTGCGGCCACTGGCCACCCACTCGCCCACCCGCGCCTCCCTCCTGCCGCTGTCGCCACCTGCCCATGGCCCCCTGCCACCGCTGCCCACCCGCACCTCCCCCGCTGCCCGCTTGCCCACCCGCACCTCCCCCTGCCACTGTCGCCGCCCGCCCATGGCCCCCCGCCACCACCGCCTGCCTGCACCTCCCGCCCACCGCCTGCCCCCCTGTACCTCCCCGCCTGCCGCCTGCCCCCCCCACCCCGCCCACCACCTAGGGCGCAAAAACACCCAGTGCCGGCCCTGATTGCAGGACGCCCCCATGCTCACTGGGACATCAAATCGCGCTAAATCGCGGCGGAAACGACAAACGACCAAACGACAAATGGAACGACAAATTTTTGAAAAATTTCACGACAAATGGAAACGACCCGAAATGGACCCATCCCGACAAACGACATCTTGAAAAGTAATTTTTTCTGGTCGTGCCCATCTCTATTCAATAGCAATGCACCTGCACGGCACTGATCACATACACTTTTTCAATGGTCTGTCTTGTAGTAAGGTCACTGTTTCCCTCCTGTGATCATCACTCACTGGCAGAAGTATAGCCTTAAAAAAGGCATCTCAATCTGCCTCTGCTTGCAATGACAGGTAGGCAGCTCTGGCAGCTGCCCATACTCCTACACTTGAGTTTTGTTTTAAAAAAAATATTTCTATTCAGATCCTACATGGCAAAAATCAATCACACATGAAATCCATAATCATCTGCACCAATCAAATTCAATAATACAGCTTTTTCCACTGTAAAGTGGACAATGGAAGGTGAAATAATTTACAATATCGTGCTTCTGTGGGTTGATCTGTCAGTGTTCTTTTCTTTTTGTTTCATAAAATCAACTTTTTAAAATACACAATGAAAATGAGTTCTTTTTTTTACCCCAGTGGGGTAGGAGGGTATAACCATAAATGATGCTAGGCCACGTTTAGGTACTTCATAATCAATGGAAAGATTTACCTAAATCACAGCAGATAAACAGGGAATAACATTCTTGAAATGAAGATACAATATAAAAGAAATCAAAGGAAAAACAATAACTTTCTAACACAATAAAATGCAGTGATAAAATGAAAAGTGCAAAACAGAACGACCTGTATTTGAGTATCAGATGAAATTACAGTTATGCAGAATCAGCCACAGTAATCCATCGTAAAGATCTATAAAGGCGCCAGTGCCGTCAAAACCCAGTTCTCTTTTGGCAAGCTTGGAACAAAAGGTGCACTGCACCACTTTTCTTTATTCCAAGAAAGTGAAACACTCCTTTGTCCTGTGGAACATGATGCAACCGGAGCATCTTATCAGGGTACACAATTAACTTGGAGCCACTGAAAGTATTCGACCTACTGATACTGTTTTGTTGTCTTTCAGTTTGACCAGAGCCTTGTTGCCACAGCAATCACATACAGTATATATTCAAAATATAAGCCTAGTTTTTCAGCCCTAATTCTGGGCTGAAAAAAGGGGCTCTCAATTTATATTCGGGTCAATACTTTTAGTCACTGAAGCAAGTGCTTGGGTCGGTGGGTAAAAGTCATTTTAAACATTGTGCCCCACTTCTCCTGACCCCCCCATGTTGCAGGGGAGTGGCATAAAATGTTTAAAATGACTTTTAGCCACCAACCCAAGCACTTGCCTCAGTGGCTAAAAGTCATTTTAAACATCACACACACACCCAGCTCACAAAGGAGGAGATGCCAGGCCCTGCTGCATTTCCCACCCTAGGCTTATACTTGAGTCAATAAATTTTCCCAGTTTTGGGGGGTTAAATTAGGGGTCCCGACTTATACTCGGGTCGACTTATACTCCAGTATATACACGGAATCAGTCTTTTTTCTTTTCATACCTTCATGCAAAAGTCCAAGCTGGAATGAATCCTCACTCCTTGTTACCAACAGGAATCAGTCATTTGTGCTGTGTATGACGCAAACCAAAATTTTCCTTGATGCCATTCCACAGGCAGGTCAGTAGTTCATTCCATAAGCCATATATAGCTGTAGGCCATCTGGGTCAATATATCCACAGGCCTTCTGTGCAATGTACCCTTGCATCATAAAAGTAGGACCTTAATAACATATGCAGTTTTATTCTTACATAAAACTTGATTCTGATTTTTAAAAAAATGTTTTAAAAAAGGCATCAAGGCTTTCATCCATCCGTCTTTCCAGCAGTTGTAAAAATGCAGAATACAAAGTTCCACTAAACCTTTCTGCATGCGTACATGGCTTTGTTTTTGCAGCTAGAAATTCAGAGCAGGTGGTGACTTTGAGACAATCAGAACCAGTATCCTAAGAGTATATTTCTATTGAGCTTAACTGCTTTCAATTCCAATTCTCTCAGCAGCCTCACCATTCAATGCTTGCACTGTCCTGGAGAGAATACTGTTTTATTCATGATAGGATGCTGATTTTCTGCACAAAATTCAGGCAAGTGGCATATTGTAGCTACTGATAGCTTCCATAGAAATCTGTAGACATCCCCCCTCCCCCCAATTTGGGAGGGTGGTGTATCAGTACTAGAACATTACTGGGTTTCTGTGCAGAAATCAATATATTAATAACAAATTCTGTGTGTTGGTTATCACAGTTATGCAGGCAAAACGAGGCTGTTGAACAATAATGAAGAAGCAGCCATTTCAGAGAATCTAAGGATTGCAGAAGAAGAAAAGAAGATGCAGGGGTACTGATAGCTGTAAATGAGCAATCAAAAAGCCACTTCTTGTATGTATGACATTAGAACTAACATATCTTCCTGTAATGTATCCCCTTCCTGCTTTGTGTGTGTTTTTTTTAGCAAAGAGAGGATGATGCTTAATTTTTGAGAGTAATGCAATCATCAGAAATATCAGAATTGTTTTCCAAAATGTAGGACAATGTGAATTATACCTAGTGTGGTATAGTGGGCAGAGTAACCAACTGGGACTCAGGAGGCCTTGATTTAAACTAGGGATGGACACAAAACAAAACAAGACACACCGTTTCATCATTTTGTTAGCTAACAAAATGAAACAAAAGAAAATGAAACGGGGATGCACCATGTCATTTCAAACGTAACAATTTTGTGTTTTTTTTCCATTGAAATGAACCAGTTTGTTTGGAAAATGGCTCCCCTGAGTCCTAGAGACACCAAATTTGGTGTGAACCTTCCTCCAAATTTGGAGTGATTTGGGGTTTGGGGGCTTAATTAGTCAACTCCAAAAATGGGTGCCCTCTTTAAAAACCTTTCTAAGAGCAATTTTCTGTGTTCGAAAATACTGATCCCAGGCAGCTAGCAGCATGAAAATTGCTGTGGCGCTTCCCCAAGCTCTCCCCTTAAACACCCCCAATTTGGAGAGAAAACATGTGTGTGTGCATGTGTCCCTCTGTGCTCAGAGAGAAGGCACAACAGCACAGCCTCCATTTGTGAGGGTTTTTTTAAGAAGTTGTGATGTGGCCTAGCAGAATCATTTTCAGAAGGGTTTTATTCTTTTCCCCTCCAATCCCCTTGCAACTACATTCCTTCCCACCAACACACACATTCTCAAGTGGCACGATATGGATGTGCCTGGTCTTCCCTCTTAATCATGGCCCGATTTCAAAAAACAAGCAAAATAGAACCGGAGTCCTCCTATTACATTATTCCTACCTGGAGTATTCCAAAAAACTCCTGTCCTCCTCCTGGGCCTGGTAGCCTGCCTACGTATTATGGGTTCTGAAAGACCCATGTATTTCTAAATCCTGCCTTGGTCTTCTTGATATAATTCTTGCTTGCTGTCTGCCTGCCTGCTTGGTAGAGTGCAATTCTTCTTATATAGCTCAATGTGCCTTGGCGGGCTTCAAGGGGAGAATTTTAGGAAGTTCCACTACAATTTTCACGCTGCAAGCTACCTGGGATAAGTATTTTCCAATACTTTTACATTACATTTTTCCCCCTGGGGCACCCTGTTTGGAGTGATATAACTTGGTCCCCTGTACTCCAAACGTCTCAAAATTTGGCTAGCTTAAAGGGGAGAGTTTGAGGAGGCACCATTGCAATTTTCATGCTGCAAGCTACCTGGGATCAGTATTTTCAATACTTTTAAATTACATTTTTTTCCTGGGAGCAGCCCTGTTTGGAGTTGAATAACTTGGCTCCCTGTATCCCAAACCTCTCCAAATTTGGGGGGTGGTGGTGTTCAAGGGGAGAGATTGGGGAAGCTCCACAGCAATTTTCATGCTGCTAGCTGCCTGGGATCACTATTTTCTAGCACAGAAAAATTACACTTAGAAATGTTTTTACACGGGCACCCACTTTGAAGTTGAATAACTCAGCCCCCAAACCCCAAATATCTCCAAATTTGGAAGGTTTAAAGGGATGTGTATAAGGAAGGTAGCCACCAAATTTGGTGCCTCTAGGTCCCCAGTCACCTGTTTTATAGAGAAATGAATTGATTCATTTCTGATTCATTTTGTACATTTTTTAAAAAAAAAATCGTTAGTAATGAAATGAAACGAATCATGAGGGTCAATGAAACAAAATGAAATGCAACACAATTTTTTCCATTTTCTGCCCATTCCTAGTTCAAACCTCTACTCAGTCATGGACACTCACTAGGGTGATGGTGGTGGAACTGGTAAAACCCTTAATTAAATAGGTCACTTTCCTTGAACGTCCTCTTGGGGTCGCTATAAGTCAGTTCTGATACATAACAACAAGACAATGTGGGAACAGAATGGCCCTCTAGATGCTGAGAGACTGCAGTTCCCTGGGCACTCTGCCATATGTTTTGCTGCCTAAGGTTGATGGGAGCTGCAGTCAAAAACATCATGATGGATAAGTAATTAGAAATCAATGCCCTGCAATTAGAAGTGGCACTGCTGTAAGAAGTAAAAGACATCTAAGTATTCTCAAATATTATTTGTCTGCAAGAAAAGTTGAAAACAACTCCTTTTATGTTTGACCCTTCATTGGTAGGGAAGTGCCCTGCTCCTCCCCCCCCCCATGTCCGTTGTGTCAAAATTGCAGTAATGAGGAAAGTGTTACCAGAATGATAACATGTTCTCATCTTCAAACTGTGAAGTTCTTTCCTCATCTGTTTCTGCTCACAGATGGAACCAGTGGAATCTGAGAAAGGATGTGTGGATGAAATCTGCTGGCAGGCAGCTATACGAATAACATCCCCTCCCAGTCCTGGTCCTCTACATTTTTCTATACACACTTTTCCAATATGTAAAATTTTGATATCTCTCTTGCTGTCCATCACTGCCAAGACTCCAGAAAACAAACTGCAATGGTCTCATAGATAGTCCATAAAATTCAAAGATATTTGCTGAAGGGGATACCTTGCTCTTTCTTAAGGCAAATGTGTGTAATAAATGAATGTATACTGGCATGTCTTGTCTCAGTTTCTGCCATTGGTTCCTCCTGCTTAAGGTTCAGATCAGTCAAAGTACTGGTGCTGAACCCTTGAGCTCTTACAGGGGAAATGTCACAAGAAAAGATGTGTGCATGTGTACCTTGCATACAGTATATGGTTGATTGGAAGTATATCTTTATGTCACTAGTTGTATTTGTTTTACAGTCCTGGAATGCCCATGAACATGAAGTTCTAGACCCCTTGAAGTTAGTAAGAGGGATTTCCATAGTTAAAAGACAAACCCCCTGAGGATTCATTTAGTGTCAATAGTTCCACAAAAGCCAAATGACAGAAAACTGACTGAATATACAGTATACTCATCTAAAGTCATGTTGTATATGCAATAAAAAGGCCTATATTAACTCTACAAACATTCTTGTAAGTAGAGATGGGCAAGAAAAGGAAAAAATACCATTTCATTTCATTTCATTTCAGGAGTAGTTTCACTTTGTTTTGTTTGTAATGAAATTTTAAAGTAGTTTTGTTATGAAATAAAATGAAATGCTATGCTCCCCTGGGTCTTAAAGGACCAAATTGGCACGGGCAACTTCCTCAAGCGATTCTAGGTAACCCCCTGGAATTTGGAAAGGTCTGGGGGTCACAGAGTAATGGAGCTCCAAAGGGGGTCTAGGTAGTTAATTGAGAGTATGTGGCGTGCATTCCAGCAATTTATAAGTTAATAATAGGATTTAAGCTGGTAGATAAATTAAGTCCTAAATTGCTGGCATGTCACACTCTCTCTCAATTAACTACCCACACCCAGACCTCCTTTGGAGCTTCAGCACTCAACTCCCTGACCCTAAAACCTTTCCAAATTCCGGGGGCTTACAGGGAAGAGTTTAAGGAAGCTCCCCTGCCATTTCCTCTAGACTGAATTGTTCCACTCTAGAGGGGGAATTGGCATTTCTTTTCATTTCATTATGAAACATTTCATAACCTTATGACACAATGAAAAAGTGTGTCATTTTTTTTGTTTTGTGTCCATCTCTAATTGTAAGTTCTTCATGGTGATTTATACCATGGAAAGGAAAGTGCATTTTAAAAGCCTGGTCTCTGAGAATGGCACAGTAGTATTTTTCCCAAACACTGACAAAGTGCCTATTTTATTTCAATGTGCCAGCCCAGTGACCTCAAAATGATGAAGAATAATCACTCAAGTCTTCATCCTGATCTATAATCATCCTGGACTGTGTTCACCCACTTCCTTCCCCATTACATAACTCAGATCCAAACATTTACTGAGCTCTTGCTTATTGCTCATCCAGTAAAAAGGAAGGGGAAAAAAAAGAAATTACAGGGTTTATATCGGCATAATAATGGTTGAAAAAAAACTGCTGGAAAACCATTATTTCTAAAATACTGTAATCATCACAGATTATCATAGAACATATTAATCTTTAATGTCTTTCTGTTTTTATACTTTCTGAGGTTGTGCTTCAAACACCATTAGTTAACACCTCAAACAATCAATTTCTTCTTCATAATTCCTCATTTGCCACCAACATTATGTTTCCATCATGTTTTTATGTCTACCAAGTCTCTATACAGCCGTGTCACTACTCCTGTATAGCCTCTATTTCTCTCTTCCTCACTCACCCCATCTCCCAATTAGAGCACCCATGTCTTCCCTTCAAGAACGAACACTCAAGTCAACATTCAAATAATGTTTACTTGGGTTATCAAGCCTCATGTCATCATCAGCTGAAGTCCCACAGAACTTATGTGATTTTTTGGGTGTGGTAGGGAGACAAATCTCAGGGAGGGGGAGCTTCAATGTGTGAGGTGATTTGTAGCTTCAGCATTTGATAACACAGGATGAAGCAATAACCCAGCTGCAGGCACTTATCAGCCCCTCTACCCAACCCCTCTCAACTCAAACTCCTGGCATTTTGACACATTGGTATTTGCTGGTCTGGGCACCAACTGAAGACATCTGTGCATGTCCCCAATAACAAACGGCTAGCCAGGAACACACAGGGACATCCTGGTCCTAGGTGCAGCAAGGCAAAATAGAGGAAATATTTTTGTTTTGTTTTGATTTGTTTTGGTGTGTGTGTGTGTGTGTGTGTGTGTGTGTGTGTGTGTTTAATTTTTTCAGCCCTGGGGCACAGGGCCGGCACATCCATTAAGGCGAACTAGGCAGTTGCCTAGGGTGCCAAAATGGACAGAGGGCACTGGCCAGCATGCTGACCCCCACTGCCCCCCACTGCCGGCCACCACTGTCTGTCCCCCCGCCGCCCGCCGCCTGCTGCCGCCCGCCCCCCACCCCCCACGCCCATCGCTGCCCACCCCCATGCCCGTTGCCATCCGCACCATGCCTGTCGCCATCCCCCACCATCTGCCGCACCATGCCACCCCGCCACCCCGCTACCCCGCCCCCCACTGCCATTACAAATGTGTATGGGGGTGCTCAAGCATGTGTGCAGGTGATTAGTCAAGATTGCTTTGTTACGCAATGTTTCTTTAAAAATGTACTTTGTTCTTCCTGAAATCTCTGAATACGAAATATTTTTTTTAATTCTTTTAATGACACTGCCATTTAGGTAAGCACAGTAGTTAAGGAACAGAACATGGAATTATCTAATCCTAGGTCACCCTGCAGTCTTAAAAAATCAGCTGTGTTTTCTCACAGTATTGGTGCCAGGCTTAATCTGACAACAGGAATGATGCTTTTGCCTTTCTGAAACTCTAGCGTTGCTCTGTGCCTGGAGGGAGAAATTACAATCTACTACCTTGAATTTTATAATATAAGAGACACGGTACATATAGGTCAACAAATAAAGTCATCAGCATGGGCCCCTGAGATAATGTAATAAGGTGTATATTGAAGACAGTCCGTTTCAGTTATATTTTAAAGTTACATCATTGCTTTTGCAAGATTAAAGTCATGCCATCATGGATGTTAGAGTAATCTCTGATTGAGCAAATTAAAATCTGTGACTCACCTCCTCCCTTGCCACTAAACCCTAATGAATTTTAATTGACATAATTTTTTATTTACTGTTTCAATGAATTAACTGATGCAATGTATTACTTATATTGATGCTGTTTTCAGATTAATACTATGGTTCTCTGCCAACCCAACAGAGATATGCTGCCAGTGTAAATCCATTATGCTGGTGTACCTTTGTGTTCCAGAAGGAGAAATGTCTTGGCAGGTGATG
The DNA here is from genome assembly GCA_023846285.1 of Phrynocephalus versicolor. Classification (NCBI taxonomy): domain Eukaryota; kingdom Metazoa; phylum Chordata; class Lepidosauria; order Squamata; family Agamidae; genus Phrynocephalus; species Phrynocephalus versicolor. The sequence goes on along the minus strand of JAHTLZ010000204.1, from coordinate 57,750,354 downwards.
CTCCTGGTACATTTCATTGTGCTGTCAGATCAGAGAACTGATACTTGACACATAACACACCCAGGAGTCCTACATAAACTTACAGATCTCCTGGATTAAAAATCTGAAGTCTGTGTTCACCAAGCTTGTTTTCACTGTTGCAGTAATTTCAGACAACATCAGTTTGTCTAATCCTACAATGCAACTGTACATACCCAGCTAATTAACAGTTAAAATATACAGAGGACTTTTTGTAATGTTTGTGAGTTGCCTCTGTGTCAAGCTGCTGCGTCCTATGTTTGTTACTGATATCTGGTATGTTTAGTACAGCAACTTGTAACATCACGTTTTTTCCTGCGTAGAGTTTATCTAGCAAATGGCTGGGTGGGCATGTATAACTGTATTATATATTTGTATGTGGAACTATTTTGTTATGACGAATTCCTTCTCTTTATCAGATTTTACCTTTATCTGATTTTCATGTTAATTCTATTTTAGATGTTTTATTCTTATATTGTTAATCAGAATTGTGCTGTGTACTAATGGGGCATATGTAAATGTAAGAAATAAAGTAATAAAATAAATATTTGTGTGCCCTACCTTCACTTTCTCAATCAGTAAAAATTCCTTATCTGCAGGGTCAGCACTCTCTAAGGTCCAAGAGATCCATTTCCCCCCTATGAAAAGTCTATCTTACCTCCAGTTTTTTAATTAAAGAGATTTATTGATTTTAAAGAAAAAAGAAAGGGGGAGGGAAGGAAATGAAGGATAAAACATAAAAAGTTACATTAGATCTATCAAGTCAAAGTGAAAGATTATACATATCAAAGTCTAATAACATATCAGTTAACTAGTAGATTCACTACTTCTTGCCATCTTATTTTAGTGATCTCTTCATAATCTCCTTTCAGATATCCGGAAAGTCTGTCAATTGTGATGCATTCCCTTATCTTTTCATAGAAATTTCTCTCTGTAGGTGCTTCAGGTTGTTTTCAAAATTTCGCGTACAATATCCTTGCTGTAACTATTACATGGTGAAGTACATATTTTTGATCATGAGAAATATTTATATCAACTATATTCAATAGGAAAAGTTCTGGTTTAGTTTAGACCTCCAGTTTTTTTTCTGATTCAAGGGATTTGTTAACCTGAAATCTGGTGAATTTCCATCATAGTAATATTCTTGTCAGTTTTTCATGCTTTAACATTCTATAAGTGATTCTAAGCCTGTAGATGAATAGGACATTATAGTATTAAGTGGTTGGGATAATAACCTCTTGTAAACGCAGAATAATATTATTACCACAGTAGTGTGGGTTATAGGACTAACAATCACCAATTTATAAGAAACAATGATATTCAGCTATTCATGAACCTCTTAGACATGAATGAAATTCTTCACAGCAATGTTGTCAGATTACTGGCCTTGTTCTTCTCAAGATGGTTGAAAGTCAGCTAATTGTTTTGAAAAGAACTATAATGCAATATACTCTCAAAGTGTATTTTTAAAATGTACTTTCATTTTTTCCACAACCATTTAATCCCCTTTTAATCCTTTAAATCTTTATCAACTCCAAATTTTAAATGTGGACAAAACTCCATGTTATTTTATTTTATTTTGATATTCTTGCATTTTTGTATTTATTTTATTTTCCGAGCAACACAAAGAACAGATTGTCATTAAAGTGGTATACTGTACAAATAATCTAAGAAAATAAATAATATACATCAGGTTGTGTTTTAAGTAGTTGATAATTATGTGTGTGATGATTCTCAGTCATCCAGGTAAGGTTATCTGGGAGCTGTCATGGCAACTGGACTTCTTTTCTTGTTGGAAAAAATGTTTCTCTACTCATCCAATTATCTTCTTCAGTCTGAGAAAAGTTGGTGGTAGATTTCCAGTTTTATAGTTCACTTTGGTTTCAACCCGCGCTGGTCTGAATAGGCTTGTTTGGTGGACAATGTCCTGGGTTGTTTGAAATTCTCACATATGAAACCCTTCGCAACACCCATTAAGTGTGGGTCATTAGCAATGGCCTTCCTGGTGGAGGTGTGAAGTGGTTGTGATTTGTCTGGATATAGATGAAAGGGCATCAGGATAAATGGGAGACAGATTGTGCCTAAATCCCCTGCCTCTGTTGATAATTACTTTTGAAACTGTAGATGAACAGGAAGTCTTAATAATCCATTAAAACATATTACCTGATTATTCATGTTTGCATGAGGTGTACACAGGCTGTACTTTTATTGAAATTCAGAATGAGATACTAAATTTACTGAATAACACAATACACTCTCAAATAGCAAATCATAATATTATCTGAGCACTACAGATCTGGAAAACAGTTGCTTGGGAATGAATTTCCTCTACATCAAAGGAACATTATCATGCATCAGCATTTATTTCATTTTGAAGTATTTATAAATCTATGAGGCATTCTGAATAAACAAAAAAAGTGTAATACGTCCCAATAAGGCAGTCGTAGCTGCATCAAACATAAAATACAGTTTGGCTCTAACTGGAAAGCCACTGCTGTGCGAATCAGCAGTACACAGAGAAAAAGAAAAGTACTATTTTATTATTTACTCTTTTCTTAAGGAAAGGGCCTGAAAACTTGACTACTAAGGGAACATCTCCATTAGGTTGTACTCTTGACAGGAAATGTCACATTGTTACATATGTCCTGCTTGGTTACATGATACTGAGCTGTGGACCTTTTTGATACCTTTTTATCTTTTACCTTAGCTGTCATCTAATTCTTATGTGTCTTTCCATTCTGGAGTTGATAATGTACCAGGTCTCTTTTATGACATTCAACACCCTATCATGTTTAATTGTGGTGTTCACTGACTTTGAACTGTTCCCTGTTTTAAAAAAAAATCCCTCTCAGTCTGCTATGAGTAGAGATGGGCATGAAATGCCAAAATGGCATTTCATTTCATTTTTTGTTTTGTTTTTTAATTTGTTTTGTTTGGAACAAAATAAATGTTTTAAAACAAAATCATTCCAGTCTTCATTTTGTTTCTTTTATTATGTTTTTACAGCCAGTCAGCCCCACCAGTCAGTGTTTTTTTTAAAAAACCTAGCACCGACCAGCTGGCCTGCGAGCCGGGGCAGCTTTTTTTTTTTTTTTTTTTTTACGTAGCGCCTACCAGCTGGCCCATAGGCTGGGTCGGCTTTTTTTTTGTTTGCATTTTTACACCACACCAGTGATTTACATAAATGCAAACATGAAATAAGCAGCACATTTAATTTAAGCAAATTAATCAAATGAACACATAATAACATACAAAAATCCGGCAAGAAGCAAAAAAAAAACAACCTAAAGTGGGGAGAAACAGTAAACAGGAAACACAACACAACAGATTACCAGTTGCATTATGCCTCCTTAAAAAGCCAGGTCTTTAATGCTCTTTTTTAAAGGTTAAGAGGATCTCTATTTGGCAAATTTCACTAGTAAGTTTATTCCAGACAGTGAGGCCATCTACCGAGAAGGCCTGATTATGGGTTAAAAACATACGGGCCTCCTGGAGGGTGGCCACATGGAGTAAAGATGCCAAACATGCTTTGATGGGCCAGGTCAACACTGACCATTGGGAGCTCTGCTCTGCCAGATACTCAGGCCCTAAGCCATGGAGTGCTTTTTAAACCAAAACCAGTACCTTGAACCTTATCTGGGAGGCAACAGGCAAACTAGAGCAAGCAAGCCAAAATTGGGGTGATATAGTCAAAATGACCCATACCAACCACCAATCTGGCCACCGCATTCTGTACCTGCTGCAATTGCCACACAAGGTTCAAGGGAAGCCCCGTGTAGAGACCATATTTTACTTAGCATCAACAAGCTTGCCCACAGGCCAGGTCGGCACCTTTTAAAAAAAATCTAGCACTGACCAGCTGCCCCGCAGGTCAGGTCAGCACTTTTTTTTTAAACTAGCGTTGACCAGCTGGCCCGCAGGCTGGATTGGTGCTCTTTATTATTATTATTATTTATCTAGCACCAACCAGCTGCCCCGCGGGCTGGGTCAGTGCTTTTTTTTAACTTAGTGCCAACCAGCTGGCCTGTGGGGAAGCCAGTTGGTGCTTTTTCTTTTTCTTTTTTCTTTAACTTAGCACTAACCAGCTGGCCTGTGGGCCGGGTCAGCACTTCTTTTTTTAGTCTAGCGCTGACCATTAGAGATGGGCACAAAACAATTTTTTTCCATTATGCTTTCATTTTTCATTTCATTACAGAATGAAATGAAAAACAAAGTACCCTTTTTAAAAAAATGAAATGAAGTGAAATGGAAAATTTCATTTTGTTCCATTTCGCTTTCATTTATTATTTATTTTTACAAGCACCAATTTCAGTGCTTGTCAAAATAAAAAATAAAAATAAGCACTGAGCAGCTGGCCCCGTGGCACTAGGCTAAAAAAAAAAAGACCCAGCTGACGGGCCAGGTGGTCAGCCCTATTTTTTTTTTTTAAAAAAAGCACTAACCTGGCCCACAGGCCAGCTGGTCAGTGCTAGGTTTTTTAAAAAAGTGCCAACTGGCGGGGCTGGTCAGCCGTAAAAAACATAAAAATACAAAACAAAACGAACGAAATGAATTTTTTTAAAAAAATCATTTTGTTCCAAACAAAATGAATTAAAAAACAAAACAAAAATGCCATTTTGGCATTTCATGCACATCTCTACTAGCTATAAGGAATCATGTGAACTAATCTAGCACTTTGGCTTGCTTTGCCTGAAACACACTGAAATCATCTACTCTCAGAATTCTTACATTAGATACTTTTTATTTGCGTGTTGTTTTGTTGTTGTTTTTGATCAGGGGAAAAGATATCAGTCAACAATTGCCTTATCTGCTTTCCATGAGACTCCTGTCAAGACTATTAAATCTCATATTTAAAGGAGAAAGATAAGAAAAGAAAAAAATTTAAGGACGCCCAATAATTTAGTGCTTCTCAAAAATAACATCCATTCAGATACAATTTACATGGGAAATTGAGGCCTTTTCTAATATATTGCCAACATGCTAATGTAATTCCCCCCCCCCATATACTTGAGAACATAAAGTCCATTGAACTCCATAAGAATCTTGGTGGCAGGTTCTTCTCAAGATGGTGGACAAGCTTACATTTTTGTTCTGGACTACCATGTTAGAGGAACCCTGGATTGTCTGGACTTCATACCTTTAATATGCCTTGTATGGACTTTCATCTTGGTCCAGTTGCATGGATTTTCAAAATGTGTACTTTTTAAATGCACCCTTTTCCAAATCAGGTGCCTCCTTTTCTTTCCATTATACTCTTGCATAAATTTGGCCATAGTCTGCTGTAGTGATGTGAAAGAAAATACAAGTAGCATAAAAGTAATAACATGCCCAAGATTTGTTGTTAAAAGTACTGCACCTTAACTTATAAAGACCATACTTTACAAACTTCTTGTAGTTTGTGACAAAAATGCATAAATGGATGAACTCAAAAAGTAAAGTACTAAATAAAATCTAGTACTGGAAGAAAACACCAAGTCCCACAACCCAGTATGAAAGAAGGAGAGAAAATTCTAGTAGGATTTTGAAAAAAAGCAATGGAATGAAGACAGTAGAATGTTTATCCCAGAAAGCTATCACTATGGTTTCCATAATTCTCCATTCACCTCTCCTCCAAATGTTTTTGTAAACATTTGCAGCTGAGTGCCAGCACTCAGGGGCCCTAAAATAAAAATAAAATGGAGGATTCATTTGTGTGCACTCCTCAGCCTCTTGAAGCCCTGACATCACCAGTTGGCACCCTCCCCCCAACATTCTGCATCCAGACACAAACAGCTAGCCATTTATTTCAGATAATGTCAAGCCAGCAATGTTTCAAAGCAACCTAATTCAGAAATACTAAAGCCCCCTGGCCACTGCTACAATCTGTCAATTATAAAATTTAATCCAGAAGAGCTTCCGTGTGCCAGCCTGACTTTTTGCTGGAAAATTAACATGGGTTACAATAATAATAGTAAGGGAAATGTGGATGTGAATGCCAGCTATCTATGGACATTTTATAAGAATATGCATCTACCTTTACTCATAGCATTATATTACATATATACAGTACTATTCCAATGACAGCCAAGTGTATGTTATAGGAATTTAAGATTGTTTTAATTAATCAGTTCAATCATAAAGAATAATGCCTGCCTTCACCAGCCATAGCATGGCATACTGCAAAATTCACTATTTTTCCATTGCCTCTGCAGAAGTGGAATTTGATCTCTGAAAGTTCACACTGAAATAGATTTGTTATCCTGGAAGGCAACACAACATTCTGTTCTCTGTCTGTCAATTTTCCTGTCCAATTTATACTACATGCTACCTTTTGAAAACATTTTTTCCATCTGTCCTGATCAAGGTACTATTTCCTCTCTTTTAATGAGTAAAAACATAAAAAGACCTTAACGTTAGATTTCCAACATCCAAAAGCCACGTTTAGCCCCTACACAGTAAGCTACCTGAAGTTAATGAAACATGTTATTGAGACTACAGATGGGAACAAAATGAAAAAACAAATGCTTTTTGTCATTTTGTTATGTAACAAATTACTTCATTCTGTAACAAAATGGTAAGATGCATTTCAACACAAAATGAAATGAAATGCCATTGTTTCCTCTAGGAATGAAATGATTCATCCTAGAAGAAATGGCAGGGGAGCTTCCCCAAGCTCTTCCCTGCAAGCTCCCAAAGTTTGAAGAGGTTTTGGGGCTCAGGGGCTGAGTTATTAAGCTCCAAAGTGGCGCCCCTAGGGAAAAATCTTTCTAATTGAATCAGGAAGCCATAATAGCCCCCTCCCATAAATGAGCAATTAGCAGTTTTGCTTCTAAATCCCAATTCAATTAGAAAGATTTCCCCCCCTAGAGGCAACCCCTTTGGAACTTAATAAGTCAGCCCCCTGAGCTCCAAACATGTCCAAATTTTGGGGGCTTACAGGGAAGACCTTGAGGAAGCTACTCCACCATTTCCATAGGAACCATGGCTGTAATCTGTATTTTTGAGTACATAATGTTTTGTTATGTTTATGTACTCAAAAATACGGATCACAGCCATGTTTTGGTACGAAAACCACTGGGGAGAGTTTCTAATTGAATTGGGATTCAGAAGTGAAGCCGTTAATCGCTCACCCATCCGGGGGGCTATTGCAGCTTCCTGATTCAATTAGAAATATATTTTTCCTAGGGGTACCCCCTTGGGAACTTAATCACTCAGTCCCCTGAGCCCCAAACCTCTTCACATTTCGGGGGCCTACAGGGAAAAGTTTAGGAAGCTCCCCGCCATTGTGGTGCCTCTAGGACCCATAGTGTTTTATTTCATTTCATTTTGTAAGAAAACTACTTTAAAAAGTTATGACAAATGAAATTAAATTAAACTATTAAGGAAACAAAACAGAACAATATTTTTCCATTCCATGCCCATCTCTAATTGAGACCCAATGGCATTTACACAATGGGCAAATTAATAACGCAGATGGATTATTGGCTTGATTATCAATTTTACCTGTGTACATTCCAAGAAATTCCAAGGTTGGGGGAGGAGCAAGCACCATATGCCAGATTGAATTCAGATAATTATTTTGTAGGCACTATTTTTGTCTTCTTTTTATTCTTTATTCTTTTGTCTTCTTTTTAGTGAAGTCTTAAGAACTACCACTTCCTTATCAGAAACTATATTTTGTCTTGTTTACCCAATCTTCTTGTCCCTCTTCCTTTTCTGTGTTATCCTTAGTGCCATTTTCTGTGTCATAAGTCACATAACCATCTTTCCATTCATATAAATTGGCATTGGTATCACTCTGTGGCATTGAGGGGAATGAAGGAAGAAAGAATGACAATAGGAAATGAAAGTCCACAATGTTCATGAGACTCTTCCTCCCTTTGCCTTCCTTTTTTTTTTCAGTCCTAAAACATTGCAACATGGAGCATGTGTCAAATCCATCATGCCATCATGACATAAACTTCCTGGGGAGAGAGTACATAGAGAGACAAGTTTTAACTCTAGACATGGTAAATCATGGTTTTAAACATTTCACATAGATCTAATTAAGTTCCACAGAAAGTTCCCCATAGTTGGAGCCATGAGCAACTGATCCAGTATAGCACATTAATAATGTAGACAATTTTTAAAATCTTTACATATACACGAAGTGTAAAACCCATTGTATTTGTGGAGCTAAAAGCAGGTGATGAATATGGCAGTGCTGCATTTGTGCATTGGCTGTTTTGCTCGAGTTGGGAAAATCATGCTTATTCCATTTCTCCTTTGTTTTTCATGAAATGAAAATCCATAATTCCCTATTTATTCTCTGCACATGGGTGAACTGTGCTATAAACAGAAATGTATAATATTTCACTGGCCAATGATGCTATTTTTTTCTGGGCAAATGTAGAAGAAGTGGAAAGGCACATCTATTTATAGAGAAAATGGCTGCAGTCATTGCGATTTAGAATTATAGTCCAATTTTACTCCTGTCAGAGATTGGGAAGTTTTAATATTTTTAATAAGAACATGTAACATATGCCTGTCCTTCTGGTAATGCCTTGGTTTTCTACCATGTCCTACATATGTCAACTTCAAAAGTAATACTATCACTATCCTTTTTAATCAGTATTAGGGAGCAGATGATGTTCACCCAGAATGGACAAATAATTACCTTCTACTGATAAGAATAAATGATGACCCTACACAGTGATAGATAGATCTCACACTTCAAAGTGATACATATGTTTCCCTCCATGAATATAAGCAAGTTTAACAGGCTGAGAGAAAAAAACAAATATATATTCACAACGTCAAACAATGTATTCTTTTTAATGCAATATAGAATCTTTGTTGCTTAGGAATCATAGAATCATAGAGTTGGAAGAGACCTCATGGGCCATCTAGTCCAACCCCCTGCCATGCAGGAACCCCTTCACAATATTTCCGACAGATGGCCATCCAGCCTCTGCTTAAAACCACCAAAGAAGGAGACTCCACCACCCTCCGTGGCAGCATATTCCACTGCCGAACAGCTCTAACTGTCATGAAGTTCTTCCGAATGTTCAAATGGAATCTCTTTTCCTGTAGTTTGAAACCATTGCCCCGAGTCCTAGTCTCTGAAGCCATGGAAAACAAACCTGTTCCCTCATCAATATGACATCCTTTCAAATATTTAAACATAGCTATCATATCCCCTCTCAGTCTTCTTTTTGAAAGGCTAAACATTCCCAGTTCCCTAAGCCGTTCCTCATAAGACATTTCCTCCAGATCCTCAACCATCCTGGTCGCCCTCCTCTGCACCCGCTCGAGGTTGTCAACATCCTTTTTAAACTGAGGCGCACAGAACTGGACACAGTACTCCAGGTGGGGTCTGACCAGAGCAGAATAGAGTGGCACTATCACTTCCCCTGATCTAGACACTATGGTTCTGTTGATGCAATCAAGAATCACATTGGCTTTCCTGGCCGCCGGATCACATTGCTGGCTCATGTTCAATTTGTGGTCCACCAAGACCCCCAAATCCCTTTCACAGGTACTATTCTCTAGCCAAGTGTCCTCCATCCTATATGTGTGCAATTCATTCTTTTTACCTAGATGTAGCACCCTACATTTCCCTCTGTTGAAATCCATTCCATTAGCTTTGGCCCAGCATTCTAATCTGTCAAGGTCCTTTTGGATTTTCATCCGATCCTCTAGGGAATTAGCAACCCCTCCCAATTTGGTATCATCTGCAGATTTAATTAGCATACTCTCTATTCCTTCCTCCAAGTCATTAATAAAGATATTGAACAGCACTGGACCCAGAACAGAACCCTGGGGCACCCCACTGGTCACGTCTCTCCAAGCTGATGAGAGGCCATTTATGATCACCCTTTGGGTGCAATCAGTCAACCAATTACAAATCCACCTAACAGTAGCACTATCTATCCCACTTCCTACTAACTTCTTAGCAAGAATACCATGGGGAACCTTATCAAAGGCCTTGCTAAAGTCCAGATAAGCAATATCCACAGCATTCCCCTCATCCACCAGGCCTGTAATTCTATCAAAGAAAGAGATCAAATTAGTCTGGCATGACTTGTTTTTAAGAAACCCATGTTGACTTCTTGTAATTACAGCATTGTTTGTTAGATAATTGCAGACTGACTGCTTAATAATCTGCTCTAGGATCTTTCCGGGAATTGAAATCAAGCTGACTGGGCGGTAATTATTTGGGTCCTCTTTTTTCCCCTTTTTGAAAATGGGGACAACATTAGCCCTCCTCCAATCGATGGGGACTTCTCCTGTCTTCCAGGACTTCTCAAAGATTATTGCCAATGGTTCTGAAATTACTTCTGCCAGTTCTTTTAATATCCTTGGGTGTAATTCATCTGGCCCAGGAGACTTAAATTCATTTAATGTTTCCAGATGTTCCTGTACTGCCTCCCTGCCTATTCTATGTTGCAATTCCCATCCTACCTCATCTACTCTTTGTCCCAGCAGATCTCTTTCTTCCTTTTGGGAGAAAACAGCGGCAAAAAAGGTGTTGAGTAGTTCTGCCTTTTCCTTGTCTCCTGTTAGTAACTGGTTATCATTGCCACGCAGAGAGCCTATCGTTTCCTTATTTTTCCTTTTGCTGTGGACATAACTAAAGAAACCCTTTTTACGATCTTTAATCTTCCTGACAAGTCTAAGTTGTGCATTGGTTTCCTATAACCTTCTGGTTATCAAGATACAAAATGAGGGAAGTGTTTTTGTGCAAAAAGAAAAAAAGTTGCTGTAGTCTTTTAGTCTAATGGACCTAAACAAGCATCACTCATAGGAAGAGTTGTGTTAGAGACCTTGGTTTGTTCCATTCCTTTGGAAGGAGGAATTGTTTCCCTCCCTTTGTTTCCTTTGCTGTCACTTTTCTGCTATGAATTGTCTGCCTGTGTTCTTTCTTCTCTGAGTGGCATTAACCCGGGAGTGTTGTACTGATATCATGCTTGGGCAGTATGTTCTAGCCAAGTTGATTATGTTACAAAGGCTGCACTGAAATTATATGAAGGAGCCATTTCAAAGTGAAGGTTGGGACCTTCTTGAGTGCTTGAACCTGAGAAGAAATCAAGTAGGGGCAGGATCTGTTCTTGATAGACAAGCAAGATGGTGGAGGCCTTGCAGGGACTTTTAAAGACCTTCCGAGAGTATCTGCCTTGTTAACAGAACAAGCAACACTGCACAGTAGCCAACTGAACTTGTGGATTCCGACTCTGAAAATCAGAATATCTAGCAAACCACACTTACTCCCTTGCAAATAAAGCAGATCTACATTTTTATTCTAAGAAAATCACAAAGCAAGCATTTATTACAGAAATACATTACATTTTTGCATGCTCAAGAAATGTTCAAGGTGTTCTAAAAAAGGCATTTACCTTATATCAATGATGGCGAACCTTTTAGAGACCAAGTGCCCAAACTGTGATTTAAAACCCAGTAATTTTTTGCAAAGTGCCAATACATCAATTTAATCTGAATACAGGTGGCTGTGAAGGGGTGATATCAGGTGGCCACAGAAAGGGCTCCGAGTGCCACCTTTCGCACCCGTGCCATAGGTTTGTCAACACTGCCTTATATGGTGTCCAAAATGCCTTATGTTCAAGCTGGATTCCAAAAAGGAAAAGACACAGATATTATTGAAAATATCTGCTGGCCATCAGAGGACATCAATAATTTAATATACACAGATAATGCCATCTTACTTGCAGAAGGGAGCAATTTCTTGAAGCCGCTGAAAGTAAATGTGGAAGAAGAAAATGCAGAAGTAGGGCTGAAGATGAATATTATAAAAACCAAAATCATGAGTATATAACAACTACATAACTTAAATGTAGGAACCAGAAGAAGGTTGTGAATTGGAATGGTAGCAATGGAGGAATTAGAAAAGGTCATCAAGTGTAAGGTTCTGTCACTGGAGACCAAGCCCAAGATCATCCACAATATTCTGCTCCTTATCACAGATGCTGGAGAAATTATTCATTTTAAATATGGTGCTGAAGGAGACCTTTGCAAATATCCTGAATTTCCAGAAAAAGAAATATGTCAGGCCTAAGTCAAATCAAGCTTAAACTATCTCTAAAGGCAAAAATAATGAAACGGAGGCTGTCTTTCTCTGGACACATTGTGAGACGACAAGATTCTCTAGAAAAGACAATAATGCTGGGAAAAGGTTGAAGGCATCAGTAAAAAAAGAAAACCAAACAAGCTGGATTGACTCCACAGGAAAAAATACCGGTGGATAGCTCAGTGTTTTAGGCACCTAGTTTAGGAGCCAGAAGCTGACAACGTAGTTCTCCACCACCCCTCGCTTTGACAGGGGTTGGGTTTGATTTTAGGATCCTTTCCAGCTTTGCTGTTCTAAGATTAGTATAATAGGAATCCTAATTCTAGTGAATTAAGGTGGGTCTACAGGGAGCCTTGGCCACACTTCCCTTCCTGAGAACAGAGGAAGTTTATCTCCTCTGCCCTGTCTTAAAGAGTATAATACTGTATAAGAAAATATTTTTTTTTTCAATTTATGGCAGCTAGAGGTTAAATATTAGTTTTGTTACTGCCCCACCTCTCCCCAGGCTCATAATATAAATGTATAACCATGCAAGTCAACATTACTTGATTATTTTCCAATTATCTATGGTAACTTTTCCTCCCAAGAATCAGAAGAACTGTATTTCTCATCAGTAATATTATCCTTTTTTCAGATTGAGTATTAATGGGGCTGTTTTCTCAAGAATTCTTTAAAGCAGCAATAAATCTTTAGTATATATAAATTATGCATCTTTGGACTTTCTTCAGGCAGGCTGAAGAAAAGCACAAAATAAAAAAATACGGCCAGAGCTCAAAAACATGTAGAAATGATACTGAAATAAATATGAGTATTATAGATAATAGGTCCCAACAAAATGTTAATGGAAAATTGGAGTTGCAAGCTTAGTATTGTTATTAAACTTGGATGTTTGGATGCTTTTATTATGTCAAAGTTCTAATTGTTTAAGAAGCTACAATATTAGAAAGGCAATTTGAGAAGTAATTTTTGTAGGTATGTGCTTTTAGGTGTCAGAATATAGATTAATAATGGGAAAAGAAATAATAAATCAATGATAACTAAAGGGTAGAAATGTAGCAAGTTAATATTTTCCCCTATGCTTCAAGAAAAAAAGGGGGGAGAGATGCTAAAACAATATATTTGACTTTACTTGTGAGTCTTTTCCATTAGGCTTTTCCTGAATTCTAAATATTGAATTAATTCAGATTGCCCAAGGGTACTGAATATAAATTCCATTGTATTTTTGTTTATTTTTTGTCAGATTCTACCTACATAACTTAATATTTTGTAAGTTCATTTAAAGGCCAAGAATTGTACTTTCTAATTCAATATCATTGTTTGAAGTAAATATATGAATAAATAAAGCTATATTTTACATAATAAAACATAAAAGAAAGTTTGTAGGTCTAGGTGAGAGGGGAAGAAATACAGAAATTATAAGAATATTTTTAAAAAGCATTCTTGTAATTATCTTAATACCAAAGCATTTATAAGATGTCGGTTTTACATAATATCTCAAAGCTCTGAATAACATCTTCCTAGCATTTTCCTGTGGGCATAGGGTTCGTTTTTTTGGCTCCCAAAACACCACATTGCTCAGTTGACCATGTCTTCAAGGCATAGGTCGACAATTTGCATGTCCTTACTGACAGTGTCTTGCCATCTGTATTTGGGTTGCCCACATGGGCAAACCCGACCATCGATTTTTCAGGTAGTAACCAGTTGGGGCAATGGTTGCAGTGCTGCTCTGAGGACATATCCATGCCAGGGGAGCTGGCTTTCTTTCTTCTTCACTGTTATTGATATCACACCTAGTTTCTGTCAGATAGCATCATTTGTGATGTGGTTGAGTAGGGAGATACCCAATATCCAATGGACCATATACATTTCCATGGCATGGAGGTGGCTCTCTATGCCTATTGTTGCTGCCCAGCACTTTGTGCTATACAGTGCAACTGATCAGATAGTCATCCTATAAATCTTGGATTTGAGGTGGATTGACATTCATCTATCAAGAACCACACCAGTAACTTCTTGCCATCATATCCAGGCCACATTCACACTTGCTCGCACATCACCACTGATGCCACCATTGCATTGGAGATGGGAGCCAAGATACTGGAAAATATCCACATTATTTCGTTTTGTTTTGTTTTTCCTTCATTTATTTGTAATGTTCCATGTATGGTAACAGTCTCTAGGTATTTAGTTTTCTTAATCTTTAGGAAGAGCCTGAAGTGGTTGAGGTGGTCATTCCATGTCTGAATTTTCCACATTCCTAGTGGTAGTAGCAAGCATGGCATTGGCAGAATAGGGACCATTTGCTGCAGATCTGGTGTGATGGTATCCATCACTAGTATACTTGGGAGCAGTGACAGTTCATAGCCTTGTTGCACTCTAACCATCACCAGAAAACTATTAGAGAGGACAGCTTAGCATCACACATGGCTGCTGCTGTTCTTGCATAGCATTTTTACCCAATTAGTGATTTTGGTACTCCATGGTTATGGAAGGCACACCGGATCAATTTATCTGGAACACAGCCAAGTGTTCCACCTTGGCTCTGTTTGCAATGACATAGTTCTGTTGTTTTTCATATGTTTTTTTCTGCTTGACATTTTATAAAGGCTCTCTCTTTCTCTTGCACTTTCTCCTGCACTTGTTCAGTTCACAATCATGCCTGCTTGTCAATATATTAGTAGTCTGATTTTGTGACACCAAGGCTGTCCACAAAAATTGCAAAAAATTACAAAAGAGATATAATTGATCATTACGAAGAAATACTATATTTTTAAAAAAATATGTTTAGTTATAAACCCAAGTCCACATAAGCTTTTTCCCTCTCTTTAAAGGACATTTAAATACAGTAAATCTTGCTGTTATTTGGCTGGGTGACTTATCACAGACAGTTCTGTGATTTGATACTGGAAATACACAAAACTTGGAGAAGTTACTTTGTTTATATAACATCTGGAACCTCTCCCTACAAGTAATCCCACAGTATTTTTAACCAGCACTGAACATTGAATTCACATCATAGGTGAGTAGCACATGAACACGAGTGGTTATTAGAGATGGACAAGAAATGCCAAAATGGCATTTTGTTTCAATTTTTGTTACATTTGTTATTGTTTCATTTTGTTTGAAATTAAAATGAAGCTTTTTTAAAAAATGTTTTGTTGTTTGTTTCATTTTATGTTTATTTTTTTAACTCACACCAACCAGCTGGCCCAGAGACCGGGTCGGTGTGTATTTATTTATTTATTTATTTATTTATTTATTTATTTATTTATTTATTTATTTATTAACTCATCCATGGGCTGGGTTGGCACATTTTTTTAATTATTATTTTTCTTAAACTCACACCGACCAGTTGGCCAGGTCAGCATGGTTTTTTATTTTTCATTTCTTTTATCCCGCACTCAGTAGTGCCCGATCAGGTGGGGGAAAGGGTGGGCTTTTAAAACTTGTTTTCCCACCAAAGCCCTGTGCTACAGCTGATTGGCGGTGGCTTCTGTGGTGTGGGGGGGAAGCCCGTGGTTTCCCAGCCCAGGCACGTTGGGTGGGGGAGCGCTGGCTTTTTCCCATAGGAAAAAATGAAAACTTGTTACCAAGTTACTTTGGTTTTAGAAGATGTCTTTTCAACATAGTCAAGATCATTTAACTTCTAGAAGCTGACAAAACAGTACAGCTCATCTTTCTTTGTCCCATAATTATAATTGATTTTTATGCTCTAGAACACTTTTACTTTTTAAGCATAATCTACAGAGGCTTGTTAAGAAAACATAAAACCTAATGTCATCAATGTTTCTTTCTTCCCTGTCAAAGCATAAAGTTCAAAGCTCTTGAAGTAATTGTAATGAGAGACATTGATAGCCATATTGAAAATGTCAGCAAGATTGTTGATATCTGTTATAAAAAATGCACAATAAAACCAGAATTTATTGAATAGGCAAAAAAGAGAGTCCTCATTTGAAAGATA
Organism: Phrynocephalus versicolor; assembly: GCA_023846285.1. Taxonomy (NCBI): domain Eukaryota; kingdom Metazoa; phylum Chordata; class Lepidosauria; order Squamata; family Agamidae; genus Phrynocephalus; species Phrynocephalus versicolor. Next base: position 57,734,332 of record JAHTLZ010000204.1, on the reverse strand, counting down.
TTGTAGCATACTTTTGTGATTTATTGTAATCTAGTCATCACTGCTATGAAAGTAACTATTTGATATCTCCTAGGACCGCGGAGTTTTAATCTGAATCATGACAATAAGAAAATGATTATATGGAGCCTCAGGACCATGGATGTGGCCTGGAAGCATTAGCCTGCCCACCAGGGCAGGACAAGCACAGGAGGGAGAGCAGCAGAGGCCCATAGGGGAAACCCAACACTCCCGGACATTTCTGTATTTTACCAAATTGCTGAGAGCAAGATTATCTGGTGGCTTCAGTTCCCAAAGAGAATTTTTGGCCTGCTCCTACAATTGGCATTCAAAAAGGAGTGGGTATGTCTTCACCCATCCCACTCTTATTTGACAATAGGTCTGCATTGCCAAATATCATGGTGGAGGGGGCAGCTTTCAGATGAAAAAAGGGCTTCCTATAATGACATTCTCATCTACACAGTAAACACAAATATGGTAACACAGGTGGCATTCATTTGCATCCTTGAAGAGATGCACACACAGGCCTAATAATGCAATGAATCTCTAAACTGAAAGGAAAATTGTGGAGGCCATACACTCTACAAGCAGCAACATAAATGCCTGATACATCACAATGTACTGAAGCCAAGTCAAAGGCTGCATCAGGTTGTTTGAAGACAATATATAGCCTGATGAGCTCAGTCAAAAACCCTCACCAGTGTCTCAGCAAGTATGCAGGAGTGGCAATCATGGAGCGTAATACTCCACTATGACTGGACCTTGGCTCTTTTCTCTGCCCTATGACTAACATGAATTTACACATCTGCTTGGTGTCACAGCAATTGGTAAAATATGAGGTACAGTCCTATAAATAAAGGTTGTTTGGCTATGTGTCCGATAATAGTGTCAGTTAATGTGAGACTTCATGTGTCAATATTTTATTCCTATGGAATATTACCTAAGGAATAGAGTGAAAATGGAGGATGAAGTCATAAAGGTCTGTAGTTCAAAATTAGAAGATTGCAGAACATGACAGCTTTAGTAGATAGGAAAAGAGTGAATACAGCTTGATAAATAAGATGGCAAAAGGCAGAACCTGTAAACATAGAAAATATAACACTGCGGGTCAAGTCATTATGTGACATTGATCAATGCTCAGTTAACCAGCATTGGTAGCCTGTAATGGGGACTTATTGGATACTGTACAGCTATTTAATTAACTGCAAGGACTAAATAAGCAGAGATTGCACTCAAGGATTGTGCCTGATTTCATTTCAAGATACATTGTCTTGATATGGACATCAGGAAGCATGGTAGAAAGTGAAAATGAAGGGAGCATTGCCCTACATGAGCACCTTTGATTCTTAATTGGAATACAGTATTCAGAAAACATCAGCAGAGAAGTAGGAGAAGACTTCTCTTGCTTCCTGTGGCTAAATGATTACAAAACAACATCGGTCATGCATTCCTTCCTGGGCATTTGCCTAAAACATGCTGGAGCTAACTTGTCCAAAAATACAGGAAGGCTAGGACTGTGCGATTCTAATTCAACTGCTACTCTACTGTTTCTCGTAAATATCTGAAGCTCTATCATTTTGAAGTTGAACCAGTGAACCAACAATTGCAAAGTCTGGCCACGAAAATATACAGGAAATGTGGTACAAACCAGCTCATTGTGAGACCCACAGTTTTTTAACCTTACTGTGTATTTCCAAATGGCCAATTTACTTGCTTCATGCAATCTGCAAGAGTGACTGATCTCATATTGAGACGGTGCCTCAAACAGGTGCCTGCACTGCCCTGCCTTATAAACCATCAAAGCAATTTGAAAATCAATTTGATGTTTGACAGGGAGCCCATGTTGCTCCCGTAAGGTCCTAGCAACATGCTGAGACCACTTAGTGTGAGTCACATTCTGACAACAGCATTTTGTTTAATTTTAAGACCCTGTAGACCTTTATTTTATTTATTTTTCTTCCACCTCTAAATTCTTCCTACTCTCCTCAGAATGGACACAAAATAAACTATAATAATAGTGTGACTGAGGGGGTGAAAGCTCGAGACATGGGCTGTCATTTTATGTGAAGAATTGCTAGCTTTGATTGACCCCCTAACTTGATGATATCATTTTGTCACTTGACATCCACACATATATTCCATTATACCCTGGAGTCTTTCCTCCATCATTATGACTTTTTTCAATTTGATGGTAAAATTTTACCCCAGAAGTTAAAATCTGAGTTTCAGCATTGAAATTTGACAGTTTGGCTTTATCACTTGTTTAAAGGAATGGTGTCTAGCCCCATACATTATTCATTTATTTTAATTATATGCCATATTTCAGCCTTTATAAGTCCTAGAAGAATCTTTCTGGTAAATGTAAAAAATTAAAAATAAAACAAAATAGTTCAATCAATACAATAAAATTGAGAGTGTTAAAAATCAATACAAGTAATAAAACAGGATTTAGTTTATTTTTTCTTTTAATGTGCTAATGAGCAAGCGAAGATACTTGGGGCAGACAAAAGATAGTGGGAATTAATAAAGCAAGTTATAAAAAGGAAGAGATTAACTTCCCCTTCTCACTCAAGAATATACAACTTTTGTTTTCCAGCACCAGCCGGGAGAATCAATTACAAATATCTAGTTATGCTAGGTTTATTTGCAATCTAGTTACTTGAAGCTAATTGTTTATAACTTCAAGGATCAGTAGATTACTAATGTTTAGATATACTCAGTGTGGCATGGCGGACAGAGTGATAGCTTAGAACTAAATGGGCCTGGGTATATATCTCTACTCAGTCATAGAAACTCACTGGGTTATGTTGAACTGGTAAGCCATTGCTTAAATATCTCAGGTCTGAAAGAGTGGGACATATATTATGTAAGTCCATTAGGTTTCCTCCCAACCCTCCATGGCCTGGGTCCTGATTATCTGGCAGAGCGTATCTCCCGACAATCAGAGCTGGCCCGACCCACCCGTTCCTCTATGGCTCTCTCACTCCGGGTGGCCACCCCCAGGGAGGCCTGCAGGGTCGTAACTCAAAAACAAGCCTTCTCGGTGGTCGGTCCATTGCTTTGGAACAAGCTACCCAGTGAGATACACCAGGCTCCCTCATTGGAATCCTTCAGGAAAACCCTTAAAACCTGGCTGTTCAGGGATGCCTTTGGCGACTGCTAATGTGGTACCAAGTTGGGGGTTTTTTCCCTTCTCTTTTTTCATGTTTGTTAAGTTTTTGCCTCTTGCCCAGCACTATTTTACTATTTTATATTGTTTTATTGATGTCTGTTTTTAAGCCTATTGTGTGAACCGCCTAGAGTTCCTTTGGGAAAGGGGAGCGGTATACAAATGCAAAAATAAATAAAATAAATAAATATAATTTAGGATACTGACCTCAGAAGTTCTCTGCTTCTTACTCCAAATCACAGAGATAGTGAGGAACAAGAACCAGTAGGTGTGCAATGGCAGAGGAATGGCAGACACAGTCCCATAGGTAAGAATTAGAGATGGGCACGACTTAGCGGCATTCCCATTTCCGTTTCCGTTACTCGGTTCCGTTACTCTACAGAAACGGTAACGGGAATTACTCCGTCAGACTTCGAGCTCGAACCGACAAACGAACAATTTTTGTCTGATTTGTCGTGCTCGTTACTTGCATCGCGTGATCGCGCGATGCCACGCGGCACAGAAAAAAGTTTTTAAAAGTTAAAAAAACCTGGTTCCCGGCCAAAAAACAGGCGGAAATATGCCTGCCGTGCCTCAGGGCACCTACCAGAGGGGTGGTTCCTGGAGGTCCCCGGCCTCGCCCCCTCCTCCCTCCTGGGCTGCTCCGGTGGGACTCACCGCAGGCTCGCAGCAGCAACAAGCCACATGGCACGAGTCTCGCCGCCGGCTCAAGCGGCACGGACGGCACAGGAAAAAACTTTTAAATTCTCCCCCCACCCATTCCCGGGCCAAAAAGCAGGCGGAAACATGCCTGCTTGACTAAGGGCGCAGGGCACCTACCGGAAGGGGGGTTTCTGGTCTGGAGGGGGGGTCCCGGCCTCCCCCCCTCCGTCCTGGGCTGCTCTGGTGGGACTCGCCGCAGGCTCGCAGCAGCAACAAGCCGCATGGAACGAGTCTCGCCGCCGGCTCAAGCGGCACGGACGTCACAGGAAAAAACTTTTAAACTCTTCCCCCACCCATTCCCGGGCCAAAAAGCAGGCGGAAAAATGCCTGCTTGACTAAGGGTGCAGGGCACCTACCGGAGGGGGGGTTTCTGGTCTGGAGGGGGGCCCCGGCCTCCCCTCCCTCCGTCCTGGGCTGCTCTGGTGGGACTCGCCGCAGGCTCGCAGCAGCAACAAGCCGCACGGCACGAGTCTCGCTGCCGGCTCAAGCGGCACGGACGGCACAGGAAAAAACTTTTAAACTCTCCCCCCACCCATTCCCGGGCCAAAAAGCAGACGGAAAATGCATGCCGTGCCTCAGGGTACCTACCGGAGGGGGGGTTTCTGGTCTGGAGGGGGGTCCCGCCTCCCCCCCGTCCTGGGCAGCCGGACTCGCCATGCCATGCAGTGCGGGCGGGGGATCCAAAATGGGGTGGCGAACGCAATATTGTTTTTGAAATCGTGGTCCAAAAACACACAAGCACAACAGAAACATGCGGAAATTTATAAAAAGCCAGATTTTTCACAGTAGCAGTGGGTTTTTTCTTGCAACAAAATGTCTCTCCTCTCCTCCTCTGTCCTCCATTGATTTTATTTTATTTTATTTTATTTACACCTGCGCAGTGCGCAATGATGGGCTGGCCCAGTGGCCTGGCCAGCCATGTGGGAGGGGATGACCATGCAAGTTTTTGGAGCCATCCCACCTATCGCATGGCCACTTGGCCATGGAGACTTCTGGGATGTGCCAAAAAGCCCCCTAAAACCTGCCCTACCCCCTAACCCCCTAACCCTAATCCTTGACTCCTTACCCATACGTCACAGACTGTCTTCTTAGTGGGTCAGAGAGGCACCCAGAGGTGCAACCCAATAGCCCACCGTAACCTTACCCGTCAGTAGCCTAACCCTAGCCCTTGCACTAACCCACCTTAACCCTAAGCCAGATCTACTTGCATTGCACTACACGCAAGTACGATTCCCTTCTTTGTGGGACATGGCAGGTGCGACCCAGTCCTCGAAGGGTCGTACCAGTGGACCAGGTGGTCTCACTGTCTGCAAATGGTATGCATATCCATATATGGTTATGCATGCCAATTTGCAGCAGCAGGTGAGGAGGGGAGACCCCCATGTTGAGGGGTCTCTTGGAGCCTGCTGCTGCCCCGTCCTAGTGGGTGAGGATAGGAGGCACCCACGGGTGCCTCCAGGAGCCCACTTTCCCTTTATAGCGGGCCAGAGGAGGCACCCACCCCACAGAGGTGCCTCCAGGAGCCTGCTACCCCCCCCCCAAAAAAAAACCAGTATAACGACAACGAAAAAATGAAAAAACAAACCGACTAATTTTTGCGAAGTTTCACGAAAAACGGAAACGAGCCGACACGGGCTGCCTCCGACACACGACAACTGGAAAACGTCATTTTCCCTAGTCGTGCCCATCTCTACTAAGAATTATACCAAGTAAGCAGATTTTCGGTGGGTTTTATAGTTATAATGACGCACAAAGATAATATTTCACTACAAGAACCTTCTGGTTCACAAGTAACTCTAAGCCAGTGGTGATGAACCTTTGGCACTCCAGAGGTTATGGACCACAACTTCCGCAGTCCTTTTTCATTGGCAAGGCAGGTTCAGAATTCTGGGTGTTGTGGTCAAAAACATCTGGAGTGCTGAAAGTTTGCCACCACTGCTCTAGGTTGTGCACTAGTACTTCTAATATCAGAAATGGGCCACTATATTGGAGTGGTGAGTATTTTCTTGCATTTCTTCTATTCTTCCTCCTTCAACAGTAATTCCAATCAAAGTATGGTAGCAATATACAAGAAATTACACCTTAGTATTAAAAACTCTATCTATCTATCTATCTATCTATCTATCTATCTATCTATCTATCT
>JAHTLZ010000204.1:57704262-57728311 GCA_023846285.1 Phrynocephalus versicolor | reverse complement strand
TCTATCTATCTATCTATCTATCTATCTATCTATCTATCTATCTATCTATCTATCTATCTACAGTGGTGCCTCGAGTTAAGAAATTAATCAGTTTCGAATGCATTTTCTTAACTCCATTGCAGTTAAGAACTCCATCCCATAGGAATGCACTGGAAACAGATTAATTTGTTCCAGAGGCTAGAAAAGAGACAAAAAAGCTCTTTATAAAGTGTGCATTAAAGACATGTACAGTGTGCATGTTTTTAAAGTGCACTGAACTGTTTTGTAGCATGTTAAAAAAAATTAATATATGTCGTCTGAAATGTTTATTTTGGATGAGTCATGTCCACATACAGTGTTCATGTCTTTAAAGTACACTGAACTGTCCTTTAGCATGTTCAAACAATTAGATATGTGCTGTTTCAAATGTTTATTCTGGATCAGTCATGTCCCTGCACAGTGTGTATATACTTAAATTACACTTTATACAGAGTTTTGCACAAAAATTGGTGTTTTTATCTCATTTATAGCCTCCAGAATGAATTAATCCATGGAAATTGCATTTTGAGATAAGATTTTTTTTGTAACTCAATTTTTTCCTATACCACAGATTTTTATTCATAGCTCTTATTTTTCATAACTTGGGGCATTCATAACTTGAGGTACCCCCTCTCTCTGGAACAGAATGTACTTCTGAGCTAAAACCTTACTTATGGTTTTAGTAACAAAGAGGAACCATATTTTTTCCCTATAAGATACATTTTTTCTCCCCTCAAAAGTAAGGGAAATGTCTGTGTGTCTTATAGGATGAAAGGGGGGGGGGATGCTGCAGCCCATAGCTCCTTTCGTCGCTCAAAGGGAGCCATGAGCCACAGTGGGGGCTTCCAAGTGGCTGCCATGTGTTAGGAGGTCATTGTGGCAGCAACTCCCAGGAGCATTCAGGGCCCACAGCCCTTGGTATATCCCAGGAGCTACTTCAAGGAGGCACCTTCCAGGCTGGGCTCAACCTCTGCCCATGGTGGCTGCTGCTATGGCTTCTTCTGTTGCTCAGCCCATTCAGCTCCCTGGGACTCTGCTTCATCTGCCCAGGGAGGGGCCCAGCCTGTACTCATGGCTCTTGCCTCCTCCACCACTGCCACACACTTCAGTGGCTATTCTACTTCCTGGTTGGCAGGGATTACAGGCAGAGAGCACCTCTGCTGCTGCTGCCTCTGCCTCCGCCGCCACCCACCTTGTTCCTGAGGTGGTGAAGAAACTGTCTGAGGCCCCAAGGTGGGTGCATGGCCCCACTCCGTTCTGCTGCAGTGAGGGGGGAGATATCGTACCCTCACCCCCAAGCATGGCAGCACAGTGGGGACAAGCCCAGGCTGCAGGTCTCTATGGCAGCGGCCACCGGGGGTCCTTTTTGGAGGTGTGCCTTGCTGCTTTGAGCTGAACAGCACCCAGAGTGAGCAACCAAATGAGCAAGCCAAGCAACTACCACCACCACCCTTGCCTCCCCTGGGTTTCCTCTTCCCACTCCCTCACTTTGCTGCCTTATGCTTGGGTGCACCCTGAAAGGAGGTGGGTCCCATCACAGCCACTCATGTCCTTTTGGGGAGTGCCCAAGCTGAAGGCAGCAAAGCAGAAAGGGAAAGCTTCTACCTCCTCTTTGCTGCCTTTAGCTTTGGCACATTAGCTTTTTGACAGCCAGCTGGCTTTTGCTGCAGAGACCACAAGACCAACACAGTATGTATGTGTGAATAATTTTTTTTTCCACAGATACATACCTCTAAAAACTAGGTGCATCTTATGGACTGGTGCTTCTTATGAAGTGAAAAATATGGGTAATTTTTTCAGGTGAAAATGACGGTAAATTAGATAACTGAAAAAATTTGGCATGCATATTTCAGAGTGTCATGGGCAGTCTGAATAAATTCAGTTTCCTTTCCATATTTTCTGACAAGCCTTCCTCTCCTGTCATAGTAACATGGTCCGAAATTAGATTGCAAATTAAATTATTCCTTTAGCAAATCCTGCTGAACTAGCTGCTCTCACCTTTTGGTCTCTGTGCTACATACTAATGGCTTTTCAATGCTCGTGTTAATTTAGGTGAAAAGGATCTCTCTCTGATGACTGTTGGTGTCAATCTATCCTATTACTTTGGCACATACTTTTACAAAAGGTAAGCTGGTAATTATAGCTGAGTAATTACTGTGTAAAATTTTGACTTCAACATAACCTAGCCTCGATTGTGGAAGTCTGGGGACTGATACATTGTAAGGAGTTTGAACACAATGCTCACAGTAACATGAAAGCATAAGATGAAGAAGAAAATCTGTTCCCTACCTAGCATCCAGCTTCCTGCTTTTAAATGTGTATGCTCCAAATTTACTCTGCATGTGTCTGCTTTAATATATACAGTATGTCTTAAAATGGTAACACTTATAACATTTGGTATAAAATAGCAAGGAGACTGTAAATCCCAGCCCAGCCCAGCCCAGCCTAGGCCAGACAAATGATAGCAGAGTAGCATGCAGGATATAGGGTCATCACTTTATCTCACCTCTACAGCAGTGCACAAGGCAACTCAGAATCATTATGAATCCTGATAACTCTGATTTCTTTATCATATGAAGACTGGCCCTAGGAATGGGGGGGCGGCATATTTTAGTTTATTTTATATCATTTTACCACATCTATTCATACAAAGGGAAAAAAAAGACCAAATCCTATCTTCCACTTTGGTTTAAAAATGTGTCTGCTTTAAAAATAAATTAAAAAGTTGAGCTGATTCTTGACATTTTTTCCTCGTTGATCGGATGAGGTCTGAATGGATAACATACACTAAGTATGCCAAAGCGGCTATTATAACCCTAGCTAACGAATTCAAGAGAAAATATGTCTGGCAGGATGCAGTCTGAGTATGTGTTGCGAGAAGGCAGATACACAGGGAGAATCCATCTGTTGCATGGCACATGCCAGTTTTCTCCGTAAGCTGCTACTACAAAGATGCTTTCACAGAAGACAGAAAAGGGCGAAGGAATGTGATACTCTTTGGAAGCACGGTACGCCCTAGCGAGACCACAATCTTTTGAGCCGGGCTTCCCAGAACCTACCGATTAAGAATGATTTTTGGGATCTATTTCACTTCCAGAAATAAACACATTTATTTTAGCATTGTTTCCATTAATAAATAATATCACATACAGTCAAGTCAATTATGACCTATGGCAACCCTTTTCAGGGTCTTCCAGGCAGAGAATACTCAGAAGTGGCTGATCAAACCACTGAGCAATCATGCCAGTTACTAAGCATGATCCAATACTCTTTTCCTGGGGGGTGGGGGGTGGGGGGAGGAGGAGGCATATGTAAGGCAACCCATGTCTTCCTGTACACATTCCTGTAGCTGTGATGGTGTTTGTCGTCTTATCACCCATATGCAGAACTGACTTTAGGTTTGAAAGCCTCACACTTGTTTTGTTTTCATGCCCAAGACAGACTCTGGTGTTTTGTATTTGTATTTGTTTGTTTGTTCCCACTCCTTGCCTACAAGGCGATTTTTCTGGTGGTCTTGCATTTGTATTTTTGAGCAGATAGTGCATGTAATACAAATACTGCACCCTGTACAAAATTATAGCCATTTTGCATGGACTTTTGAAAATCAGAAATGCTGGTTTGTTTGTTTATTTGTTTGTTGCATCATCCCCATCAATTTACCAACCCTTCTCTCTCTCTCTCTCTCTCTCTCTCTCTCTCTCTCTCTCTCTGTGTGTGTGTGTGTGTTTGTGTGTGTGTCTTTCCTTATACTTAGCTTCACAAAGGGGAAAAATGAACTTTCTGCAAAGATATTTTGTGAGAACTGCAGAAATGTGAGAAATTTAAGAATGCTGTTTCATTTAGATGACAGACGCTAGGGAACTGGGCTAAAAATTATGCCCTGATGTGTCTTTTCGTGCCATGACAATTTAAACAAGAAGCAGGAGGTGTTTACAACAAAAGACCATTGTGGGTCTCATTCTCCATTTGTGGCCCAGAGATCTTACTTGAAAGGAGAGTAATAGCTATCCATGCTTTTGAGCCACTGCCCTGCAGATAATCTTTCTTCTCTTCTAACACTGCTCTTCTGTAATTCTGTCTCCAAGTTTGGTGGTTTGAGAAGGCACAAGAATTCCATGAGATTTCAGCTATAGATGGGTACGAAATGCCAAAATGGCATTTCGTGCTTGTTATTCGGGCCCTGGGACCCACTTCGGGTCATTTCTGTTTTTCGGGCCCCAGGGACCCACTCCGTTTTTGGGAGGAGGACGAGGAGAGAAGTGCAGGGATCCGCATGAGGCGGCAATGGCAGGAGGACCCAATGGCAGCTCCCCCCCCCTTTGGTACGAGGTAGGGCACTTTGAACTCTCAGGCGCGCTGGGTTTCTTCTCCTCCCCCAGACACAGTTACCAACTTGCACCAGCAATTAGCCCAGCAGGGGACCCGCACTACAGCTGATCGGGGCTTTTTAAAAACAGCTCAATTTCAGCATGTGCCATCATAAATGAAAATGAACAGTAACAAAGTTAATTTTCTTGTTTCTGTTTGGTTCGAACCTGACCTGTCGCAATGGTCGTTATTCATACTGTTATGTAACAGAACAAATAACAGAGAATGGTAATGAAAAAATGGTTGTTTCGTGCCCATCTCTAATTTCAGCCAGGACCCTGAGGCCTGGAACTATAATTGTGAACCTCCCACAAAGCCTCTACTGTAGTGTTGTGGTAGGGAAAATGACAAGTTTCACTCTAGGCTGCTTCATATACACATGGAGGAGAAGACAGAACAGATGTCAAAATAATAGTGAAGTTGTCATACTTTGACTATATAAAAATCTTTGCCTAAGCATGACACTTTCTACCCTGTCAAAACAACAGCCATCTCTGCAGGGCCTCCCACATCACAGCATCCCTGGTAGATGCCCAAGGATATTTTGTACTGATGCCAGGCCCATCTGCATCTATCTGGCTTCTACATGACAAAATTAAAGAAATTATTAATTTTAAGTAATGTGTAACATTTACTCAATAAAGGCAGTGGCAGTTACCACAGGAATTTTTTAAAATTAAAAATCTACGTTTTTAAATATATGTTGTTCTTTAAAATTTTAGCATTCTCATCATTGAATATTTTACTTACAAATATTTCATTCCGTATGTGCACATTCTACTTGCTAATGGCAATGGCAAGGTACACAGTCACACATCTCCTGTATTCTCAGTCTGTCTGTCTGTTTCTTAAATGGATACATAACCCCTTCTCAAACCTTGACCTCAGCTAATCTCTGCAGATCAGGAATGTTGGGGGGGTATCTGAAGAGGAGATCCAGCTGTAAGGCCATAGCCCCCATCCTAATCTGAAACATTAGTCAACCATATAACAGAGATGTGATAGTGAAACCAAAGCTTGTGGGTGTATCCTCTACCACTACAGAACTGGAATGACATAAAGTAAGACCAACACTGGACTTCTATTGATAAGATTTCCATCTCTGACTTCAACTTAAAGTGCTGATACTAACCTTTATTTATTTATTTATTTATTTATTTATTTATTTATTTATTTATTTATAGAACTTATATGTCACCCACTACAGAAAGGTCTCTGGACAGCTTACAATTAAAATGAACAGTTAAAACAGTTAAAATGTTAAAAAGGCAATGGACAATTAAAAGAATATAACCATTTAAACATAAAACACTAAAATTGCTACCAGGACCACAATCTATGTTATGTCAGTTAAAAAACTTCAGAAACAGGAAGGTTTTTACCTGGCACCGAAATGTCACCAGAATTGGTGCCAGGCAGATGTCACTTGGGAGGGCATTCCATAACTTGGGGGCAGCTGCTGAAAAGGCCCTAGACCTACAAGCCATCCATTTCACCTCCTTGAGGGATGGCTCTCTCAGGAGGGCTCCCTGGCTAGATCTTAATTGCCGGGTAAGATCATATGGAAGGAGATGGTCCTTCAGGTATCTAGATCCTAAGACATTTAGGGCTGTATATGCCAAAACAATCACTTTGAATTGGGCTCGGGCAACAACTGGTGGTAACCAATGCAGGTTACATAGAATCAGTGTGATATGGCCCATGGCAGCCCCACCACTCACCAGCTGGGCTGAACAATTCTGAACCAGTTGCTATCACCAAACCATCTTCAAAGGCTGCCCCACATAGAGCACATTGCAGTAATCAATACGGGATGTTACCAGTTCATGAGTAACTGTCATGAGGCTCCATTTGTCCAGGTAGGGGCACAGCTGGTATATTTTCTGCAGCTGGAGAAAGGCACCCCTGGCCACTGAGTCCACCTGGGCTTCCAGAGTTAGACCGGAGTCCAGGACTACCCCCAAGCTGCAGACCCTGTCCCTTAGGGGGAGTGCAACCCCATCCAGAACAAGGAAATGGCCCTGTAACCTGTCTGGTGAAGCACCCACTAACAACACTTCTGTCTTGTCTGGTTTAAGTTTCACTTTATTAACCCTCATCCACTCCATTATCCGGCCCAGACACGAGTTCAGTATAGAGACAGCCTCACCTAAGGCCTGGTTCCTGTGATCCATCTACTGCCAGATGAATTTATGGTCATAAATGAACCTGCTAGACCTGTGAGAGCACAAGTCTGGCAAGAGAGCACTGTAATCTTTTCCCATTTTCCCATCCACATGTGACTGTAGGAAAATCCCTGTGTGCTGCAACAGCAAAGATTTGGAAGGTTGTCCGGCAGAAATTCATTGAGTGCTCCCTCCCTCAGTCTCTTTCTGCTTTCAAGGAATATTTAAGCCTTTTTAAATTAATGCCCCAATTGTTTAACATCTAATGCTTTTGCAGCTGTTTTAGTTTTTTTCAGCTATTAGTTTTACTATTGGGCTTTCTTATTCATTTGTTTCGGTTTGTGGTTTTAAAGTGTCCATGCATATGCGTTGTTGTAAGCTGTGTACAGATAGATACAACAGAAAATGAGTAAATATATAGATAAAGGGATGGTCTCTATTATTTGGTGAAATTGTTTGATGTTAACAAGAAGTGGCATTTTAATTATTTGATTGTTTGTTGTTTTTTTTAAAAATCCCAAGTCAGCCCTTCAAGTTATGAAATGGAAATCCATAACTTGACTCATTGCAACGTGGCAGATATAATATAGTAACATGGAGGAAGGTATACAGTATATGTTATGTAGCCTACTGTCTAGATACTGCATTCATTTTAGGACAACCATCTGTAAATTACACAGATCTCTTTTAAATACTGACTTAGGGATTTGTACGTATGGCAGCTTCTGGATAAGTAGAGGAATATTTTAAGTGCAAAACTTAAAAAAAAAACTAGCAAAGGCTTAAAGGATATTTCATAGGGTAATATTACTTCAGTGAGTATATAAATCTGACTAATGCATTGTTTGTATTTAATATTTTACTGACAATCCTTCATTTTACATAAAAGAGAAAAATCAGTATCACTTCTTCCCTCCATTCTACCATTTGATACATGCACTATAAAATATAAAATTATTATACATATTGCTGTGCCTGATTAGTGTATTTTACTATTTCTCCTGAAACTGACCACATGTGACATATATTTGGCACTCTGTTGGAATAAGGGAAAGGATTCCAGAGATGTCCTTTCTGGTTTTTCAAGTGGCTGGCATGGCTGTTTGATATGTAGAGCTGTGTTAGCTTTGATAAATATGCCTGGGTTAATTCTTAGAAAAGTTTTATCATCACAGGGCAGTGATGGTGAACCTTTTAGAGACCAAATGCCCAAATTGCGATTCAAAACCCACTAATTTTTCACAAAGTGCCAATACGGCAATTAACCCTGGTGCATCCAGGGTTGGAATACCTGCATCTATTAGTGGGACAGAGGGATAGGTTTGGGATAGTGCTGATGTACCGTGCTCCCCACGACTTGGCACCATCCCTTCCAGAGCTCTCTGACTTCGTCTCAGCATTGTTGTTGAGGTCCCTCTGCCTGTTGGTGATGGGTGATTTCAATGTACATTCTGGGATTGGATTGTCTGGAGTGGCTCTGGATTTCATGGAGTCCATGACCTCTGTGAACCTATCCCAACGTCATCAGTCCCACCCATAGGTCTGGGTGTTCCCTGGACCTGGTATTTTCCCTGGGGAAGGAATGGAGCCAGCTCATGGCTGAACCCCCAGTCCCCACCTCTGAAAGTCTGCCCAGGAGGATACCATGATCTACGGTATCAAAGGCCAGTGACAAATTGAGGAGGACCAAAAAGGTGGAATAGCCCCTGCCAGCCTTCCTCAGGAGGTCATCATACAATGCAACCAAGGCAGTCTCAGTCCCAAGATGTGGCCAGGACATGATCTTCTTCCAGGTACGACTGGAGCCGCTGGGCAGCGACCCATTCCACCACCTTACCCATGATGGGAACATTGGCAATTGGATGGTAGTTAGACATATTGTCCGTTGCCAAGCCAGATCTCTTAAGAATGGGCTTGACCGCAGTCTCCTTCAGCTGACTAGGAAAAATCCCATCACTGAAGGATGCGGTCCAGACCCTTGATCACTGCCTGGCTGCATTATTGGAGTGGACCAGGATCAACAGGCTGAAACTGAACCCCGAGAAGACCAAGGTTCTGTTTTTCCGGGGGGGGGGGGTACCTGATGGGTATAGTGGCCCTCTTCCCAGTCTGAGTGGGTCCACCCTCCAGCTGGTTGAAAGAGTGAAGATTGTGGGTGTTGTCTTGGACCTGGGACTGTCCCTGGAGTCCCAGGTGGCAGCCGTGTCCAAGTTTGCCTTTTACCAGTTTAGGCTTATTGCCCAGATAAGCCCTGGTCATCTCAAGGATTGATTACTGCAACACTCTCTACATGGGGCTTCCCTTGAACCTTGTTCAGCAACTGCAGAGGGTACAGAATGCGGCAGCCAGATTGGTGGTTGGTGCGGGTTGTTTTGACCACATCACCCCAATTCTGGCTCACTTGCACTGATTGCCTCCCGGATAAGGTACTGGTTTTGGTTTACAAAACCCTCCATGGCTTGAGGCCTGAGTATCTGGCAGAGCAGATCTCCCAAATGTCAGCCTCAATCCAGCCCACCAGAGCATCCTCTTCACTCTGTATGGCCACCCTACGGGAGGCCTCTTGGGTTTTTACACATACTCGGGCCTTCTTGGTGGCTGGCGTGCAATAAATTTTCATGTGAAATCTGCCAAATTGAGTCCCTCCTAGCCTTTAAAAAAGCATTAAAGTCCTGGCTTATTAAGGAGGCATAAGGCGATCGGTAATTTTTTGTGTTGTGTTTTCCCGGTTTATTGTTTTCTTCTCCCTTTTTTAGTATTTTTAGTTTATTTTTTTTAAAAAAATCCTGTTGTTTATTTAACCCTTTATTTAATTTACATTGTTGTTTGTTTCTTATTTACATTTATGCAAACCACCCAGAGTCCCTTCTGGGAAATTGGTGGGGTATAAAAATGCAATAAATAAATAAAAATAAAGAAATAATACAGTGGTACCTCTACTTATGACCAGCTCTACTTACAAACAATTTGACTTAAGAGCAGAAGACCATTGGCATTTTAACTTCTGCCTTACAAATTTTCTATGCGGTCAGCTCTACTTACATTTTTTTTATTTTTTAGATTTTTAATTTAAATTTTTTTAAAGATACGGCTGCTCTACTTATGAGTTGTTCAACTTATGAACATGTATTTGGAACAGATTAAACTCATAAGTAGTGGTACCACTGTATGAGCTTAGTTCAAGCATGCCCAAACACTTATTCCCAAAAATTTGCTAACAACTTTGTGAACCAAATGCAAGTTGAAAGCTGCAAGTAGGACAGCAAGAAAGTGCACATATTGTCTCTTCTTCTTTCCCCTCACCTGCTAAGGTGACTCTGAACCATGGCCTCCCCCTCACCAACTAACAAGATATCAGAAAGGGCAATGAGATATGAGCAAATTTCTCTGCTACAAAGCAGGGAGTTTGATGCTCTTCAAGTATGTCAGTGCCTTTTTAGCTCTTAACAGGTTCATGTCATTGCTAATGCAAGAACCTCTTGTCCAGGCATCAAAACTGTTGAGTGCTTTGAGTAGCTGTGCCTGTGTGCTTTTATGTCTGAATCAAGAAGTGTGCTTTCCTTTCCTTTGTTGAGAAGTTCTATATGGGATTTAAAAGGGGGGAGGGACTTCCTCCTGGACCAAAGTGTTCTGAAATGATAAGACTGAGCTCCAGAATTGGAAGATAAACAGAAGTGGGGGGGGGGATAAGGGCTATAGTACTGCTGTGTTTCAGTTTAATTCCATGTTGGTTCTTATGCTGCCTCTCCAAAAGGTATATATAGATTATTTTGTATGTCTTAAACTGAAGCCTCCTCCTCCTACCATGAAAGGAAAAGTTTGAAAGACTGAAAGAATGCGTTGAAAAACTACTTCAAAAGACTTTGATAAATATATGCACTGAAGCGGAAAATATGTAGGAATTAAATAAGCACATGGCATTGTTGCAATTTGTTGTATTAGAACTTAAACCTCATTGAGAATGTTAGCTGGAATGTCCCAGACCAGACTCCAGAAGCAGATATGGCTACCCCAACTGAGACAAGGTTCGTGGGTGGAGCTTCTTTGCCCACTCAGATGGATACTTGGCACCATAGAGTTCAGGCCAAAAACAGATCTGGAGGGAGGGGCTGGGAGGTTATTTAGCCCAGCTCCTCCATTGCTCTTCTTTCTTCCTGATTGCGAGCTTAGCCCCACCCATCCTCCCCATAGTAAGGAGAGAATGAGCTTATCTGGTTGCTTTGGGGCCGGATGGGAATTGTCGGTCATTACTTAAATTGGCAAAGAGTAGCAGTGAGTTTTCACCCATCCCATTCTCCGTTCAGTGACATGTGGAAGGGCACAGCTACCCACCTTGCTTTAGAGACAAGCAATTCAAGGTTGCTCAAGATACTGGTGGGATTTTCATGTCTAAATCATCAGCACAAATAATTGTAAGTTACTTTATACAAAACCACTCAGGACAGGAAACAACACAGCTATAACATAATAAATTATAATATTTTTCAAAGGAGTACAGTACTCAAGTTGTGATTGCAATGACATGATGCCATACATAACTACCAGTTGTGAAGACTATGCTTTCAGAGCCAGGGTATCATTCTACCTTTACATGGAAGCATTCCCATTGGATATATTTCCATTAAAAGTTAACATTCTATGATCTAACATACATGCATGCTTAAGAACTGGCTGAAACTAAGATAGACTGTTGGATTACGACCATGGAAATTCAGATTCAATTTTCTATTCAGTTTATTTATTCTATATATCATGTAATATCTCAGACCAATGTGCCTTTCAAGGGGGTGGTATGGATAAAAAAAAGAGGACAAGAAAATATTCCTTTGACTCCTTAGAGGAGGAATGGGATATAAATGCAATGGATGAATCTTAGTACATATGGTGAACTCTCATTCCTCTTAATAAACCCTGTATAGCTTCTCTCTCTCTTTCTCTCTCTGTCTTTCTCTTTCTTTACACCATATCTCAGCTAAATCATGTCTTCCTTATCTGGAGGTAGTTATATGTCAGATATCACATCAAATTTGGTTTGATTTAACAGTTTACCATACTCTGCACTTCAGCTATTTATAGAACAGTTCCTTGTTAAAGATTTTCCTTTCCAGGCATCTGTATATGACTTCTGCTGCAACATGTTTCCTAGTTAGAAAAGGTCAAAAATCAAAACACGCCCTACAGTGATTTAAGCATCAGTGACATGATTTCTAAGAAATTTGGCATTCATTTATTTCTGGCTGTATGACAGCTGCTTCTGAACCAATTGATGGTGACCTTTTACATGTAATCTGATGGACAAAATATGCATTTTACTTCCTTCCACCTCTTGTTGTCAAATCCTAACAAGGAGTGAAATCAAAGCATCCATTTTCATATCTAGAACTCAAAAGAGATGGGGACTGGAGTAGTACAGTGTCCTTTAAGGTATGATGTGGGCCTGCCTGCTTAGAAAGAACTTAACTCTGTCCTTTCCTTACTATTACTATTAGGTCAATCAAAGATAGCCCATGATATTCTTTTGTTTGTGGAGGAGAAAAAAATGGCATCTATCCGCCAAAGTCAAGATAAAATAATACCTTGGTTTATGAGTGCCTTCGTCCACTACTGTTTTGCAAGATGAGCGAACATTTCTGATCTGTTTTGCCTTGATCAACGAGCAACATCTTGCAATATGAGCACTGGAGCAGGTCACATGATCACAAGTGAGCTAATCTCTCTCTCTCTCTCTCTCTCTCTCTCTCTCTCTCTCTCTCTCTCTTTTCCCCTGCTGGATTGTGGGTGATTGTCTGGAATGTTCTGGCTCAATGAAACCCCAAAAACAGAGGGAGGAGAGGGGAAGGGAAGCTTCCCTTGCATCAGCCACAAATTTTTTCAAAGAGAGTGCAAATAAGGGTTTTATTTATTTATATTTATATTTTATTTCATTTGTTTCCAACATCCTTTCTTATTTTTCAAACCTTTTCTAGTAATGGGAAAGCTAGTCAAGTGTGTATATGGTCTCACATTGCATTTTATTATTGTCGCATTAAAAACAAAGTAAAATCCAGTTGTTAGTCCCAAGCAGAAAAGATTCTACAGCCAGGTAGCTAAACCATGGTGTGGATGTGGACTTCTAGCCATCTTCTTTTGTGATTTTTGGTGTTTTGTGTGTATATTATGTGATCTATGGGGCCCCAGAACAAATCATCTGATTTTGCATTATTTCTTTGATATACGAGTGCTTTGGTTTACAGGCATGCTTCCAGAATGGATTATGCTCATAAACCAAGCTCACAAACCTGCCTGTTTTTCTGGCACTCAAGACAGATAATCATACAAATCTTCCACTGAAAATAAAAAATGAATTATAATAATTAAGTAACTAATATTTGCCTTCCCTTTCATGATGGCCCAAACTGGCTGCCTGACGAAACTCTCTCTGGCTAATGATAGAACCCAACCTGGAAATAGGAGACAGATAGCAATTTTTCTCTACCTACTAAGAAAATTAGAAAGGATGCTAGTCTTCAAATGGATATTGGTCGGATTATTGATAACTCACCTCATAATGTAACTCTGTTGAAAGGGATTTCTCCCATACTGCAAGCTGCTGTCAGGACCAATTATGTGAGGTGGGAAACATATAGATTTATATGTTAATGTTTTAATGTGTAGGCACCTTCACTATAGCTTCTTTTCAGTCCCTGCACTCATCTTTGGAAGATCTTTTAGAAGCAGTAGGAGAGAGAATTAGGGCGTGGAAAATGTGGGGAAAATGTATTCTTCATGACCGATCAGAAGGATTATTGACCTACCTTGATTACAAATGCAGAGGTTTTAGCCTTCCCATCACAATCAACCTCAGGTATGGCTAGACATTTTTAACTACTGAAATTAGTTGGAACTCCACTTAGCGTCACTGAAAGGGAAAGGATTTATGATTGTCATGGCTATTGTGTTCCAGATCTAATCCATGGAAAAGAGCACCTCTTCAGATTCTCAGTAGTTCATGAGCTCCTCTATACAGAAGAAATGCTCTTCAAGAAAGTGCAGAATTGACTGTGATTTGCATGTTGGCCTTCTTGGCAGATTTCTCCTTCAGGGATCAACAGCTATCCAAGATAAGAAGTATGCCATGAGCACATGAAAAAAAATCCAGCAAAACCTGGATGGTGTCCACATTAATTTGAAGAGCACAGTAAACAAATGACAATTTGATTTTCTATTCCAATAATAATATCTGGTTCCTGTCTAATGTCCTGGTGGTGGGGTTGGGGTGGGGAAGGAATAAAGCATAGGTATCTTGGGGAACTTGCTGTCTGCTTTAAGGTTTCAACCATTATGTGCATATTTATCTTACCGGGGAAGGGGATAAATTAAAATATAGGATGTAAATTAATGATATGATGGAAGATAAAGTTACATTTGAAAAGCAGTGGGATCTTTAAAAACAAGGCATTGGCTTCCTTAACTTCTTTCTGAAAAAAGATTTTCACTCATAGTAATAAAATAATTAAAAGGAGTAAAAGAAATATTCTGAGTACCAACAGCACAAATGCGGGTGTTACCTAAGATAAAAAATGAGAAACTCCTATTTATACCGTCTTTCATTATATAACAAGTTGTTGAAGGAAAAGCTAACTCGTCCTCTGATTTATTTTTTCTATCTCTTCCTTCCAAACTGTGAATGTGTTGATAAAATTTTAGTTAAATTTAATTTATATTCAATGAAGACAGACAGAAAATGGCTAACAAAGTGCAATGAACAATAAATTGTTTTTTGGAGGAAACCTGCTTTTCTTATTAACAGTATGCCCTACCAGAAATTGTGAAGGCGATTGAACAATGGAATTTAATAAAAAATAGCATTTAGCCTAGACATGCAAAGGCCTTTTCAAAGTTAGGCAGACATGTGTAAAAGCAAATTGTGAGTCTCCAGTGCTTCGAATAAAGCCAATATACACCACACAATTTTCTACAACAATGGTTCCCAATCTTGGATCCCAGATGTTCTTGGACTACAGCTGTCTGAAATCTTGGCTAGTACAGATAGTGGTGGATAATTCTGGTGGTTTTAATCCAAGAACATCAGGGGACCCAAAGTTGAGGACCACTCAATCAGCACTATGAGCCAACAAATTGTGGGTGTGTGGGCATGTGGGTGTTGTGACATTAAGTTAAAACCAATTTATTGCAATCCTTAATAGGGATTTCAAGCTAACTGAGATATTTTAAGGAGTGGTTATATCAGTTCCACATCCTCAGAAAGTTTTCATGGATGAGTAGGGATTTGAACCGTGTTGTCTAGGGTGCTAGTCCATCATTCTATCCAATATAATATACTTGGAGTAGACAGAGAAATATTAAAAACACAATAAGAGAATAAAAAAGAAACCAGCCTTTCCATTCCAGGCTCTTACATACTGTATCTTACCTTGAGCATCTGCCCTTAACCATTCTACATCCTTTGTGTCTTTTAAAGCAGAGGCTTGTGAGATTTAATTATCTTTTAGTGTATATTTTTCTGCGGTGCATTTATTTTTGTGCTGAAAATACGGGGACAAAAACATGAATGCATCTATAAGGTACAGGTTTACATCCATTATTGCAAATAAGGAAATGACACGTAAGGTGGCAATGAATTGTTGTCCTTTAGATGGTCACATATACTCTATCCTGTGTTGTATACAATGGAGCAGACAGTCTCATCAACCCCAAGCAATTTGCTTAGAAGAATACTCAGTTTGTGCTTTGGAGAATGCATGCAAATGACACATTGAAGGCTACCCATTACATTTGCTTTGATTATGGACTTTCAGTGTCACTGCATTATCTAAAGCCTATGAAATGACACAGGACCCATTAAGACAGTTGAGCTGTAAAAAGCATTGATAGCTATTTTGACAGCTTCTGCAATGGTGAAATAAAAATTGTATTAATCAGTCACTTTCAAACCTAGCAATAATAGATGTGCAATTATGCAGGTCAAGTATTTTTCTTTTGTTTCTGCCTTATGCAGATCTTGCAAGTTCAGTTCTTCAGCTCAGTGGTAAGCTTCTCTATATTGTCTTGGGTGAACTCATGCCTGTAGAACCCACACACCTGTCATCATAAAAATTAGGAATGCCATCTGGTCCTCCAACCTACTTTGTGCCCAGATAAGGTTACACAGATTGTTCCTGACCTACCCAGTGATAATCTGGATAGCTTTAGTCCCCCAAAAATAACTTTTTAGGATTAGAGGCATGGCTACATCATTATTCATGATTTGTGTAGGGCATTCTTCAACCTTACTCCTTTCATCTAAGAGGCTACCTCTGCAATGTAAAATAGGTTTGTGGTGGGGATATATCAGTCCTTAACATTTGCTTCATGCTATGGGCTCCCTCCACTAAGACATTTACTTCACGTCCCTCTCATCGCGGTTCATTGCATGACAGCGAGAGTTTGTCCCGACCACGCCCCCTGAACTTGGATTTAAGTGTGATGAGCCATACCTCTCCCTGACCTCAGGAATTATCTTGTCTTGGTTCTTGTTTTGAGATGTGAAGTAAGGCTCATCACGCAATGTGTGCATTCTCCATCTAGTGGCAGGAGTGCAAAGTTGCATTCTCCGGTACAATCCCAATGGCATTAACAATGCATCACAGAGAGGGAAGAAAGCATAAAACCTCTAACTATGCTGCTTAACGCATGAAAGGCAAAGTTATGGAGAATCAAACTATCGAAAAATGGAAGGTCAGACCAAAAAGGGGGGGGGGAACGAAGGCAGGGAAGCACAGATGTTGTCACGAAACAAGGACGTGAAGTAACAGTCGTCACGATACCATCAGTCATGCCTGTGGGTAAACGGAAACAGGGACAGAACCGGGACAAGGCCACCTGACCGTGAATGACGTTATTGTGAAATGAACGTAATTTCAGAACAAGGAAGGACGTGAAGAATAATATGATCCTCTCAGAAAAGCCAAGGGCATGAGACTATTATGCCTGCTGGAGACACCCAGTATGAACCAGAGTACTGTAGATGCCTTACAGGGTGAAGGATCCATCCACCCTTCCCAAGGACCGTCTCTATGTTCTCTTTCCATTACCCATTCTTTTCCACCTCTTTTTTCCTCTCCATCGCTCTCTTATACAATACACATAAATAACAAATATACTGTCCTAGATGGTGCAGAATCAATCAACAAACCCATAGGACTAGCAGGGCCTGGGATCCGAGCAGGAAGATTGCATCATCTCCAATTTTTTATTGATAGTTTATGATTCTCCAAATAAGTTTTCTGAACTGATGGCCAGCCATTACTGCTGCTATAGAAACACAATGAACAAGTAATTTAACTGCTGAAAATCTTACCATAATTAATGTTGCATTATAAAGAAAATGCTATAAAAGCACTTAGAAAAGGCTGCCCATATTACCAAGGAAAATCCATCATGGTTATTGCAGCAAAATTAGTAGGGATGGAATTAATCATGTTTTGAAAGATAGACTATGGTGTTAACGAACATGGTTTAAATATCCTGAGAATCAGTACTACTAGATGTAACTTCTCAGATAAACTATGGATAAAAATACAGCAATGATTATATTAAGCATATAGCCAGAACTTAGACATACTCTGTTACAAGTAATTACAAGTTGTAATAAATTATTTTTGGGGCAACAAATAATGCATTGCTTGTTGTAGCTACAAGATGATGTATGACTACTTGTTGTAATTACAAGAACCACTTACCAAGTAGTTACAGCACTAATTTTAGATGTAGCCACTAGCCAGTAATAACTTAGTTACGTAGGTGTGTGGGTTAACAACTGCCTACTTTTGAAAGCACATTTTCAAACTTTATAATAGGAAGCTTTCTGGTTTCATTCAGTTCTCTTCTTAATCCTAACTAGCAAGCAATTAGTTTTCTTTTCTGTCAAAGGTGAAATATCAGAGGGTATTTTTCTTCCCAGAAATAAAAAACGTGTATTTATCTGTATTTTTCTGTATGTTGGTAATGACAATGTGTGTAAATAAGGGGTAGTGCAATGAATAATATATGTGATTGGAGCAATGATAAAATTAAGGGTGATGAGGTTGCTGAGAAGTAAGGGCCAATATAGCAAATTTTATAAAATGAAACTTTCCAAGCTCTGTAACGAACTGAAAGGAGGGCAGTGCCACACTATTCAGTTACAAAACTGATCCAGTGACTCAAAATACTATGTGATTCACAACAATTCAGAGATAGCTCAATTTTACCCAGTTCTATGTCTCCATGTGGAAATGCAAATAATAGTAATTCCCGTTGACAGACCTTTTAAATCAACAATATTGATGACTTTTTTCCTGTTTGCTAGAGCTGGGTGCTCTTTGCAAGCATAAAAGACACCTTAGGAAAGCAGGAGTAAAATTTATGTGCTATATCATCACCCCACAGGAAGACATCTCTAGTGAGGACAGATTAGTGCATTCTCCAACTCACAAGGCTGAAAGGCTGGCTGGCTGTGTAAACCTAGGGATTGATTCCTAGCAGAGGAAGCATAATCATATTAGGAAGAGAAGAGAAGGCTTAAGCTCCCCCCTGGTCTGTGAGAACAATGCCAAATGAAGACATGCACTTTGAATAAGCTTAGCAGGTAATCTTCATTGGAAGCTGTCCTCCTCCAAGAGAAAGTAGCTGCTCAAATGCCTACACATGAATTGTGGGACCCCTCAGAGTTCTCCTCAAAGAGGCAGCTCAGCAATGCAAGCAACTGACCTGGGACAGTCAGACTGTTGGGAAAAATGAGTGTGATGAGCTCTTGATTTAGAAAAGAAATAAAGAATATAAAAGACAAGAACCCTGAGGCACTTTAAAGATTAACTGCTACGATATATTGTGTCAACTTTCCCTACATTCTTTGTTTCTGTTTTTGACTGGTCTGATGGCTCCCAATTTCGGACTGTGTTTGATGCACATATTTCTGTCTACCACTTGAAATTGATTGATTTGGGATCCTTAGCTGTTACTAGAGTGGTAACAACTCTAATAAGGGGTAACAACTCAAGTAAGAAGAGGGGAGGCCTTGCCTGAAATTTCAGAATGAGCGGCTTCTTCTAATCAGACCATATTTTATTTTATTTTTTTAAAATATTTTACCCCACCTTTCTCCTTGGAAAAGGACCCAAGGTGGCTTACAATAATGAGGAACAATATACAGCCCATAACATTTAAGAACAGGGAATTAGAAAAGGCATCTTAGAACATTAAAAAGGTAACATTAAAGCTACAAAGAGCATGCAAAAAGAAAAGGAAATCCATTATGAGGGGTGGAAACTAACATGGCAAACACTGTTGTTCTTATGAAATCAGTTAATGAATTCATGTATGGTGATCCATATAAAGGCACATAGTAAGTAGTCCCTCATTCAGGGAAAGCTTGCCTGAAGAGGAGGTCTTTGCCTGCTTCCGGAAAGACAGCAGTCCTGGTCTCCAGTGGGAGGGAGTTCCAAAGTCTGGGAGCATCAACAGAGAAGGCAACTTATAAGTGCTGGCTGACCCTGTCACTAGATAATCTTATCTGGTTTATCTGCTTACAGTCAGGTAGCTTGACACTTGCTTTACTTTAGCAGCCTAAGGGAACTTGAACTATAGTGAACTATAGCTAGACTATAAATTAGAAGCCTCATATCAACTTTCCTCAGACTGATGAAGCTACTTGGATGGGTAGTGAAACATTTCATTTTCACAAGAAAATGTCCAGTTGTCATGACTTAACATCCAGATTCAAGTGAGAAATAGACTCTGGTGGAAACTGGAGTAACTCTAATATTGGAACAGATAGAGAAATTAATTAATAGATTCTCAGTATCAGTTTAAATAAAGGCCACATTACTGTTGTACACAATGTGCAATAAAAATTGTTTGTAGACGTGAAACAAACTCCCCTGTCATACAACAAGTAATGGATGAAAGAATCTTCATGACACACTTGAAGTTGGGAAGAATCACACAAACCAACAAGCCTGTGCCTTTATGCCTCAAGGTTGCACTGAAAGGTTAGTAAGAGGAGCCAAGGAGGTAGAGGTCGGTGGGAAAGAGGGACACTATAAATTGATATTTTAAAATGATATTTTGCTGCTACAGATTCCACAAATGTATATGTTTGTTTATTATCATAGCAAACAGCATGCACACATCCCATGGAACATGTCGTTGGACAATAGAACCATGTCACCCTCTTAATAACTGTGGATTTTTTTCCCTTGGAAATAATAGATAAATATGAATCTCCACAATGTAACCCTTCATCACCCTTATTCTGACAGAACTGAGCTGTAAAATTTTAATGTATAATTTTTCAGTACAAGAACTCCTCACATATGCATGATTGGACGATAGCTTTCAAGAACAGCATCAATGTGTTGTTCTTTTAAAAAAAATGGAACTACAGTTTTATGTTCCCCATAACTTAAACTCGAGTGGCACAAAATTCTACACAAATACAAAAGGAGCTCTTGATAGTTCTATTTTTTTGAAGGTGATGTTCCAACAGGATGTCCATAAGGGATTGGAAGTAATTTACCAAACCAACTGTAAGTCCCAACAAGATTAGAAAAATTGTTATTACAGCTATAGAAATGTGGCATTCAGATAAACAATGCCCAACAAACAAGGATATGTTCATAGCTGACACATTTTGAAGTGCAACCCCAGGTATTTACCCTCAAAGTTAGATAATTTGTTAGCAGATAGGGTAATGATAATATTTGCAACAGGGATTGCTTTGCAATAGTTTGGAATAGTGGAGCACGGTTAGATCACTCTTTCCATTCAATAGGAATCGCTTATCAAGCTTCTGTCATTGTGATCTACTCAACCTCATGTTGGCACTTGATTATGTTGTTTTGATCTATTTAGTTGCAATGTGACCCTCCCCATCTCATTCCCCACCTCCTGCATTCTGTTTTTCGATAGCTGGTTGGGAAAGAGCCTGCTTCTATTTGCTTAAGGATGATCTCAGGCAGATTAAAATAGTGGAGTCAACATGTAAAGTTTGTTCATTTTCAAAATGTGATGATATCAGAAAATGAAATAGGAATGTGGAACACTGCCCTTTTTATTGAGAAAAGTTAAATATTTCCTATGTAATTTTATGAATCCCAATGGCGGGTATGTGTGTCTTATCTTAGACTTCCAGATTGACAGCAGGAGAAAGGGTGCCAATCTTTTTATATAAAAGTCCTGTGTGGATGATAATCTCAGTGTTAGCAGTCAAGACAGTCTACAGCATCCTCTCGTGTGTTCATTACCACACACTCTGCAAAATGTGATACAAATTCAAAACCTAATTTGCAAGTTATATTCTTGAGTTTGGATTGTCCGTTGGTCAGAATTGCGTTGAAGAATGTCGTTTTGCTTCATCATGAAATATCAAATGGAGCACTGCTGTACTCCTACGTTTAGGGGTGTAATTAGAGATGGGCACGACTCAGAAAAATTGTTCATTTTCGTTTTTGTTTTCGGCTAGGGGACTGTTTCGGCTCGTTTCCGTTTTCGTGAGCTAATTTCAAAATTTTTCGTTTTCGTTTCCTTATGTAACGAAAATGAAAAATTTTTCGTTTCTTCCCATTTAGCTCCATTATGTGTTTTTCCAGTAACGAAAAACGAAAATTGGCTCGAAATTAGTCGTTTCGTTTCCGTTTTCGTTCCAGTTCTGAGCCGTTTTTCATTTTTCGTTTTGTTACGTAACGGAAACGAAAAATGAAAACGAAAATACCGCTAAGTCATGCCCATCTCTAGGTGTAATGAGTACTCAGAAAATGCCTCATTATTAGCAATTATCTGAATCTTACCATGCCAAAACTCACCATGGAAAACCTCCTGCTGTACCAGCAAGACTTCCTGGCTTTCATTGGAAATTATAGCCCAGTCTTGCCCCCATCATGCCCCCATACCCTTTTCCACCTTTTCCCCTGCTGTCCCCTACAACACTTTTGAGGAATTCACATCCCTGTTTGTGTGGTGTTTTTGTAACTGTTAAGGCAAGTCTGGATGGCCTTTAGTAGTATTAGGTTTTTAAAATCTAAGAGTCCTGGGGGAAAGGTGGCCTTTTTCCCCCCAGATAAGCTTTGATTTTCCCAAATTTCTTGTCACATAATTTAATCTGTTCTCTTTTTAAAAAAGAAATTAACAAAGCAGAAAGAGTGAGGCCACATTAGAATGAGCACTAAAGGCTTTTTGGTTTCCAGAAAGCTTTTAAAATTGTCAGTTCAGACTTACAAATGCCCAGCTCACAGTACCACAGTCACATACAGAATGACTTATGTCAGGGCAGCCATTCATTGCTTATTAAAATTGGTGAGCTCCAGCTTAGAGTTATTTGAAGAATCTGCAGACTTTGAATTACAGAGGAATATGTGGTTGTGCACTCCATATTACAATTCAAAAACTTCAGCTCTCCTAGGTGAGCAGGAAGATCACAGTCCAAGTCAGAAGTTGAGCTCAATTACGTTACTGCTAAGTCGGTATTACAGACAAGACCTGCGCAGGGTATTATTGAACAATTCAATGCCTGGGCCATCTAATTTGCAGAAGATAATGAAACGTGTCATAATCATTCCCACTGAAAAGACTCTTCTGGAGGTAATTTTTCATTGATGACAAACATATGGAGTGACAAAAGGGAGCAGGTGTGAAATTGTCTTCACTAATACAGAAAGCTTTCGAATTGTAGTGAACTTTCTGTTGATACGTCATCCATTTCACAGACTTGCCCTGGAAAAAGCACACATAAAATTAGTCCTTCTTCAGGATGCTAATCATCCTAAGCTTAATTGTAATGGCATTTTGTGCTTGTACAACAGTTTTCAGTCCCCTGAGCCAGTGTGCATAATCAGTCACCAGATTTTTTTGTGTGTGGAACTGCAATTAGGAGGCATAAATTTCTCCTTCCATATTGCACAGGTTTTCAGAACACTGGAGGGCTTTTGTGTATTGGTCAAAAGATATCATTATTACTGTCATTCCAGGGAGAAGGAAATGTTTACTGTTCCAATGAAATACTACTGCCTGAAAGAGTATTACTGGAGTGGGCACTGTTACCTTTTTGTTATTTACCCCAAAGGGATAAATGACTAACTATATCTTACACATATACAACTGTATAGCTAAGATGGGTGTTTTTTAAAAAATAAACTAAAAGCCATGTTGCTATCTAGCAAGTTCCTGTCTAATTGTTTCCCTACTGATTGGTTATTTTTCAGGTGTGTTTTGTGTTTTTGTTTTAATTTATAGTTGCTCTTCCAACTTGCTTTTGTCTCCATAAGGATTTCTGAGATATATTTCCCCTCATTGTTATAGTTCTGGAAGCCTATAAGGGAAAGAGTTTGTAACTGAAGTCCTCTTTTAACAAACACCACTCAAAACCTCACTCTCCATAGGTTGCTTTTAATTAAAACAAAAGCTGAAGCAAGAATGAAGACCACCAGCAACACTGTTGTATTGATTGATGGACTGATTGCATCTAATCTTTTTCAGCCCTAAGGTTCTGTACATCATGTTTTAACACTTAATCTTCTTCTCAGTAATGCTGTGAGCTAGTTTAAGGTGATAAGAGATCATGTACCATGAAGTCAACTAGTATGATTCATAGAAGAAGCAGTAATTAGTACTTAACAGTTCTTAAGTCCAGCTCTCCATTCATTAGAGTTTTGGTTTTGTTATGTGCTATCAATTAATCACGGACTTATGAGAAGAGAACACCTTGAATGAGTCACCTCCAGAACATAGTCATTAACATCCCTGTTCAGTATTGCTATATCTAGCCGGTTGCTACCTTTGTGGTAGTGGTTTGCAATCTTAGGTCCCCAGGTATTCTTGAACTAAAACTCTTAAGTGCTTTAAACAGTAGCTGAACTGGCCAGGATTTCTGGAATGTGCAGTCCAAGAACATCTGAGACCAAAGTTGGGAACCACTGCTTTCTGAGTCAGACCATCTCATGCTTGGTCTTCCTCTCTTCCAGCTGTCTTCAACTTTTCCTAACATTATTCTTTTTTCCAAAACTCATGTCTTCTCATGATGTGCCCAAAGTGTGACAGTTTCAATTTCACCCATCTTGCTGCTAGAGAGAGTATAGGCTTGATTTTATCTGGATGCATTTTGGTGATTCTGGAAGTCTAGGGTGTCCATAATGTCCTTCTCCATCACTTGATTTCAAAAGAATCAATTGTGGCGTTTCTTTGCTGTGCAGCTTATTGGCTCTCATTCATAAAACTGCTTGCTGTCTTTCCCATTCAAAAATGATGATATGAAACAATCTTGTCTCTCCTTCCCCTGGACCTTTGAGTGTACACTTGTATGGTCCTGCTTACTCTGAATGTTATCAGGTCCATACCCAAGGATGACAGATTTTGCAATCTGCATTCTTCAGGTTTTGAGAACTATGATGGAAGGTTAAAAGGCATGAAGGGGGGAGTATATTCTGGGCAACAGAAGTCATCCAAAGTAAAGAAGCTGCTATTCTTTACCTTCAAGCACCAACTCA
>JAHTLZ010000204.1:57661889-57695191 GCA_023846285.1 Phrynocephalus versicolor | reverse complement strand
GATAGATAGATAGATAGATAGATAGATAGATAGATAGATAGATAGATTCTGTATCCATGTAGCTGCAAGAAACCATTTCCTTTCCAAAAATTGCTATCATCATGATCCAATGATTGGCTGATTTATCAAAACTATTATTTTTGGTTGGTTGACTGCCATGTTGTCACAGTGAATGCATGTACCAGTAATTGCTTGTTAATTTAATTTAATACGATGATGAGATATTGCAGTGAGTCCTTCAGAAAGGTTACCTTCTTTTGTATTGGCTCATTCTCTGAGTAGCACTCCACACGGCATTTCTGTGTAATGCTGCCAGGTGCCTCAAGACTTATTGTTCATCTTCAGTAGCATTGCACTAAAATAAATTTATGATTACCTCAAATAAACCAACAAAGAAACAAAAGAACAAAAGTTGGAATCAAAGGATTTATTCGGAAGATGGGTGGTATAGAAATATAAAAATAAATAAATAATTTAATTTAATTTAATTTGCAGCAGTAGCTGTATTTTCATAACACAAACAATGACATTTGAGTGGAACACTTACTCATCTAACATTTTCTAAAGCCCTAGGATGAATGAAGCCGAACAAACTCCAGATTCACTGTGATTTATGTGCATTTCCCATGGATTATGTCTTCAGACAGAAAAATATAGTTCCTTGAAGGGAAATGTGGTGTACTTAAGTACTCCTGACTCAGATGTGACATTGTACCATACATTCACATCCCTCTAAATTATGGACTATTTATGCTGGCAGGTCTGGTGTGGTGACAGGCAGACAAGTCCAGGGGCACCTCCCCCTGTTCCATACACACAATAGGTCACCTTTCACTGAACATTTCTGACAGCTGGTACACTACCTTCACCACTAGTGTCTTCTTTATAAAGTTCCAGCAATATATTTAAGCCAGTTTCCCTCTATGAACATTTTAAAAAGATGAGAGAGAAAGAGCAGCCTGTCTTCTCGAAATTCAATTCAGTTCCTAACTTTGAACTGACGTGATGGCACATGATTATCATTAATTTGCAGAACACATGCAGATGTGAGTAAAAGTTATTCTGAACATACAAGCCTGAATTATCTGACTGTTGGTTAAGAACAAGAGGTTGCAAATAAGAATTTAAATTCAGGTATTGAGTCGTTGCATCTTTATTATATAACACATGCCACATTGGCCAGGAACATCTTTAATGCTGATGGAGCACATATTTCTTCTTTACGTCTGGCAAACGGTAGTGGCTAGATAGGTGATTATGCTGTAGTACCAGAAACATTTTATGAATGGTGGCTGAACGACAGTACAGAAGAACCCCTCCTATTGGTGGGAGAACAGTTTCAAGCTGCCTGCAGTGACTGGTGAAAAGTGCAGATTATAGTGCTCCCTTTCTTGGCCAGTTCTTATAGCAAAGCAAAGTGTGCTGCTTGTATACGTCCTTATAGCGCTTAAAGCACTCACTGGGCAGTTTACAATTCAATCATACAGGCTACACATTGCCTCCCCCCCCCCGCAAGCTGGGTACTCATTTTACCAACCTTGAAAGGATAGAAGGCTGACTAAACCTTGAACTGGCTACCTGGGATTGAACCTCATGTCGTGTGCACAGTTTTAGCTACAGTACAGCAGTTCAACCGTTATGTCACAAAGCTCTCTTTCATGGCTAGTTCTTGTAATGAGATTTTGGAAATACGTATTTTGGGATTTTTAATTTTTTTTTAATATTTTCAAATTTGTTGCCTCTAGGACCCAGGGACTCATTTTATAGCATAACAAATTGTTTCATGTTGGTTTGTTTAATTTCAGAAATTCTTCTAAAATTTCATTAATAACGATACAAAAAAATAGGAAGAGAGAGAGAGAGAGACAGACAGACAGACAGAGAGTTGAGGCTATATAAAGTTCTCTTATATTGACTCAGGTCACATATTTAAATAAAAAAATTGTGTGCTGACAAGTCAGTTCTGACATATGGTTGACCTTTCTCTTCTTATAGGGATATCCTGGGACTGTGCTGCTTATCCAAAGCTACATAGGCTGGCTCTTCTGGGATGCATAGTGAGGAACTGAACTCTCTAAGCTCCTGGCTCTGCAGCCAAAAACCTACAATATTTTTCAATGTATAGGATTACATTTTTGTCTAAATTTGTTAGACTAAAAATTGAGGGTCATCTTATGCACAGAAGGAAGCCAAGACAATACCACAAGGATGTGAAACTATAATTTTGAGTTTGAAAAGTCAAGGTTGTCTTATATAGGGGGCATCTTATAGACAAAAAAATATGGTGCTTCATTGAACCAGCCAGCAATGGAAATATGTGTAGTATCTAATTATTCAATTCAAATGACACTCTCAATGAAATATCAGTCCCAACACCAATAGGCAAGTTTTGATTAGGTAGGTAAGTGATTAGGTATTTTGAATGTATCTAAAACTTTGCCGTAATATTTGCATACTAGACAGAATGTCACAATACTTTGTGGAATAGCAGCAGAAAAGGAATCTACTCATAAATGCCGCCTATGCTGATTTAGGCATGAATATGGCCATTAATTTCAATAAGCAAATACTAATCTTGGTAAGTTATTAATGCAAGATTTTGGCACAGACACTTATTGAGAAATTAATATGACTAATATAGTGACCGATTCTTGTGACAGCTACTACTGTATTTACAATTCAAAGTATTGACACTCCAAAACAATTTTGTCAGTCCATTAAAATATTTTAAGATCCTGACAGTACTACAATGCTACATTTAGTTGATGTCCTATAGTTTTAAGTGAATATTTTAAAATTTGTATTGGATTGTTTTGGATGTTGTTCACATGTTGTTTTTTACATGTTCTTCCATGAGTTATGAAACTGGAGGGCAGAGATGTAGGGAGAGATGTTGGTGTCTCAACACACTGACACAATGAGAACACTTTTATTTTTAAAAAACCACTGCAAGATTTTTCTTTCTCCCTAAAATGAAAAAATTAACAGCAGCCCAAAATGTTTCTCCTTCCAAAAAAACATCATCAACAACAAAACACCAGCTTGAATTTTGCATTAATTCAACCTTACACATCATACTTATTATTTCATTGTTTCTTTGGCTGTTAACATTGTGGCAAGCACAAAATCATGCAATCACAGTTGGATTTATACAAAAGACAAAATATAAATAGAATTATTAAGTAGCATGAGTAAGTAAATAAGGCTCTTAAAGTGTTGAAACTATCATCATGATATCTTAAAAAAATACTGCTTCAAACCTGTACACAGTAAAAGTTTAAAGAAATGTCTGGTAGCCATGAAATCTCTTAATTCCCAATTTGTGGCCATTAGTTCCCCTACAGCCAAACCAGCTAATTCCTCCCTGCCATCTGCTATGTAACCTGCACAAAAACTAAACAAAAATGCTGTTTTCTCAACCTCCAGCATCCTTTTCCCTAGGCTAAAGAAGCCAAGTTCTTTTAAACTCAGCTCATAAAGTATGCAGATCTATTAAAGTGTTAATGTTGCTGTCAGAAATTTGAAATATGCACTGGGAATGCTAATTAAACCAGCCAAATTATTTCATTTTCATGCATTTCAGATGGGAAACAAAGTCACCTACAATATGTGACATGTTTTTTTTAAAAAAAAAAGCTAAAAATGAACTAAAAACAGTCATGAAAAAAATCCACACATACCTAAACTATATGAGAAGCATTGTCCTTTGGAATTTCTCACATATTCATTACCAGAACTTCTGTGCTTTTACTATTAGTTTTTACCCCTTTCTCACTATAAATTATCAGTATGAAATAATATATATATATATATATATATAATCAAAATGTAAACATGTCTTGCCACGTAGGCCAAGTCCTGGCAGCCCCTGGGGTTTTACACCTCTGGGCGATATTGAGCGCTACTTCAATCAGAGATGGTGCCGAGCCATAAAGTGCCTCTTTATATACTATAAACCAGGAGGACTGAATGCAGAAAGAGATTGGATGCAAGGAAGATGATGCAAGCCTTTGGACAGAAAGGGCACAGGTTCAGACACAGGTTCGAAAGAGAGTCAACAAGCAACATAAGCAAACTTCTGAGCATCTCATCTCTACAACATGGGATATACCCATGAAAAAGGAGTGCTGGCTGATGCAGAGAACCAGTGGAAACTGAAACACAGGAAATCTTTACATCAGTGCTACTTTTTCAGGTCTTTCTTCATTGTGTTAAGGTAATATAAACCAGCTAAAGATCCATCTTGGAACAAGATTAAGTTCCAACTCATTTCTTAGGGCGTTTATACACGACCCCTAAACTCCGGGGCAAATGGCTCCCATCTCCGGAGCTTAAAAATGTTTCCCCACCAGCTCCGGAGTTTACAGGAAATTAAGTGCGACCCCGCCCACCTAAGCGCGACCCAGCGCACTTT
The DNA here is from genome assembly GCA_023846285.1 of Phrynocephalus versicolor. NCBI lineage: Eukaryota > Metazoa > Chordata > Lepidosauria > Squamata > Agamidae > Phrynocephalus > Phrynocephalus versicolor. The sequence goes on along the minus strand of JAHTLZ010000204.1, from coordinate 57,690,777 downwards.
TCAGGTACCTGCTCTTGGGAGGTGAAAATTCCTTGATGCGGATGTGCCGGGCTCTCCTCGCTTCTTTTTGTTGTTGCTTTTTGCCTCCCGCCCCTTTAAGAGAAGGAATCAGGAAGTGACGGGGCTGGGAGCAGCTTCCACCAGCACCGGAAGGTAAGCCTTTATTCTTTTGTCCCCTTTTTTCCTCCCTCCCCTCCCTCCCCTCACGCAGACAGGAGCAAGGAAGTGCGGAGGGGTGGGGACGCAGGAACAACAACGAACCACCAAGATCTCTGGTCTGAATTTAAGGGGCCAGTGGATCTTAGGGGTCGTGTGAAAAGGCCCTTACAGTGAGTGCATACTTTAAGTTTAAACATTTTAACGGAGTTACCCTCCTATTACCTGAATAATGAATATAATCAGCCTTCACAGCTTATTTCTACCTTTTACTACTGATCTTTGGAATACTCCGCCATAGTAAGCAAGCGCAAGGGAGCCAGGGTAGGTTATGAGGTGCCCAAAAATCTATCTCCAATACGTTCAACATTGTATTTGTTGCCTGTTTCACTCTGCTAATGTTAGGACTTGTCATCATGTGAATTTTGCTTCCTACAGCTGAATTTCCCCTCATTCTTCCCTCACCCAAACTGAGGTATTGGTCTTCTAAGTTTGCAAATGTTTCAGATAAGATGAGAGAAAACTGTAGACCCAGAGGCGCTTTGTAGTATGTTTATAAAGGAAACATAAATTTAGGGTTGTTGGGAATTTTTCCATTGTGTTTGTGTTCCACAGTGATTTAGTACGGGGACCACACAAGCACTATATTTCATGGCTAGCTTAATTAAAGCATCCAAGATTTGTTTATATTCACATTTTGTTTTGCTGTACTCTGAATCAAGACCAGAGAAATTACAATACATATTTGTGTAGCTGTAGAAGCTGAATATTCAGTATGGCTTGATTGGCTTTCCACAGAAACAAAATCATAAGCAGGCTCCCACAAGTCACAAATGTCAATGTACTTCAGATATAATTATCATAGATACTGGAAAATGCAATTATACAACAAGTAATTAGTAGGCTATTACTGAGTAAAAACAAAAAGTAAAATGCAAAAGAATACAAGCCCTTAGTTTTTTGCTTGCTGTCATAATGTAGGGAAAATAAAAATAAATTTAAAATGGTCAAATGAGCTTCATAGTAGAACAGCATACAGAAATAGTGGAATTGAAAATATAACTGTGTGTATTTTCTCTATTTCATTTAAATAATTCCTTATGCAAGGCTTTGAATTTCCACCTGTTCACCATTTTTATGGCTTGTTCATATTTTGTTTGGGGGCTCCAGTAACTAGAAACCCACACCTTATTATCAATGGAATTAGATTATATTTGCTGTTCAGGGCTAGCTTTCCCTCAGAAAATTAGCCAGTGCACATTGGTTCAGAAGTAATTCTCACAGACATTAGTAGGCCTTATGTTTAGGCATTATGGAAATGGAATTATGGCCTAATAACAGCCTTGCTGTTTAGCAGCAAGAACAAATTATTTCCAGAGCACATGTACAGTACATTCCATTTATTAATTGAAAATATTCTTTCTTTTCATTTTGACTTTTTCAAAGCTGCAACACCAAAGCAGTGTACATTTGAGGAAGATTTAAATTGAGAGTCCTTTCTAAAATGCCTGAAAGCTATTAAAAATTCAGGGGAGGGGAAGAATTATTTTATTTGGTACTTAATTAACAACAAATAAGGGCCATGTTGTTTCACTGATTAGGCCACCATTGCAAGAACTGGACCCTCACTTTCTCTATCTTAACTTACTGTCAATTTCCTGTTTTCTTTCTGTTTAATGCACTGCGGCTGCTATCACTGCTGCCACTCTGAACTGGTCTGATTGCTTTTCATTTGGGCAACAAGAAAGTGGCAGCAGCCAGTAGGAACTCAGTAATCCAAGCCTTCAAAGAACAAGAGACACACCATACACTTTTTGTGCACCTAGCCATCTTAACTTGCTTTTTATATTGGGAGCTGTGTAACAAGTAAATTTCCCCAGATGTGGAATCAATAAAGATTTATCTTAACTTATCTTAGAAGATTCTGAAGTGAGGGGGAGAAAACTGTAGCAATTGCTGCCACATCAGTCGTTTGAATTCTAGTAATTTCTAAGCCTACATACAGTGCTTTGCTTAAACGAAACAGTTGAGTGGTATCATGACGGCAAGCTAAGAACTTTGAGCCTAGATGTTATCATTAGAGATGGGCATGACTCAAAAAAAATTTTTTTTGTTTTTCGTTTGTCGTTTTGGGGTCCGTTTCGGTTCGTTTTCGTTTTCGGGGATTTTCTGCGCATTTTTCATTTTCGTTTTCGTTGCGAAACGAAATGAAAAAAACAAAATGAAAACAAATTTTTTTCATTTTCATTAGCATTTTTTTCGTTGGAATGTGTCTGCCATAACGAAAACGAAAAACAGTTTTCGTTTTCGTTTTGTTTTCTGGAAAATTTTCATTTTCGTTTTCGTTGCATAACGGAAATGAAAAACAAAAATGAAAACAAACTTTCGCTGAGTTGTGCCCATCTCTAGTTATCATACATTCCACTCTTTTATTCCTGCACTTCAAGTTGGGAATTTTCTGAATTAGTAGCCTGTAACTGCCAGCCTAGCAGTTTGAAAGCATGTAAATGCAAGTACAGGGGACCCTCATATAACAAACGGTAAAATCTGTACAACATAAAAATTTCCAGAGATGGGAGAAATTTGCTTAACAGAATCGTCTATGGGGCAATTCCATACAATGGTCCCGATTAGGAATTACTCTTTTTCTAATACATTCCTATGGGCAATTTGTATAAAGGAAAATTTGCTTAACATAATTTCATTTGGAATGAATTAATTCCTTTATACTTATCTACCACTGTAGATAAGTACCGACGTAAAAAGTGGGAAGGTAAACAGTGTTTCATGCACAGAAATGCTTTCAGCCATGCCAGCCATATGGCCGCAGACTTGCACAAGACTGGCTCTTTGACTTAGAAATGGAGATGAGCACCACTCCTAGAATTGGACACAACTAGCATGCATGTGCAGGGGGAACCTTTACTTTTTAAAAACCTTTAACTTACATCAATACAAGGAAATGGTTTATATCCTGACATGGTCAATAAGTGCTAAGAAAGTCATTGGTCAAAGAGAATGTGAAAATATATTATATGCACCTGAACATCTTTTGATATTGTATTATGTGCATTTAAACATCTATATTGCATTATGTACTTTAGAACATATTTCTTTTATATGGGTCACAATTTCTATACTGAGTAGTAAGAAAGGAATGTGGGGAGAGAGAAGACAGATGACATTTCAATGGGAAAAAGATGTCAGGGTGGTACCAAGTAGAACCAGCTGATAGAACTACTGTATTTTTTGCCCTATAAGATGCACTTTTCTCCCCCTCAAAAGTAAGTGGCAATGTCTGTGTGTCTTATGGGGTGAATATAGCCCTCCGGACCCCATGGCGGCTGCTGTGCTCTCCCCCCCCAGCTGTGGCCCATGTCTCCTTTCCTCCCTTGAAGGAGGCTCCCAGCGGTGGCAGAGGTGGTAGTGACAGCAGCATCACTAGCAAGAAGTAATGGCAGTGAAGAGAAGGAGGAGGATGCCTGCAACACGCACAGCTACTCAGCCCCGGGCAGCATGTTGTTGCTGGCTTTTTTTCAAAGCCTGCATGGTCAGGAGAGGAGTAATGGTGAGGGACTTGCTGCTGCTGCTGCCACTGCCAGATCCCTGCTCAGCTCCATGGCTGCTTCGCTCCACTGGCTCCTCTGGCAGCAGCAGCAGCAGCCCAGGCACTTCCAGTCCCACCCCGAGCCCAGCGATTCCCTGCCATGTGGAAACGGCAACAGCAGGCACTTGCACTGCCCTCTTTTCCGTTCTCTTTCCCCTCACAGGCATGAGGAAATAATGGGGTGGAAAAATGCCTCAGCATACCTCTGTGCATTTCCTCTGAACACAAGGAGAAGCAGAGTGATCCAGACACATAGAGATTTTAAAAAGACAGCAGCAGCAACAGCAGCAGGAGGAAGTGCATGTGAATGCTGCTTGAGAATGGAAGAAAGTGTCATCAATTCCCCACCCCACCCCGCCATCCAGTTGTCTTATCCCCGTCCAGAAGTCTCTGCAACTGGATTGGGGTGGGAAGTTGATGGCACTTTCTGCTGCTAACTCTTGGATGACTGCAAAAGTTCTTTTGATCCTGCCATGGAAGATCAAAGTCTTTGAGGGCTTTTTAAAATTTCTATGTGGCTGGATCGCTCTGCTTCTCCTTGTGCACAGAGGAAATGCACAGAGGTATGCTGATTCACTTACTACTTAGTGTCTATTGTTACCTACCAAACATTAGGCAGTTTGCCTGAGTCTTAAAACTTTTGAATTCCTCATTGACAAAGAGAAGAGAGCTTGCGAGCGAAAGTTTCTCAGAGGGTCATATTTGAAAAGAGAATTGTTGTGACATTTCTAATGTTGTGCTCATTCACAGTGTTGATCTGTGTTGATCCGTCCTTCAAACAAATACATTAAAAATATAAAGTACTAAAAAATATCATGAGAAGGTTGGTAATTGGTAACTAAGAGCTGTAGCATAGACTAAAGCAAGGTTATCACCTTTTCAGCTAGAACAAATTCAACATCATTTCAAATTTGAATTTGTTTCTCTCTCTCTTTCATTAAACACAAAAAAACAGGTCAAAAAAGCAGGTAGGTCTGTTCCCTATAGTTGAATTTGGTTTCCATGGGAACTGTATTCACCTGACAGTTTTCAAAAATATTCTCTGCTTTCCAGATGACATTTTAGTAATTCCAAAGGTATTAATATTGCAGGTGGACAGAAAGATGTGATGTGCAAGCCTGTTGGTATGAATAGAAGCTAACGGAGTCCAGGTGTGCCTGTTCGCCCTTTTAACTCGGCACTGCAGAAAGCTCACCCATTGATTCTGAAGAATGGCCACAAAGTTTCTTTCAATTCAACAAGTTTATGGTGTCTCTTCTATGAGCTATACGTGACTCCAGTGAAAAAGGAAATGAGTTCCAGCATAATACATAATAATTTGCTCATACACTTGAGGGATTGCCCTTACTTTCATGCATTACAAATCTGCAAGCAATTTCCCCGCTGCCATTTGAGACTTCTCATGCAAACTGCTGACAATTAATTGAGATAGAAACATGGCAGCATATTTGAAATGCTTTCCTGAAATATAGTAACTGGTGAACCTTGCTGTCTTGATTAGTACATTAATTATAAAGCAGGTGTTACCGGGCTATATTAATGGGGCTCTGAGTAAGGCCAAGAAGGTTCCCACCATCATCTCTTCCCTTCTGATTGTTGAATATTTTAGACTCTTCCATTTGAATACGTCTGCAGAGGATAAGCATTTTTCCTGAGAGGAAATTGGAGCACACTTCTCGTCCTCCTATCTTTCATTAGCAATTGTCAGATGAAAGGTGAATGTGAAACAAAGGTGCACTGTCAATTGTCAAAAGAAAACTGTTTAACAGAAATAAAGAAAAAGAAAAATCAAGAATAATCACTCTGGTGATTCTTGGCTCTCATGTTGAAATTCCAACAGCATTTTATGAGAATAATTCAGGGCATTATTATGAATGCATGCATGTTCTTTGTGTTCCAAGCACACTGCACTACCAAGTATGAATAGATTTGTGGGAGGTTTATTTATTTATTTATTTATTTATTTATTTATTTATTTATTTATTTTTATTATTATTATTATAAATTATCACATAGCAGACAAGATAACTACACTGGATTTTGTATTACAAATCACTAGTCAAATGCTTCCCAATTCTTTTTTATCATTCCACAAATTCTTTGCTATGGGCAGATGATAGTTGTGACACAAATTCCAGTGGAACATTTGAGCAACTACATTATGATGCTCTTTGTAATCAGTCTGAGCAACTTTCTTGCAACAGCTCAATCTATGGTTGATAGTTTCATCTGCCTCTTTACAGAGTCTACCTGTGGGGCACTCAGCTGATTTTTCTATCCTAGACTTAACTGCATTTGTTCTCATAGCTTCTTCTTGAGCTGCAAAAATCAGGGCTTCCGTCTCTTTTTTCAGTGTTCCATTGGTGAACCATAACCAGGTCTTTTCCTCATCTACTTTTCCTTTGATTTTTATGAGGAACGGTCCATGCAGTTCTTTGCTGCTGCTGCTGCTGCTGCTGCTGTTGTTGTTGTTGTTGCTGCTGCTGCTGTTGCTTGTTGCTGTTGCTGTTGCTGTTGCTGTTGCTGTTGCTGTTGCTGTTGTTGCTGCTGCTGCTGCCTTTGTTGTTCATGCTTAAATCAAAAATCTGTTCCTTTAAGACAGGTAGAATTTAAGACAGGTGATATACAGAAGAATTTTATTTTATAAATATCTGTTTGACAAATGTAGGTAAAGCTAAAGACATGAGGCAGGTACTACTTACTGATCTTAAACCCAAAGTTTGAAAAAGTTATTGGGTAGGTACTTTGGGAATAATACTAACTAGGGATGGGCATTTCATTTCAGAACGAATAAGTTACAAAATAATGCACGTGAGCCCAAGTGGTGCTCAGAACCCTCTATGCAGAGCCTTCCTCTGGGCTTTCATGGGGTTAAACTCCAACCAGAAATCAAGCTGTGATGTCATCTTTACTTGTCCATGGTGCTGGCCAATCAGGATCTGTGCAGGGACAGGCATCATCCCATCTTCCTATCTGACTGGCCAGCACCAAGGAGCAAGCAAATATAGCAGCAAGCAGCCTGCTGTCTTGTTGGAGCTCAACTCCATGCTGGTACAGAGAAAGGTAAAGTAATTGGTTCTGTGTGCATCAGAGGGTTTTGAGCACCACCTGGGTTAGCGAAACCAGCAGACATGAAAGTACATTAGTAGGAAAAGGTTCAATTAATTTGACAGAGGAGCTGCCCAATTTTCCTGTCTTTGCAGGGAAAGGAGCACTGGAGAGCCATGCAATTTTCTGACAAGGACTTCAAGCAATAACCAGGCAATATGTGCAATCTCAGAGCCATTCTTTGGGAACCAGATAATACAAATATTATTTTTGGAAAATGCTGATTGGAGAATTAATTTTTTGCTTCTAAATTTCTGTCATAGTATCCTGGGATTTATTCCAGATGGTCTTGAGCAGGAGCCATAATCATCCCCACCCTCACCTGTATGATCTTGTTTTGCTGTCATTTTTCTCATGGCACATAGCAAATTTGATGGTTATTTTTTCAAACACCTACCATAAATGATCACATAGATGTTGTGTATATAACCGCTTATAACCTTGTGTGATTGCATTGACACTATGTTTTCATTGTTAGTTTCCATCACTCATAACTTCTACACGGAATTCTTACTCTCTCTTTAACTGCTCACGTTCTCTTGTAGCTTTAATGTAATGTTGTCTTTTAATGCTGTAAGAAGTCCCTCAATTCCCTGTTCTCAATACTTGAATATGTCTTAATTGGACTGGACAGTATATTGTTTTTCATACTGTAAGCCGCCTTGGGTCCTTTTCCAAGGAGAAAAATTGGGCAAAAATACTCTAAAATACATAAATAATAAATAAATATTGTTTCCTAGATATATAACTTTAATGATGATTCTTTTACATAGAACAATTTTCATTCTCTATATATACTTCATGAAGTAGCAACTGACCAACTTTCTTGCCACTGCTTCAGGAAGCCAATGACTCCCACTGAGGTGAACAAGGGTTTCTTCTGGGCTAAATCGTAGATTAGAACTTCAGCCTTCTCACAGAAATGTATTTGAAGAAATACATATATACTCAAGATCATTGCCCTCCCACTCGAAATAACGAGACGAGACAGGTATTTGGGGGTAAACTGGGCCACACTTTATTAACACAACATTTCAACTCAACAGCCAACAAAGAGGGGCCTGGCCTGGCCCTGAGAGGGAGGGGGGTCTGGCCTCAGCATACAGGTTGGAACAGCGGGGTCTCCCGGGACCCCTCTAACTGGGCAGCAAAGGGCAAGTTACAACCCCCAGCTGGGGCAGTCAACCTACTGCGCCCGCCAGGCCAGTTGATGATATTACCCTTCCCTGCATTAGATGGGCTTAAACTGGGTGATACCCAGTGCAGGGAGGCATCCCCGTGTCTTCCCCAGGCACGGAGACCTCCTGATCCGCCGTGCCATGGGTATAGGGTACTTGGGGACAGATGTTCGTTGTATACTCACTGCTGCCCCCATTCTGCACCAGAGGCCCCAACAGCGCCTTCCGTCCCCGGCCTGCCACCCAGTAACACCAGGCAGCAAACGCCCGGGTGGATAGAGGGCTGCAAAGGGCTAGGCCCTGCCTTTCAGCTGAGGCTCGCTGCCCATTCCCCTCTGGCCCGAGGCCTAGCCCTGTACCAGGGCCCAAACAGCACCCCCACCCCCGGCCTGCCACCCAGTAAGACCAGGCAGCAAGGCCCGGGTGAATAGAAGGCTGCTCAGGGCTAGGCCCTTCCATCCAGCTGAGGCTCGTAGCCCGCTCCCCACCATCCCGAGGCCCGGCCCTGTGTCAGGGCCCAAACCATGCCTCCCGTCCCCGGCCTGCCACCCAGTATGCCGAGGCCGCCAAGGCCCGGGTGGGCACTCTCCGAGGGCTTCCTCCCCTGGTTGCCGCCTAGGCCTTCCACCCACCGACGGGGCTGTGACGTGCTCGCCCCAGGGACAAGGGAAAGCCCCTAGGCCACCTTCCCCAGGGGGCCTTACTCCCCCTGCCCGGCTCAGAATGGACCCGCGGGGTAGGAGTGGGGCCCTGGTCAGGCCCGGCAAGGGCCGAAGCTCACGTAGGGGGAGGGCTGAGTGCCGCTCCCCCGATCCGCCACCACCGACAGCTTCGCCTTTGGCCGCTGTCCGCGGCCACACGTCCCAGCTCCCGGCTGAAGCCCGAAGCCTCCGCGCTCCCAAAGCCCGGCTCACGCCACTCAAAGTGGCAGCCAGGCTCTCCGGCCACACTTGGCCGAAACAAAATGGCACCCGCCATGAGGCTGGAGGCCAAGCCTCAAAATGGTGGTGCCGCGGAAGCGTTCAGAGGTCCCCTCCCTCCGAACACCGAAGACAAAAGCCCTGCAGTGGGGGTCGGAGCCGCCCCTTTTATAGGGTGCTCCTCCCCCTCCCTCTCAGGGCGAACCGCCCAGCCTGCTCTCGCATCTTCTCGTGAGAGGGCAAGGAGAGCTCTGTGCAGCAGAGAAACTGCCGTTGGAGCCAGCATTGACAATGTACATGCTAGCCTTTGCTAGGTCAACCATGACACCCATTTTTCCTGCTGTCAAAATTGGAAATGTTGCATTTTAAATCACAGACACATGAACTATATTGTTCTTCTTCAAGTACTTCTTTTTTGTACTGAATTATGAGAATAATTACTAATTTTGCATCTGTACATATAAATTCCATGCAATCTTTTTACGGACTGGTGTTATTGTTTGTTTTCTGTTTTCATTGTCAGTGCCCTCACTTTCGATGTTGTGCCATAATTCTGCCAGCCCCTTTCTGATTTCCATCAATGAGGCAATGACATTTCACTGCCCTGTGATGGTCCTATTTTCTTAAGCAGCAATGAAAACAAAGGTCATCAGGGATATCTTTTCTTGGCCTGGTACATGTCAGGAGCTTCATGGTAAAGCCAGCACCCAATTAGAGGAATGGATAAGAGATAAAGAAAGCATTTGCTAGCAGAGCACTTGTGAGTTTTTCAAAGACCAAGGACAAACATCCATATACAGCCATTGGGGTCCAGCCCTGCATTGCCCTTGGCATACTGCCCTTCTTTGAAGAGTAATTGAAATGCTGTACTTGGAGCCAGAGAAGAACACAACATGAAGCAGTTGGGGGAAGAAATGATTGGAAGACCCTGTGAACTCTCAAGCAACACTTCTCTGAAAGAGGCACATGCTCCTTGAACTAACAAACACTAATGGAGTCAGTAGGGCACTCATGCATTTGTGAATAGATAGCATCTAGAGATGGGCCTCAATGATTAAATCCAAAGCTAACAGTCCTGCCCTCATTGATCGGTGTGACTGTAAGTGTTCAGAGGACTGAAAGTGATTCATTCAACAGCTCAAAAGCAAAACATTAAGAATACGGAATCTCTGTTTCTGTTGATATAGCAGGAATGCACTTTTAAGGCTAAAATAATCTTCTTAGGACAAAGATGTATAGTCAATTCAAAATGTGCATCTAGATTTCTTGATACTATGGGGGATTCACTTTAGTCACCAATAATGATAATAATAATTGAGAAATTGTGATTTCTGGGTCCTGTACTGCAGACTGATCCAGTTATCCATCATTTTAAATGATGGATGAGAAGTATTTTACTTTGCCAATTATCAGCCAGGATATAGGATGTAATTCTCATTTTCTTTCATAAAATATGCCTCTTTTAATTTATTCAGAGGTAAATTGCACACATTGCACTGTAGAGGTTTAATTGTTAGAGAATTACTGCTAGAGAAATTCAACCAATCTGTTGCTTTCTCACATCTTAGTTTTATGCTTTCCTGTGGACTAGGAATTAAAATGTATGAAAGAGTTCACTTTTCTGTATTGGCATATGGGATGCCTTTCTTCATAATGGGGAAGACACTGCAGTGTTAATTATTATAAAATAATTCAAATTTGCTTTGAGAACCATCTACTGCACATTTCTTTACTGATGTAGACATAATAACAAGTGCTACTTGGAATAACAATAAAAGATTGCCTCTTTAGATAATAAAGGCTCAGTATGTAGTCTAAATAACAAAGACCAACATCATTTTTTACAGATTCATTAAATCTTAGGAAATATGCTGGGGAAACATCTTCAATTAGAAGCAGTTGAAGATGTCCTCTTCAAGAGGTAGGAAAGTCTTTTCCTATTAGAGGTAAAAAACAGTTTCACCGGAAGGAAATACTTGAAGGGGGAAAGTGAAAATTCAGCACTTAACCACTGAATGTCAGTGTTTCTGCATGTAGTACACTTTAACTAGTTTCTGTTCATATTTGGACAACCCAGGTGTGGCTTTAGATTTCTTATATTTACAGAGAAATAGTTGGTTAATTATTAAAAATACATTGTAACATTGGTTAATTAGCAAAATGGCAATCAAATATATTAATTTCCTGAAACCTCCCAAATTTTAATAAAAAATTGAAAAGTAGTTCAAACTAGAGTAGACTCAGTGGGTGAAATCCTATTTCTTAGTCTATTAAGTCACACTACAGTAGCCTAATTGAATCAGTAGGGATTTGGTAAATCCACTCATTTGTAAGTTCCATTGATTTACATATGCCTCATGAAAGATACAACTGATATACAATGCCTGGCCAGGTAAGCAGTTTCTCTCTCTCTCTTTTCTTTTAGTTTACTCATGCCAAGCAGTTGACTTGCAGGCTGGGTTGGCGCATTTATTTATTTTGTATTTTTATTTATTTTTGGTTGGGGTTTTTTTCCTCGTGCACCCGGCCAGGTCGAAACTATTTTTCTCTCTTCTTTTTTCTTTCCGTTTACTCATGCCAACTCGGCGGCAGCAGCAAGTCCCGGGGCAGGAGCAAGGTAGGAGAAGATTCCAAGGGAATGAAAAACTAGATGAAACCAAACAGAAATTTCCGTTTTGTTTTGTTTCATTTTTCCTTAGAGGGGGCTGTTTGTTATTCATTTCGTTACCTAACAAAATGAATAATGAATAACAAAATGATTTTTAATTTGTTTTGTGCCCATCTCTACTGCTGATTATAGGATGTGGATTCCAGGTGCAATCCCAGGCACAAGTGTCATCTTAAGCTTTGTTCCTATAACTCATCTGCACCTAGCATATTTTACATACATATTTGTCCCTCAAATGAAATTTTTCATGCCTTCTTTTGTAATTTACTGATATTGATCCTTGACTGCCTTGAAATTACAATTTATCAGCTCCCTAATAGTATTGGATTCTCAGAACTGTGTTGGTCTTCTTGACTTTGGATTCCTATGTTATTGCTGTCTGAATTTGAACTGATGTGCACAACAGTTTGCTTTGAGATGGGCAGTAGAAAGGTTTTTCTTTATGAGTATAATCTCCAGCAATTATGCTCTTAAAGGATTTGGCTTCCCCTGTTGTTCCTGATTTTTACTAAGATTATTTTAGAGGAGAGCTTGGTAAGGATGGGTATATACTATATGCTGAGGCCTGAACAAAAAGATTTAGAAGCAAAACAGAAGAGCAGGCAGTGGGAAGCTAAAATGGTGACAAAGTCTTTAACATGATCTAGTCCTTATCCATGTGGCCACCCAGCATTCCTGACTGTAAGCAGCTTGAAGGACACAGGAAACTCCTGAAAAATTGGTAAGATATGGTTACAAGTCATGTATATGTCAACGGTTTAATAAACATGCTGAAAATTGTTTCTAATATTCTCAACTGACAAAGAAGAGCCAAGGTGTTTGGGTATGTGTATTGATGGCAATATATTGAGTTAATTATTTTATTTTTCCCAGGCAATAGTTTATGCATCTCCTCTTCTTCTTCTCTTCTTACTCTTTTGGGCTCCGGACATCGGATAAGCTCCCCCCCATCATTTACTCAATACATAATGGGCTATATTAAAATGTGCCATTAGCTTGAAGGCATATTGTGAAGTGAGCTGACAAATCACTTCTACCTGTAATATATTTGTTAATTGGTAAAATATGTCTCTGTCAATTGAGCTCATTCTAAACTGTTTTCAGTTCATTAACTGAAAATATTAAACTTTAACTTTCCTGCAAACTTAGATTTTAATCCACCTCATTTTAAGTACAGAGATTCACCCATAGCTTCTGGAAGAGGGACCTGTTGCCAATGAGATGGATGAAAATTGCCTTGACACCTGCTTTAAGATTTATTTTTTAAAAAAAGAAATGTCAGCTACAATTACATTCTCAGGTAAGAAATCTAGACTGAAAACAATGGTCTCATTAGTCAGTTTTCTGTCAACTTTGCCTTCCACTGGGACAAGAAACATTAGATATTATGAATGTACTTGCCATCAGTGATGACTGTTATCTGTGTTAATATATATTTCCCTCATGTAAGCCAAGATTTCCACAGCATTTGAGTTTTATTATCACCCAAATTAAATTAGCAATTATCCAGTAAATTCTCACAGGCAATGTTTTCTCTTTCTTTTCTTTTTTCACACAATTGCTTGAAACACATATAATTTCTACAGGTTGGGAGAAACATACTGACAAGTATGTTACATGTATGCCTTGGAGAACACCACATTTGCATAGAAACAACCATGCCAATTACAGGTTATCAGCTCATTATGTCTACAAAACATTTACATTGTCAGAGGATTTTATGATTCTGTGCCTGTGTTCCTAACAAAGCTCACACTGGCCATTACTAGTTTGCGCCAGACTCAAAGAAGATATCAAACTCTATCACCATCTCCATGAAACTCTAGCTCAAATGAGATGGTGGCATATAAAATTGATAACAATTGTTCATATAAGAGAAAAAAATTCTTTGAAACCGAATGAAGCCTCATAGTGATTTCATCCAAAGAAGATGTTTTAGAACTAAATTGAGTAGATTTTCAGTGCAATTTGGGGAGGGGTGGGCACAGAATATTTCAAAATGTACTGTAGCTAAATGTTGCCAAATGTTCCTCATACTGAGATGTGGATAGTATTTTGTCAGTGTGCTTGCAGATCTATTGTTATTTCTTTTTGATGTTTATAATTGGCATTTCTGGACCCTTTGCTGCTGGTGCAGCTCCTAATAGAAAGCTTCCTCTTATGAAGCCAACTGTTGATGCTCTAATTGACAGATGACTAGTCTCATCTCAGGGCTCTATTCCATTGAGATGTATGTGTATGTGTATAATTCCAGTCGTCTATCTAGAGCCCCTTCAATGTAATGGCCCTGATTTATATAATTTTTCTTATTTTTGGTGGACAAGAAATGTATGACACTTGCTGTTAATACGATTCATGCCCTGCCTTTCATCATAGAGGTCAAGGACATCCAAAAAGCCACATAAGAATAATGCTAAAATTAACATTACAAATACCTTGGTGGTAAAAAGGAGTTCAAGCACCAAGAAAGCCCTGTCACATGTGGCAGCCCTATAAATGACAGCACTTTAGGGGGTACCAGACGCCTCCAGCAAATATAAACACCTAAAATTGTTGCTGCTTCTCTTGTCCTGGGAACACATCTGACACTTTTGGCAGCACTCCAGCTTCAAGCATGGAATGGGAGGTACTGAGTGTTGTGTTCTGGTCATATCCTAATATTGTGTGGTCGGGGGTAGGGGACAGAGAGAAGCAAGAAAAAGTAGATATCTCCTGACCTTTCCTTCAGCAAGTAATTACATTCAGATGTGCCTCAAAACTCACCTAACTCAACTCCCTCCCTTTAATTGCAAACCCCATAGAAAGGTGGTGCTACTGGGTGAGATGAATAGTCTAAATCTATTTCAGTTGGAGTTATGCCACCTCATGGTACTGAAGAAGTCTTTATTTATGTTCTTAGACCAAAACATCATTGGTTGGTCTTAAAAGTATCTCCTAAGCTAGGCTTGTAGGGATTCCCTTGAAAATGGTATGGACATTTAAGAAGGTCCAAAATGCAGTGGCGGACTGATTTCTGGGACTAACAAGTTCAATCATGTATTAGTCTTAGCCTGCATACACTGGATCCCTGGCAGTCCGTGCTGAATTCAAGGTGCTGGTTATGACCCATAAAAACTTGAATGGTTTAGGGCAGTAGTGGCCACACTTCAGCCCTCTAGACGTTTTGGACCACAACTCCCAGAATTACAAGCCTGTATTGCAAATGACAAAGGACTGTGGGAGTTGTGGTTCAAAATTTCTGGAGGGACGAAGTTTGGCCACCATTGGTTTAGGGCCTTAATACTTGTCAGAATGTATCTCCTGGAAAACAGCTACCTGTTTAACATAGTTCTGCGTAGGTGTTTTATTTTAACTTGTAGCTTGTCTGTTTCATCTTGCATTGTACTTCTATGGTATTAAATAAATAAACAAATAGTTTATCATTTTGTTTTAAACAAACAAATACATGACCAATTCACAGTGTTAAAAATGGCCACACCAAGGAAGGCTAAAAAAGTGACAACAAGGAGCTTGGTCTTCCTAGAAGTGGCCCGCATTCTGTAGAACTGTAGGGACAGGGAGTACGATGGTTTATTATGATTTTAATGGAAGAATATATAATTATGTACTTATTTTAAATTTCAAATTGTATTTATTTATTGCAAATTGTTTGAAGTTTTTGGTCTTTGGCCATAATAAAGCTATGCATTCATTCATTCATTCAGTTGATTCCACTGGGAAAATAAGAACAAGCTTTTCAAGAATCAAACAGGCAACAGCCTGGCAGAATGAGAGTATTGTTGAAGGGTACTCTGGTATGCAAATATTCCCAAATGGCTAGGAGAGGATGCTCTGGTACACACAACCAGGAGATGTCTCACACCTGATGAGGAAGAAGCTATTCAGAGTTGAAAGGGACATAGATTAAGGATTAGATCAAAGCAAAGCAAAGCCCAGACTTCAAATCTGGAGGTTTTACAAGCAAAAGAAACAAAAGATAGCTTTGAAGCTTAATGTAGAAAAGGGATTAGAAGTTAGAAGTCAGGGGAAATATTAGAATGGGGTTTAGAGAGAATGGAAAATAGAAAAATAGACACCTGGAAGAATATGAGAAACTGGGAAGTAGGTTGGTTTATGCAGGTGGAATAGAAAGAGAAGGCTTAGCCCACCTGAGAGGTATGAGTGTATTTGTTTTAATGTGTGCATTTCTTGCTATTGTTCAAAACCCCTTTTATTGATTTTTTCCAATTTCTTTTATTTCTGGTATTTATCCCTATCATATGATTTAATCTTTTGATTTTTTTCTCTTTATTCCATTTTCAATAAACTTTTAAAGGTCCTTGCTCCAGAGATTATTTTAGCGTAACCCAGATTCTGAGTCTAGTACCTAACAGGCAATCCAGGGTACTGAATATCCTGTAAGCACAATGAAAGTAGTAGTAGTATTTATTTACGGTCTTAGACCAAATTATTACATATGCAATCTAAAATAAGGAGTAATAGAAATAATACATATGGGCATCAAAGTCCAGTCAGAAATGACAATGAAAGTAATCTGTACTATGGTGGCAGTAAGAAAATGGTGCTTTCAAAACATCAATCCCTCTCTGGAGACCCGTGCATTAAAATCTTGGCCTCTGGACTCTTCTTGAGCATCCCCTGACTCAAGGGAAAGTGCAGAGAATGTAAGGGTCCATGGGAAAGGGGAATTTAGGGAGGTGGCTGTGTTACAGTAACAAGTTTCTGTTCTGTCCCTCCTGATATTTAGGAAACTAGTAAAGACAGAGCTCAGCCAAGCTGCCTTTAGGAATCCCCAGATGTTTCTAATATCAATTGATTAAATTTAGGTCTTTTCTCTTTTGCTGAGTTCTAGTTGGTGTATTGCCCTATTGAGTGTGTTGATATACAGGGGTAAAGTGGTGGGAGGGTTGGGTTTTCTTTTCATGTTTTATTCTGTAAACTGACTGGAGTAGTGGGTATCCACTAATGAGATGGCATACAAACCAAATAAATAAATAAAAGTTACAGGAGTGGGAGTCTGCCAATACTTCCACTCTCCCAGCAGGACTTTGCATCAGAAGAGAGTCTTTGGTCTATCTGCTACTTAACTTAAGAAAGGAATTCATTCTAAAATAAAATGGAGAACTTTAAAAAGAGAGACAAAGCATGCATACAAATGGATCAATAGATGGGAGTTTTGTTTTAAAATGAAAGGGAAAACATGAAAAGATGCTCTAGCATTTGCTTTTAGGGTATTTTTTTGTACATGCCTGAAAGGTTGACTCTTAAACACAAAGAATTCATTTAAACAAAAGGGGAAAACACTTGGTTTCTTTGTATGTGTTTTCTTCTTTCATTAAACATTTCCTTCACTCAAATAGCCCAGGACATTTTCCTTCCTTCCTGCAGCCATTGTATGCCTCCTTGCTTCCCACAATGCTGCTCCTGCCCTTGCCTCACTGGTGCTACCATGCATTTGCTTGATGTCTTAGCTGCAATCTTTCCCCTCATCTTGCCATATATCCTCTTGCTCTGCCAGCCCTTCTTTCTCTCCTTTTTCTTATGAATCAAATCTATGTGTCAATTTGTTTTTTATATTTAAATCCCTAAAAATGATTCCCCCAAGTACCTAGAGAAACCAAAATTGCAGGGATACCTTCAAAGACACCTTGATACAAGTCTGCGTATTGTATCTCAGATATGTGACTCATATATGGGGAAGATTATCAGGAGTTTTGGGGTGAAGTGCCACCAATATGCTGATGAAACCCAACTCGATGTCTCATCACCTCTGGATTCTAAGTGAGCTGCTATTTTGAGTGTTTAGCTGCAGTAATGAACTGGATGAGGATGAATAAATTGAAATTAAACCCAGACAAGACAGAGGTGTTGCTGGTCAGTCAAAGGCAGAACAAGGGATAGGGATGCAACCTACACTTGATGGGGGCACTATCCAATTGAAAAAAGAGCTATGCAGCTTTGGGGTGCTCCTGGACCTTGAGCCTAGATGCCCAGGTCACAGTGGTGGCCAGGAGTGCATTTGCACAATTAAGGCTAGTAGGTAAGTTACACCCCTTTCTTGAGAATCCAGCTCTGGCCATGGTGACACATGCCCTACTGACGTCCCAGCTGGACTACTGTAATGCACTCTATATGGGACATCCAATGAAAAGTCTCAGGAAACTTCAACAGGTCCAAAATGCAGCAGCCAGACTGCTGACTGGGGCAGGTTACAGAGATCACATTAAACCCCAATTAAAGCAGATCCACTGGCTGCCAATCAGCTATCAAGCACAATTCAAAGTGCTCACCCTAACCTACAAAGCACTGTATGACCTGGGTCCTAGCTACCTTAAAGACTGAATCTCACAGTATGAACTTGCTATGGTGCTAAGGCCATCAAGAGAGGTCTTTCCATCCCACCACACACAGAGATATGTCTGGTGGAAACACATGAAAGGGCCTTCTCAACTGCTGCACGTAGACTCTGGAACTCCCTCCTGCTAGAGACAAGGACTGCCCCATCCCTGCTATCTTTCCAGAAAAAAAACAAAGACCTTTCTTTTCAGACAAGCTTTCCATGAATGATGAACTACCATACATGGCTACACGAACTTGTGTTTATAACCACTTATAACGTTGTGCCTGTATCTCTCCTTCTGGGATTACAGCGACACTATGTTATCAAGTGTTAATTCCCATTCCTCATATCTTTTAGATGGTCTACTCTACATGATTACATGGAATGTATACTTTTTCTTAACTGCTCGTGTTCCCTTTTAGCATTAATTTTGTCTCCTAATGCTGTAAGATACCCCTCAATTCCCTGCTCTTAAACTTGAATATGTCTTAATTGTATTGGACTGTATATTGTCCCTCCATACTGTAAGCCGCCTCGGGTCCTTTTCCAAGAAGAAAGGCAGGGTAAGAAATACTCATAAATAAATAAACTAAATAAACACACCTATAAATGGGCCACGGAGGAAAGTACCCTTTTGCAACTGGCTTGGGGAAACCCAATCTTTGCCAAACTTGGAGGGGTTGTAGAGGAGAAACAGGGGAGACTTCTATGAAATTATGGTATCTCCAGGTACATTGTGAGGGCATTTTTACAACCCAGTGAATTGAGAAATCAAAAATGTCAAAAGTCATTTTTATTCATTGGGGTTATGAATACAAATTGACAAACTGAATGAATTTTGTAAACTCATGGCAATCTCCAATCAGGATTTAGTGAGTCCATTCCTTTGTAAGTTCCATTGTTTCAAGTGGGCCTATGATTTACTATGCTCAGAAACAGGATTTAGCCTGATTAATAAGAATTGCCTTGTCAGGAGCCTAAAGAAACAAACCATGGATGCTGTGTTGTTTTTTGCTCTGGTGATCTCTGCCTTGTAATTAGAAGGGGGTTTGTCCTTCTACCAAGGGATAAAATAAATCTTCCTTGCCCAAGTAAGTGTAAATTAACAACAATCTACAGTAGTGGCCAAAATTGTAGAAACATTTTGGGAAAAGTGTATTTTTGAGGTTTGATGGCTAACAACACCACCTTTTTTTTGGAGTAGTACCATAAAATCATATATCAATGGAAATATAATTTAATCAAGAATGTAATGCAATAACTTTTATGAAGGATTTGCTATTATAATACTAGATAAAAATAAGAAAAGTGAAACACACAGAAAAAATGAGAAAAAAATTATCACCATTTCAGTTAATACTTACTGTACACCTCTGCTGTCTATTTGTTCTAACTAGCAACTCGAAATGCTCACATTTCTGTACAGGGGTCATTCCTATCGCTTGTATGCCAATGTGAAGATGCTGGACACTTAAATTGTGACCTCCTATATTCAAGCATATCATCCACCACAGCTCTTCTCCCAAGCTCCTTAACATACACATGGAAACCTACAGGAATATGTTGTAATTATGACTCATTTCCACCTTCCCAAATGAACTAATCACACCTCTTCTGAAGAATATCTTGTGAGAATGCAGGAGGAGGCATATGTCCTCCAGAATCCAAGACTTCACTCACACCAAATACCCAGCCTTGACAACTTTATAACTTTGCTTGAAAGTTTTGCAAATTTCTCTTCATGGCCTCTTCTAACTCTTGTGATACTGAGTGCTTTTGTTAGGACTACATGGACAAGAGATAACTCTCTGGAATTCTGTACATATGCTGTTGCTTCCTCTACTATATTGCATGTCAGTAATTTTGTGTTGCAATAGTGCTGTTCAAGAAAACTGGGCACCTACATTAGATGAAATCATTGTGAGCTTAAACCAAAGCAACGCAGAATATGGCAGATAAACTGGTTTATGGCTATCTGCCATACACCTTAATCCCAACTCCTCTACTCAATAAGTACTACTGAGTACACTGGAATCCACTTTAAAACAATGAGTCTGCTTAATTCTAAATGAAGTTTGATAGTATATTGTGCCCAGTAACTATTTGAAACAAATGTTTGTTTGATTACCTTTCAAAAATCAGGTTTAAAAATAAAATTCTCCAATACAATTGCCCTGCCAGGTTAGTATGATGCATACTTCTGAAAGGACCTTTATCTAAAGAAATGTATGGAACCTTTTGATTGAGGATGAGCACGTTGTCAAATGTTTGGATTTGGATTGTCACTAAGCCTGATTTGACTTGAGTATTGAGAGGAAGAAGATGGAGCAAAGCTCAAAAGAAAGAGCTGCAAAGGTCAGATGTTTCAAAATATTAAATTGCTCAATCGCCAACCCTTAAAGTCAATTTAATTCTTGTTCTGGTGCCCAGAGAGAAGATTAAACATGCCAAGAAACAAACTGAATGATGCCAGAAACACTACCAAAGCCTTTCCAGATCCATCCTTACAATTTTGGACAGCACAATTAGCATGATGAACCTAATAACTCCTGACCATATGGGATCTCAAGGCTGAAAGTGGGTTTCTTTTCTCAAAACCCTGCTTAAATATATTGCTATTTTTAGTAACTAATTCTATACATTGAACTAGTGGAAGCTTGGTCAGTAAGGTAAATGGGGCGCTGCCATACCTGGAGCACAGTATATTCTAGAACAGTCTACTCCTCCCTGGATCCTTCCAACAACTACAATGCCACTGTTTCAGCTGCATCACACTTTGTAGCACTGGGAGTGGGGAGGGGGAGGGGTTCATTCAATTGGAAGTGAAATCCACTTCCAATTGTGTTCATTTAATTGGAAGTGAAATCCACTGAATTCAGTGGACTTCACTGCTTGTAATTTCTGCTTATAATTTCAGGACACAGCAAATATTTAAGTACAATAAAAAAGAAACAGGAAATTATATTCACAATATGAAAAAGTTACAGAAATGCAGCACATATCAAAAGAAAATTTGAAACTTCTTATTTAGGTGTCATGTCCTTGTAAAATGTTGGTGATCAGTAGCATAATCTGTTTTTATCTCAATCTATTATAAATAGGGAAGATGTGCCCACTGTGAACCATTGGTTTAAATAAATTATTAAGCAGAATTTCCTTCTACACCCTGGGCCATGCTTCCCATCTATTTTTCATTGAATGATAACCTGCAGCGGATGGTATTTGTCATTGTGCATTATGTGACTGAAATATTGTCATTTCTTCTCTTTGACCCTGCATTGAACAAAGGTGTCCTTTCCTAACATAATGATTAGAAAGAGAGACACAAAGTGGTATAAGAGAGAAAAATATGATATTATTGGCGGGGGGGGAGTGCTAAGAGATACAGTTCAAGACCAAAAGGGGGGAAAATGAGGCACACAATAATGCAGAAAATAACACAAAATTCAAATGGCTAGGATGACCACATTAAAAAAATATGTTAGTTGTTAATCTGTCATTAAAGGAAATGATTCTGTCTGAGGTATACCAGCAAAAGCAAATTCTTCCATTCCAGTTTTCTATTTCTGTTCAGCTGCTGCAGGTATATTAAATACCCTGTGATTGCCATGATAAATCTAATCTTAGAATAACTCATACAAATATAAATAACACCCAACTTTTTGTCTGATCTTAGAGGAGTGATAAAACAAAGCAAATCTTTCATGTAACCACAATTACATAATAGCCAAATTAACTTGAATTATGCCTATCTAGAAGTAATCCCCACTGAATGAAAAGAGGATAACTGAAGATAATAATCAAGAACTTGATTAGCAGATACACCAGTAGCATAGAAAAAGGTACTCCACCCAGCTTTAAATTGGTTAATTTTAAATTATGTATATCACAGAGTTTGCAATAAATAAAATACAGTATCATGAAATCCTAGATATTTCTTTGGCTTATACAGTTATAGTATAAACATTTTTGAAAACATTTTAAAGTAACAGAATGGGAGGGGATGGATGGAGGGAGTCCAGATCCAGTTGAAATTGTTGAAATTGTAGGTTTAACATGTCCCCAACTGATGAGCTGTGTTTTACTTGAAGAAGTCCCAGGTAATACTATGGTTTTCTGTTACTAGTATTGCATGGCTGTCATTATTTCTTATTCTTCTTTTGTTGTTGTTGTTGTTTTGTCTTGCTCACATTGAAAGATTTAGAAAAGGCCTGCAAATAGGTGACTCCCTGCTCCCTTAACAAAATGCACCACACCAGCTAGGGGTCTATTTCAACCTAGCTAAACCCTGTCATTTTTCCTAGCTAGTTTCCTAGACTAGAAAAACTAGGAGGAGTTGGCAACATCCTTGGAAGATGTTGTAGGATGGGGCCACTGGGCTGTATACATCTTCCTTCCTTCCCTTCCCTTCCCTTCCCTTCCCTTCCCTTCCTTCCTCTGAACCCCATCCATCTGGTTGTATGGACACTCTGGGCAGCTTACCAACAAAACATCTTGATATATCACAAATCCTCTCCTCTGTAAGATATAATGATGATTACTTCTCATCCCATTTTAAGGTTCTGTAACAATCCTGCTGCATGCTTAATTGGCTAATGAGTAATTCTAATGGGTGTTCAAGTGATCACTGCTTTAGAAACTGGAGCCTTCATTGCTTTAGAATGTGAATAAGCTTTAAAGGGGAATCATAGCAATACAATGTTGAGAGAAGTTTCTTACCAGAAAACAGATTCTTATCACACTATGAGTATGAATTGTCTTACTCATTCTTGAAATGTATTACTGCCAGCAGGTATGTCAAGAGCCAATGTTAATATTTGTGTCTCTAATTTTTCTCTGTCCTTGTGATCAATATCCTTCTCACAATCATGTGTGCTGAATATATACTCAAACCTCTAAGATTAGTCCTTGTGCATCTGAGACGGTAGACTGTTTCCCACATGGTATAATAAATGTGTTAGCCTTAAATTAAAGATGACACGTGACTCTTGGATGTATGGGATGTTGAAATTAGGTACATAATATTGATTGCATGGCATCAAGTTGATTCTGACATGTGGCAACCTTTCCTAGATTTCTTCTGGGGTCATCAAGCTTGCCTAAGGCTATAAAGGTTGGCTATTCTCCTAAGAGGCACAGAAGGGAACTGAATTCTTGGTTCCATAGCCATGTAACTAGATCACTGGGCTACTAAGCCAAATGGAATAACTGCACACAGGAAAACTGATTGTGACATATGGTAACCCTTTACAGGTTTCTAGGCATGGAGTACTGAAATCCCAGTCTTGGCCTCTGCAGGCAGCTACCCAAGTCACTCAGTTATCTAACCTGGACATACTGATCCATTTGCATAGATATCAGCTTACCCTTGACTAATGTATTGCTGAGCAACGAGTGGATAATTATAAACCCACAAGGGGAAGCATTTAGCCTTAGGTTACTGACCTCATTTGCCAATGTTCCCCCAAAGTTTTCTTTGGATCCCCTAATTGTAACACTGATTACTTGTAGAAGCCACCTGGTGAGTGCACTTGCTTTGGAAAACACAAAAAGAATTAAACCCTCCATGAGTTTAAGGGAATATTGGATTGCCTTCTAATAAAGTCATAAAAGAGTTAATGCAAATTTAGGGCAACAATAAATAAGAAGACATGCCAGTGAAAGTCACACTTGACCAGAATTGTCTCTTCCTAGTCATGATCAATGGACAAGGCATAGCTGGCATAGAATGAATTCTGTTCTTTAGTGATTTAACTGACCTAGTCTTTTTAATTTTTTTTTGTGGGGGGGAGGGGACAACATCAGATTCCAAAGAATAAAAAAATTATTCTGGGATTATAGATGAAAAATTGAGTTAAAACACAATTTTTTTAACAATAGTTTACCTATCCATGAAATAGACATCATACCTGGTAGATACAATACATATGTAAGCAGAAACATTTTGAGAACAATGAAGCAAATAAAAGCATAGGAAATGACATTAGTTTATAGTGCCATGATTCACTCAAAATCATAATACAGTCCCCAGGCTATCACGGGGGTTAGGGACCCGACCTGACCCACAATAAGGGAAAATCTATCCTATGCGGATGCTGGGTTGAGTCGGGACTGGGGTGACTCTCTGAGGCCTGGAACCGCCCCAAATGGGTCTCTGATGGGTTTTCTGGGACTGTTGGAGGCCCCAGAAGTGGTTTCTGATGATCCAGAAGTGACCTGGTTTTCCAGAAGTGACTTCTGGTTTGCTGGAAACCACTTCTGGGGCCTCTGACAGGCCCGGGAAGCCTCTTGGAGGCCCATTCAGGGCACCTACATGCCTGGGGTAAGTGTAGGAGGCCCCAGATAGGCTCAAACAGCTTACCCCAGGGGGCCATGCCTTTCATATACTGCAGTTCCACAATTACCAGGACCACAGTATATAAACCACAAAATGGTTGGGCACCACTGTAAAGCAGTACAGGCACAAAGGCAGTGTTAACTCCTGAAGTGAAACAACAATTTTCAGTAGTCCAACCATCATAGAATCATAATTGTCAATGAATTCTGAATCCAGAGGTTAAAACTGTCCTCTTCTTATACTGTAAGTGCCAGCTGCAATTTATGTATTCAAGTAGTAAGTGTTTCTTTACCTGAGCACTGAGCAGCAGCTACTGGGCAGCAATAATAGCAGAAGATGACACTGGTGGGAGAGGCAATGGTGGTGATTCTCAAGGTAACTTTTGTTAGTATTGCCCAGATGGTGGCAAACTTTCCTTACCTTTATAAGACTGTGAGGCAATCAAAAATGAGACAAGAGATAGCAATTCCTGTACTAAAAAGAAAATTGATAATAGAAAAAAAACTCATAAAATGGTCAAGGACAGGTGAGACACAAAAGTGAAAGGTGGCAGAAATAAGCTCAGAATCCCGAATGTGCTTTTTCAGTGACTGTCTTGTAGATACCAAGAGCCAAAATTCAAGGCTAAGAGCAAAGATTGTGAAGAGGCATGTTATATCATTAAGAAGCAATATCAAACCTAACAGCAATAAGTAAACAAAGGAAAAGAATGCCACTCTGGGAGATAAAAAACTAAAAGCGGTGTAACACAAGTAGTACTACAAATCGAGTCCAAGCAGTAGTACATAACAGTCTGATTAAGTTTTGGCAATTTTGTTTTCTCATCAAAAGTCCAATGTCTACTGATTAGAGTCCTTTTATACTTTAACATAGCCAGTCAGGAAACTGGTTACCTCATGTTGTTGCACGTATTTTGCATCAGCATTGCTCATAACATTCGTACTGTACACATGGATTTTACAATGATTCGGCATTACATACTCAACTCCATTTTACAAATCAGTTAAATACATATGCAAAACAGCTGCATATAAACCTCTTCTGTCTAATACAAAATGTTTCTATCTAATATCTGACACAGTCAGCCTACAAGTCACTCAGGGAAAGCTTGCCTGAAGAGATAGGTCTTTGACTGCTTGCACAAGGACAGCAAAGAAAGTGCTAGTCTGGCCTCCATTGAGAGGGAGTTCCAAAGACTGGAAGCAGCAACAGAAAAGGCTCTCTCCTGTGATCTCATCAGATGCACCTGTGAAGGTGGTGGGATGGAGAGAAAGGTCTCTTGTGAAGACCTTAGCAGTCCAGCCAGTGCATACTGGGAGAAACAGTCTTTGAGTTAGTTTGGATCCAGTCCATTTAGGGCTTTGTAGGTGAAAAACAGCATTTGTAATTGTGCCTGGAAAGTGATTGGCAGCCAGTGAAGCTGCTGCAACAAGAGAGTTATGTGATCCCTGTAACCAGCCCCAGTCAGCAATCTAGCTGCTGCATTTGGGACCCACTGAATTTTCCTGAGAGTTTCCATTGGGAATCTCACATAAAGCACTTTACAGTAATCAAGCTGTGAAGTGTCATAGGCATGTGCCACAGTGGCCAGGGCAGATCTTTCAAGAAATAGCTGTAGCTGGCACACTGGTTTTAATTGTGCAAATGTATCCCTGATCACTGCTGAGACCTGAGCATCTAGGCTCAAGGATGAGTTTGTTTAGTAGTATGTAAAATATATAAATTAGACATGGGCACGGAGCGGCAAAATTTTTGTTTCCTTTACCGTTTGTCATTTCCGTTACATAATGAAACGACAAACGAAAATTGTGATGAAAATGCAATGAAACGAACAGAACCACAGAAATTGTGGTCATTACATTTCATTTCCGTTAATGGCGACACACAATGAAATGAGCTGTTTTAAATGTTAAAAAACGCCCTGGACATCCATAAAAATGCAGCGATAATTATTTATATTGTCTGATAATACCTCCCGGGGGGTTGGGGTCCTTAAAACGTTTGTTTTTGTCTTCTCCCATCGCGATGTATTTTTCTTTTCCCTTTAAAATGGATGTCGCCACCAGCCACAAAATGGAGGCAAGCCATGAGATGGGA
This sequence comes from Phrynocephalus versicolor, assembly GCA_023846285.1. Classification (NCBI taxonomy): domain Eukaryota; kingdom Metazoa; phylum Chordata; class Lepidosauria; order Squamata; family Agamidae; genus Phrynocephalus; species Phrynocephalus versicolor. The sequence goes on along the minus strand of JAHTLZ010000204.1, from coordinate 57,664,366 downwards.
TCATGGTCAACCAATAGCATGCCTAGGTTGCAGACTGGGCGGGCAGGTCTGGCAGCCACAGAGGGCATAAAAAGCTCTGGCAGCCCCCGTCCTCCTTGCAGTCTCTGGTGGGAGATAGGGTGGGATTGCTGTCTCTGCTGCGATTCTAACTTCAGTCCTGCAGCCTCCCTGTGTGCGTGTGTGCTGCATACCTCTCGGTGAGTACCCTCCCTTGCCCCGCAGTACAGTCACTCTGCGGCTGCCTTGCACCCTGGGCAATGCCCGCCACTGCCTTTACAGCCTCCCTGCATACCTAGTCTATACTGTGTCTCTGCCAGCATCCATTTTTTTTAGTGTTCTCCCTCTGGTCTGGGGCGTTGGGGGATGCCTGTGCACGGAAATGCTTTAAAAATTGCGCAAAAAGCGGGTAGAAACGAAAAACAAAAAAACGAAAAACGGTAACGAATTTTTTCAAAAAATTCACGACAAACAGAAACAAACCGAAACAGACCTCTCAACAACAAATGAAAAACCGAAACTCCATTTTTCTGTTTCGTGCCCATCCCTAATATGAATATATATTGTTTAAAAAACTCTTTGGATCACTTTTTAAAACAAAAGCTTGCAATGTTACATCCCATTTTCATTTCATTTGAGAGTATCAAAACAGATTAAATGTTACCACAAGTGGCAAAAACAGATTTGTGTAATACAAAATGCAACCTATTGGTACAAGCATTGGTGCACAATGCCAGAAATGTAGAGAAGCATGCCTAAGGAAAACATGAGCTATAGCTTTGAACATAAGATGCAACAAGGCCATGTACTCAGGGAACTGAAACCCCAGTTTCAGTACATTGAGATATATTACAGCTACCATCTGCTGCCTTATAACCACATAACAAAGTGGTCTCTTGATAAAGAGAACATCCACTGGCAATGAAGATTACTGTACTGTGGTCTGGAGTGTTGTCCTATAGGGATACACCTGATACATGGTTAGAAATCATTTGGAAGAAGGAACATGACATGTTTTCATGAATCTGAAACGAGATCAAGTATTAATTGGAATGCATATAAGGTGCCCTATGGTATGGTATAGAATGGTGTTCTTCCATGACTCTGGTTTAAGATAATATTGAGTAGTCTTACTTTAGAATGCGTTGGTTGAATGTTGATTTTGTTGGATATATTGCACCTTCATATGATGGCTTTAAGGAATTATTTGTTTGTATGTTATTTATTTATTTATTTATTTATTTATTTATTTATTTATTTGTAGCTGGGAAGGACCATTCTGGACTGGAGCTGTAGTCAGTCAACTCAGTAGCAGCCAATAGTTCCTTCTCTACTGAAGATATTTTGTCCTGCATTTTTCCAGTCAGTTAGCTAATAATGAATTAAATCCAGCAGCTAAGCTCATTAATGTAACAAGTTATGATGTTTGTTTTTATATAAGAACAGTGAGTAAACAGAAACCTTTTATTTCCTCTAATTTACCAGAGTATCTGAGTGGATGTATTGTAACAATTAGTGTCAGTGAGTAAATAAGAGTGGTTTTTTAAGAGACACTGTAGTTCAATCTGCTCTGTAGGTTCCTGCCAGAACAATTTTATGTGCTGTATAACAAGATGAAGTTTATTATTTAAAATTGAAGCCATTCAACAATTTTTCTCAAACCAGGCTCTGACAAACCAAAGGCTAATAGATTTAACCTGTTTTTAAGCATTCTTGTTTTGTTTGTTTTCCCCTTTACTGAATGAAATTTCAGAGTGAGGTTCAAAGAATTCCAATCATTACCATTTTTCTGTGATAAACAACAGAGAGGCTGTGTAAAATATAATTGCCATATTCATTCTTGGGTATCGTAAATTTGGCTTACTGACTACATTTGTTGTGGGAAGCAAGCACTCCTGAGGTATCTGACATCCAGAATCCTTAACAGAGAAGCTTGTTTAGCAGGACAATCAACAAACATTGAAAAATGTGGAAAGGTTATCTCAGCTGGGACATATGGCCTAATCTTACTCCAGTTGATGATGTGAGCTTCAGTCACTCTCCATTTGCCATCACTTATAGCATAAATGCATCCTTCTAATTAGTGTATTTAGCAAACACGGGGAATTGATTTACCTGCACATTAATGATAAGGGATAGAGCTCGTTCCTAGAGTATACTAAGGCCTGTTTATGGAGAGAACTTCTGTGCACAAGCACATCAGGAAATGCAAAGAGACTTTTCAAAGATCAATAAAATGCATAAATAATAGTGATTTTTTTTCTGTCAAGGGCACTGTTGGTAGAAGTTTTAGGCCATGGAATATGGAGCAGTAAGGACTGGTACCCTGTTTCTAAATTATTTCAATGTAAGTCATCATTTAAACTTCCTTTATAATGGCTACATAATTAGATAGTGGGCTTAAGTGTCTCTCATTCAAAATTTCTGTAATAATAATAATAATAATAATAATAATAATAATAATAATAATAATAATAATA
>JAHTLZ010000204.1:57635587-57661879 GCA_023846285.1 Phrynocephalus versicolor | reverse complement strand
TAATAATAATAATAATAATAATAATAATAATAATAATAATAATAATACCAAGTAGAGGTGGGAACAAAACAGAAAACTGATGGTTCGGTTCATTCTGTTTCGGGCCCACCTTTGCTTTGCTTCACTTTGGGTTCATACCATTTTTTTAAAAAATCCATTCAAACTTGAACCAAGCCAAACTGGTTCGACTTACTGGCGGTGGCAGCAGCAGCAGTGGCAATCCTCCGCTGGCTCAAGGAGGGGGGGGGGGAAAGAAGCAAAAGACAGGCCAGGTGGGAGCGGCAAGTTCATCAAATCACTGAAGAAGAAAAATGAAAAGTATCTGACTATCTCTAGCATAGTGAAAATGCTGTGCTTAGGTCAATAGTTAATGAAGGCATAATAAAGAAATATCAGGTAACTAGACAGACACCTTGTTCACAATACTCCAGATATTACGATAGTATAAAAGCAAGAAAACAAAGTTCAAATCATCTATGTGGCAGTGCCAGGAGACACAAGAGTCAACAGCAAAGAGTTAGAAAACACAACCAAATATTGGGATTTAGAAATAGATATTGAAAAGCTATGAAATAAGAAAGCAAGAACAATACCAAATAATAATAGGCACCTTGGGTGCAATCCCAATAGACCTGGATCAACATCTGAAAACCCTTGGCATTGACAAGATCAATATCAGTCAACTACAAATGGTGACATTATAAGGAACAGCATCTATTCTACAAATATATTTATGAAAGAGCTCGATCATTGGAGGTCAACTCCAGCTTAACACCTGGCAGCTGTGTTCGTGAGTTCATCATCATCATCATCATCATCATCATCATCATCATCATCATCATCATCATCATCATCATCATCATCTTGGAGCTGCAGACCTGGAAAATATTCTATAGATTAGTGATGGTGAACCTATGGCACGGGTGCCAAAGGTGGCACTTGGAGCCCTTTCTGTGGGCACCTGACATCGCCCCTTCATAGCCACCTGTATACAGAGTAAATTACTGTATTGGCACTTTGCAAAAAAAATTAGTGTGGGTTTTGAATTGCAGTTTGGGCACTCCGTCTCTAAAAGGATTGCCATCACTGCTATAGATCATCAAATCCAGCCCCTGTCGAGGAGGCACAGTGGGGAACTGAACTCCTAACTAGAGATGGGCACAAAACGAACAATTTTTCGTTTCCATTTTTGTTTTTTTGTTTCATTACGCAACAAAATGACAAACGAATTTTGTCTCCAAAATGAAACGAAACGAACAGAAACACTGGAAATTTTGTCGTGTGTTTCGTTTTCGTTACTGCAATACAGCGAACTGCTTTAAATGCTAAAAAATCATAAAAAACTGAAATAAATGGTAACAAAATGGCAACGAAATGAACGGAAATGAAAACAATTTTTTGCAAAAAATTGCGAAAAACAGAAGCAAACCGAAACGGACCCTCCAAACGACAAACAAAACATCGTTTTTTTATTCATGCCCATCTCTACTCCTAACCTCTGGCTCTGCAGCCAGATGCCTAAGATGACATCAGGTAAGTCAACATTTTTGATTTTCAGTATCTCCTACGTCAGCCTTCTTTGAATTCCTTCCTATTCAAAACAGAATTCCCTCAAAGTGAGTCTCCCAAAAGAACCAATCAAACTAAGAGTAACAAGTCACACTTTTAGGAAAGAGAAGTAACCCAGGACTTCCTAATTCCAAGGAAGGCCCTTTCTGACTAACATAGATGGTGGAGAGGTCAGAATTACATGTCTACTGCAAGTTGCACCTCCTAATAATTGTTGTGGTTTCAGTCTGTTACTTTGGGGAGTCAGGTTATTCAGGGCTTGAGGTTTAGGGAAGCCAGAAAGGGCTGTGACTTCCTACACTCCACAAATCCTCAGAAATTACCCATTCTTGGCTTAGTGGATCGCTTTAAAGACTGCTGAACTGTAGAGTAGATCTGAGTTACAAAGGCTTGATTTACGACTCTTTCCTTTTACAGCCAATCCTATGCTTCCAGATGCCCACCAGTATCATCTAAAATGCAGTTTTATGACTTCGAAGCCACAGAGATTTTGCAAACTCTAAAGTTGTCAATTTTGCAACATCTTTACCAGCATACAAAACACAGCCCCTAACCTTTCATGGACTGCAGGTCAGAGAGCAAACAAGTCTGTGGTGAGTGTACTGTATACTAAAGGTAGAGGGAATAAAAATTCTGTGGTAAGGTTAGCTGAATACCATGATCTGTGTAGCCTGACAGAAGATGGATGATAAGACAATGGTGAGAGACAGAAGGGTGTATGTGTGTGGAATTGAGCATTACAATTATCCAGGGACCAAACTCCTATTTTAACACAGACCCTCCCTTAAGAGTAAAGTAAGGTTTGACTTACAGCACCACTTTTTGTGATTAGCCGAACATGCCAGTTAATTTGTCAGTGCTGTACATTAAGTTGTTCAGTACTCTGATGTATTAAGTAATTAACTGGGACCAAACTAAATTTGTGATGTTAAATATGTCCTTCTCATTCACATATCTAGGGATTTTACTTTTCTTTTCTCATTCAGGGAACAATTGCAGGTAAAACAGAAACAAGCAAATGGAGCAAAAACATTTTTTTCCATTCTACATTCTTAATGTAAATAATTTCAGTCCTGAAAGACTTAAATGGCCTTGGAGGAAAGGTTTCTTTGGCATATACTGAAGATCCTCTCTGAACATCAGGGAGAAATTCACTTATATGGCAATTTGACAGTCCCAATCCTGATTGTGTAGCTCAGTACTTACTACATAAATTTATACTAGACCAGTGGTTCCCAAGCTTGAGTCCTCAAGTCTTCTTGGACTAAACCTCCCAGAAACCTTTGCCATGAACTGTGCTGGCTGAGATTCATGGGAGAGGGACTACAAGAACATCTGAAGAACTAAGGATGGGTACGACTGGACTAGAGCCATTAACTGCAAACAGATGATGAATATGATCTCCATCTCCTGAGCTTTTCTTGCCATTCAGAGCTCAAACATCAATTCCTACTGGTGCCAAGTGCATAAGCATGGCTTAGGCCCTGACACTACTATCTCAAGAAAGCTAACCAAGATGGAAACACAGTTTTAAAAGAGTGGGCCTGTTTCATGCTTAACATTTAATATATTCCTCCTGTACTTACGTGATAAAGGCTGCTTTTTGAATGTCAGTATTCAAATAATTCCAGCTGGATGATGAATCCTAAGCTTGTCACCACATAAAGAATGATCAAAGAAGAACTGCAGGCAACGGTCCAGTAAATTGGACTGTTCTAGTGGACTGTGATGATTCTGTGATGAATGGGTCTATTGTCAGTTTCTGTTTATTGCAAAACAGAGTGCTTTTGTAGACACCATGTCAATCATCTAAAATATGATCACACATAGCCATTAGATTGGCATATTAATGATCACAGGAGACTAATGTAAATGTCATGAACTACTGGGAAAGAATAAACTGAGCATTAATACTTATTCTCTTGTATTCCCAGTGTGTATAGATAAAAATTTTATCACACCAAACAGCATGGCAGTTTGCATGAATTATTAAATCATATGCATACAAGAGGGTTAGTAATTAAACAGGAGGACTTACTGAGGATTATCATAACTGACAATGAGAAGAGCTTGCAAAGTCCAGCTATAAGTCAAGAGACTAATGTGTATGATTGTTTTTAATTTGTATGACAATTTGTGAGTTATTAATTTATAACACTTTCAGATGTTGCCATAGGGGAGTCGAACGTGCAATTAGTCTTCCAGTGTGTATGCGTCAAATTGACATAACAAATGGTAAAGATATGTTGTTATTTATATACAGGTCTTTTCATTTTTGAAAACAATGAGCAGCTTCATGGCAATCAGCTGTTTAGTTCAAATGGTCAGTTTTAGATAATTGGACCGTTTGTTTCTGGGCTTTATGGTATTTGACCTAATGTGGTGCTAGTGTCACATTTTGGCTGTACAACAGTCAATGTTCCCAAAAAAAGCATATTATTTGATCATAACAAGGCAGCTTTTGGATTAACCTGGGGTCATTTCAGACCATAATGCATGAAATATTTTAAATGATATGTGAGGTCATGTGAAAAGCAAGCAGGCTGTGTATTTGAATATTCCTCCATTAGAAAAACCAGAGAAAATGAGTTAGAAGCACTCAATTAGTTTTAAATTTAAGTTTATTTTGGACTGTCTTTAAAACTTATATCATTTAGCACTATCTGATTCTGATTCTGCTAAAATTTGGATTCTGCATATACAGGATTGCCCCACATGGAGGGAATTGGCTGTCATGACAACTGTTACCTGTTTTCTCTGTTGCATTTTTTAAACTACCAAAGAAAAGGAGAGGTTGTGGAATTGAGGAGATGAGTTGCCATGTGCTGTTTTGCCTATAGTAGCAAAATCCTGGTGCTTGAAGCAATTATGAGAATTTTCAAGATTTCCTCCTATTGTGGTAACAATAGGAAGATTACATTTTGGTGTGAAAATCAGGTGGTAATGGAAGTGATTAATTGCCAAACATCTAAATCCACTAGAGTAATGGTGCTGGTGGCCTCCTGCCTGGCAGCAAACATTAGAATTAGGGCCAAATTTGTTATGGGGTTGGATAATGGCATTGCAGACTCACTCTCGCTTTCAGCTCAACAGGTTCCAGACCTTGGCACCACAGGCCAATATTGATCCCAACCGTTTTCCTGAGGGACTCTGGAGCCTTGGAGATATGAAATGATTCAGGGAGCTTTGGCTTCTGTGGCCCCCTCTACCCTGTAGAGGGGGCCACAGCAGCATGGGAGTCCTTACAAGTCCCCCCCAGGAGGAGTCACAAATGGTGCTTGCCACCTATGCATGAGGATGTGATGCAATATTTGCCTTCCATCTGGGCGCAGGGGCTGTCTGCAGGCTATCTGCAAGCCCACCTGGCTGCTATCTCCATTTTTTGTGGGTTGGGGGGTTGATAAGACCCCTGCAGATTGCCCCTGATATGATGGGTGTTGAAAGGGTGGGACAGAGTGCCGGACGAGTGAAAACCGATCATACCTGACATCTTGTGGGCACTCTTCGGCAAGCTAACAAGTGTCTACTGGTCTTCCTATGAGGCACACCTCTTTTGCTGTGCCTTTTTCCTGGTGTTCTTTGGGGCCTTTCAGGTGGGTGAACTGCTAGCGACATCAAGGACGAAGGGAAGGCACTCTCTGGCTTTAAGGGATCTGACCTTACTCCCAAGGGCACTTACAATTAGACTCAGGTCTTCAAAAATGGACCAGAGAGCCAAGGGGATGCACATTACTTTATGTAAACAAGGCAAGTCTGTCCTGTGCCAATTTTGAGTGATGAGTAGGTACCTGGTATACAGGGGCAAGCAGCCAGGCCCACATTTGCAGCATGCCGACGGGGCCCCACTCACCCACTACCAATTTGCAGGAGTCATACAAAAGGCCTTGCAGGCAGTGGGGTACACCCCTGGGGAATTTGGGATCCGTTCATCCCAACCGGCAGCCCAGAGCCTCTTGCGTTGGAAGATACAGTGGGTGGGGAGGCTGCGTAGAGGGGGAAGTGGCAGGTTTTTTAAACTTTTTTTCCTCTCCCGAAGCAAGCACTGATGTCCACAATTGGTGCTTGCTTTGAGAGAGATAAAAAGTTTTAAAAACCCACTGCTTCTTTCCCCCATTGCACGTGTAGAGGGAGAAGCGGTGGGTTTTTAAAACTTCTTTTCTCTGCCAAAACAAGCACTGATGGTGGACATTGGTGCTTGCTTTGGGAGAGAAAAAAGATTTAATAAACCCACCGCTTCTCCCCCATCAGAAGAAGAAGAAGAAGAAGAGGAGGAGGAGGAGGAGGAGGGGGGAGGGGAGGAGGAGGAGGAGGAGGAAGGGATGGGGAAATGGCACAGCAGCCGCCGCCGCCGCCGCCGCACCAGCTTGGGGAAGGCAGCAGAGGGAAATAGTGACTTGGGTTATACTAGAGTCAATCAATTTTCCCACTTTTAAAAAGCAAAATTAGGGGCCCCGACTTATACTCAGGTTGACTTATACTCAAGTATATATGGTATATTAATCATAAATGAACAGTCATATATATTTCCACAGCCTAGCATCAATTATGTCAGTATTCATGCTGACTTTTTTATTTTAAGTAAGAACTTTATATTATTGCTTTATTTTAAGTCATGGTCATAATTATTTTGCTGTTGCCAGTAACTGTATTTTATTTAGAGTTCATTGGTTTTACAAATTGATACTGCTATAAAAAAATTAAAAATAACTATGAATAGTTTTTTTTTCCTTATTAAAGAATGGTGATGCATGTCCTTCCACTCCTCTAAATAGGACTTACTGGTATTTCTAATAATACCAGTCACATAAAAATGTATCTGAATGTGCTGTAACTGCAAACATTTGATACAGATATTTTCAGTGTAAGGAGACATTAAAAGCAATCCTTGAGGAAAGCATTCTACAATATTTGCTGACTTGTTCAGCAGAGTCATTCTTACTTGCAGCCATCTTCTACATTAGTTTCTAAATCATCTAAAAATATTTCCACTAAATCAAAGTGAGATGGCTCCCTTCAGTCTTTGGAAGAATACGACTGTCCATGGTGATGTTAAACCACAACAAGGGCAGGTAAGTGTCATTCTGCAATTCCCAGTGTCCTTTATGATCAGCCATGTAGGCTTAGGGCCGATAGGACTTTAGCCCAAAAAGACCATGAAGGCCATAAATTCTCCGCCCTTATTCCACCAGCACTACATTCATGAATCCTGTTTTTCCACCATTTAGTTCAAAAGTCCAGAAGGAACAGGCCAAAGGCCCATCTAAACTAACACTCCCCACAGTTATCAACTAGACATCAATGTAAAAACATGATATAAACTCAACAGCACCTTTCCTTTTGTGATCTTCAGCAACCACTATACAGAAGTTTACTGCCTTCTTCCACTGGAGCCAACATTAATAGCCAACAATGATGGCTTGCTTCAGATATCTATTGCTTCAAACAAGCAATCGCATAATGAACTCAGCAATGCACAAAACTAATCTAAATGCAAAATGGGCATCCAGTGTACTTTGTTCTGAAGCACAATCTCAAAAATTACTGAACCATGCCTAGAACATCCAAGGTGTGGACCCAGCAGAGATACCCACATCCCATTACACAAATCCCAAACACCTTAGCCTTGTTCATTCTTTCTGTTGCTGCTGCCCGTCCATTGGCTCTCCACAAGTGTGTGATCAAGAAGAAGAGAAAGCAGATAAATCTTGCTCTGCCATCTTCTTCTGGACATTGAAATCCTGAGAGGAAAAGGAAGAAATATGTAGAGTAACAGTAGTGAAAAGTATCTGGACTACATCCTAGACAGACCAGCAGGTTCAAGCACTCATGTCAGACTTCTCTCATCCTGGAACAGTCCTAGGCCAAAGTTTGACCCAGTGAGATCTTATGCAGAGGTGATGACAGACATATGCGGGGAGAAAATGTGATTGAGCTGATAGTAACTTGTGGACTGGAAAAGTGTGAGTAAAGCTCTTCTTTCCATAATCTAATGACCTTCCTTGTCAGTTGGCTCCCTTGCTGACAACTTTCAACAACTGGAGCTCTTGTTCTTGTTCCTGTAAATCTTGAACTGGGGTTATTCCCACATTAGCTAAGGGGAGGGTAGGTGTATTGAGAGCCTGTTGTCAGTGACATGTATGTAAATTGAACAGCCAGCTAGAGGATTCTGTGCAGGTTTACATTTTCTTTGTAATGCCCCAATCCTGCCTCAGTCCTTGCTCTGCTAAAGGGAGAAGCTTGCATTGTAGTTCTTGTGCACTGTTCCATGGCAGTACCATATTATAATTCTATATATCAAATTCTTACTGGAAAAACTATCTGAAGTGCAAAATGAAATGCAGTGTCCTACTGGCCATGCTAGAAGGTCCTGTGGAGATCAAGTATAAAGTTTTCCCCTCCACCTTCCCATATAGGTGTCCTGAGAATCTTTTCCTAGAGCGTGCTCTAAAGCTTTTAGTAATTGTTTTGTTTGCTTTCTCCCCCCCCCGCCTTATTTATGTTTCTCCACCTCAGGCATTCCCCTTAGCAGTCAATAAGTCACTTTCAGAGAAACCTTTCTACACCTTGTAAAAATAAAATGTCTAGATTCCCTGATAGGAAACAAAAGTAGGAGGAAAACCTCAAGTTTCTATGTATCTCTGTTCTGTTGCTTCATTCTTAATAGACCCCAAAGGTATCTGTGATGACTCATCTCTGGAAAGAGCAAATAACACATCTTGGTGTAAAATCTGCTCTGCCCTAATAGAAAAGGATTAACACTAAAGCGTGAATACCTGGATTGCTTCTGCAAAGAATTTTGCAAGCAGAAAATTAGTCAGGGACAGGATATGTCCTATATATAATGAACTTATATATATTACTAGAGGTCAGTAGAATTTAGATACATTTCTCTTCAAAAGGATCCAGAGGTGATCCAAGAAATTACTGACTGGTCATTTTGACATGTGTCCCAGTTAAGATGATGAAAACCATCCTAAAAGATAAAATAAATAGGCACATAGAAGAGAAGGTGCTGCTGAAGGAGAGCCAACATGGCTTCTCCGAAGGCAAATCATGCCTCACTAATCTGTTGGAATTCTTTGAGAGTGTCAACAAGCATCTGGATAAGGGAAATCCAGTTGATATTGTTTATCTGGACTTTCAGAAGGCTTTTGATAAGGTCCTGCACCAAAGCTTCTTGAATAAACTTGCCAGTCATGGAATCAAGGGACAAGTCTTGTTCTGGATCAGCAACTGGCTAAGGGACAGGAAACAGAGGATAGCACTAAGTGGACACTTCTCCAAGTGGAGGGAGGTAAAGAGTGGGGTCCCCCAAGGTTCTGTACTGGGACCCCTGCCTTGCAACCTCTTTGTAAATGATCTAGAAGTAGGAGTAAATAGCAAGGTAGTCAAATTTGCTGATGACATTAAATTATACAGGGTAGTAAAAACTGAAAGAGATTGTGAGGAGTTCCAGAGGGATATCTTGACAATGGGGAGAGGGCAAACCAGTGGTAAATGAGCTTCAATATTAATAAGTGCAGAGTGATGCACGTTGGGGCAAAAGATCCCAAATACATTTATAAACTGAGGCAACTAACCAGGAAAGGGACCTTGGTGTCCTTGTGGACAGTTCAATGAAGATGTCGACCCAGTGTGCCACAGCAGTGAAAAAAAAGCAAACTTAATGCTAGGAATCACTAGGAAGAGTATAGAAAATAAGTCAGCAAGTGTCATTTTGCCTCTTTATAAATCTATGGTGAGGCCCCATCTGGAGTATTGTGTACAATTCTGGTCACCATACCTCCATAAGGATATTATGGAATTAGAAAAAGTGCAGAGGGCAACCAGAATGATTAGGGTACTGGAACCTTCCTTACCATCTGAGGCTGCAACAGCTGGGCCTCTTCACTCTTGAACGATAATGCCTAAGAGGTGACCTGATTGAAGTTTATAAAATCACACAAAGTAGATAAGGAAAACTGTTTTCCCTATTAAACAACACAAGAACTAGGTGGAACTCCATGAAACTTTGGGGCCCTAGAACTCAAACAAATAAGTGAAAGTACTTTTTCACCCAGATGATCACTGTTCTGTGGAACTCTCTCCAGAAGAAGTGGTGACATCTGTCAGACTTGACAGCTTTAAGAAAGGATTAGATAAATCATGGAAAACAAAGGTATCAATGAGAGAGATAGGCAGGATATCTCTCAGTGCCATTTGCGGGGAATATCCTGAAGCAAATGGTGAGCCACTGTGTGAGACAGAATGCTGGACTGGATGGGCTGCAGGGCTGTTCTTATGTTCTTATGTAAAAGCATGTCCCACCTACAGCAATGGGCCTTATTCCTGAGGTTGCTGAAATGAGATGAATGTGCCTATTGTTTGCAAGTCCCATACAGCTACCAATCTGGACATAGGCTGAACATGGTTGTAAACTTGAAATCAAACATGATGCAGATTAAAGCAGGTGTCCTTTTATTTAAGGTGAGTTGCTATTATAAGTATCAAGATTATGTTGCTTCTAAAAATACACCTGCTGAGTTATCCTGAAACACAGAATCCATGTTTTCTGGGTTTTGGTTGAAAAACCAAGCAAAACTTTGGGTGTCTGGAAGGTAGGTTGCAAACAGGTACTATTTGTGACATTGCACAATAATTGCTCATTCATTGCATCCATCTGTTAATATATTATCCTTCACGTATAACTTCTCTGGATCCATAGAGTTTAAGCCAAAATGATATTGCATTTTATTCCAGTCTCAAACAGTGTTTTATTTTAAAATAATTGGATATAGATATAAGTGATTACATAGTCACCCTAAGAGCACTCAAGCCATGAGGTCAACTCTTTTCAACCAAAGGATGGTCTGAGTCTGAATTGCTTGTCATTTCAAGAGGTAGTTGTCTACTTACTGGTTCAGCTACTCAAAACAGACAAGAACTGTAATAGAAACTAATTTTTCATTGTTGGCATTTCCTTTCCTTTTCTCATTTGAAAGCCAAATACATATTTCTCCTTGCTCACAATGTTGTTAGATCATCGCTGAGGGCAAGAAGTAAAAACACATTAAACAATATATTTTAATCAATCTGAGAAAAATATTTTAATGATCTTATTTATCATCTTTGACGTATACCATTATTTTCATTTCTTGATACATGCAGCCAAATCTTCAGCAGGCATTATTTATTGTTTTCTACTTCAGAGGTGATTGACCACTCACTAGTTAGTTCAATCATCTTGAGACTCTGATAGCAAATAGTTTGGTTTGAGTGACTGACAGATGTAATATATATCCTATTGGAATCATATTCCAAATGCATGAAAAAAATGTACATCCAAGCAGTATGGAATAAGTAAAAGTGTAAAGTTAACACTGATTTTTCACTTGCTGTCAAGACTAAACAGCAGTCTACTATATCAGAAAGTAAAAATTAGCCCTGTAGGCACAGTGAAGCCTTGGTTACCCATTTCCCTAAAACTTCTCTCACCATACATTGCCCCCTTCATGTCTCAATTGAATGAAAGGGAAAGCAAGCCTGCAAACTGAATATCAGCTCCGAAAAACATTATAAGTAAACTTCTCACTATCCACCTGATGCAAGGCATAAAAACTTATGTCAGACAAAATGTGCTCAAGTACCAAAGACTCTTTGGCATTTTATTTGAAATGAAGTAGCAATATGCCTAGCAGCCCAGCACCTCAAGTGGAAAGATCCAGGTCCTAGTCAATGCATGCTCCGCGGGCGGCTTGTCTGCCCGCAGTGCGGATTTGCCCCTCGCGAGAATGGCGAGGGGCGAGACAGGACTTAGATGTCCTGGAAGGGAGGGGGAGGAGCGCCCCATAAAGGGCGGCTCCTCCCCACAAACAACAGTCAGTCTTCTTCCGGCATTCCCCACCCACCCTCCGCGTTAGGGCTAGTGTGAGTCTGACTGGTCGCCAAGTTTTGGGGCTGGATAGGAATTTTTGACCCGCACTCTGGATTGGCTGTTGAGGGCGGGGATTTTTCACCTATCCCACACTGGTGCCTTGGAGTTTACAGGTTTAGGTCATTTCCACACTGGTCACACTATGGCGGCTAAAAGCTGATGGAGGGCAGCGGTGAGCATAAAATTAACATCTGGACACAAACCTCCTCATCCACAGCACTGTGGGCCAGGAGGTCTCGGTGCTGGGGTGGGGGAGAGAAAACGCCTCCCTGCCCTGGGAATCTCCCAGATTGGTGACAGCAGAGGCAGGGAGGATCAAATAAATCAACTGGCCTGGTGGGTGCTGTCGGACGACTGCACCACCTGGGGGTTCGTGGCTCGCCCGATGCTGCCCGGTTGGAGGGCTCCCGGGAGACCCTGGGGTTCCAACCAAGTTATGGATGCCTGGCCCCTCCTGTTGTTGTTGTTGATGTTTGGTTATATGTGTTAATAAAGTGTGGCCCATTTACCCCCAACACACTGTCTCGCCTGGTCATTTCGAGTGGGGGGGGCAATGCAACTGAAGAAAGATTTGTTTTAGTATTTTGGATAGAAAGGAACAATAGCAAAACTGGGAGAAAGTAGATGGAGACTACTCAGATCTATGCACCACACAGAGCTGTGATCATATACTGTATTTACAGTGTGCTTCAGTGTGTCAAGCTCTTCATATTTGCTGTATTTCATCTATCCCTTATTTCAGGCCTGCCCAACAGGTAGACCGTGGGCTACTGGTAGCCCGCAAAGAGTTCAAAAGTAGCCCGCTGGCCATCAATAAAAAAGTGAGGAGATAAGTTCTCCACCCCTCCCCTCCCTCCACCATCCCAGGGGCCACCACTGCCCTAGCAAAGTTCTCAGACTACCAGCCCACTGTCTCAGCAGAGTGGGGCAGTTCAAGGGCCATGGCACAGTCCCCTGCTTGAGCCAGGTGCAAGGGAGGCATGTGCATGGTCATGTGGGTTGCCCCTTGGAAGTGGTGATCTGTGCAAGCATGGATGGGCCCCCCTTGTACCCACCCACACCAGTTTGAGTGGGTGCAACAGAAGTGTGTGCATGGTCAGCCTTTCCATAGGAATGCATTGAAATAAGTTCCCTCCAGAATTGATTAATTGATTTTCAATGCACTCCTATGGGAAACCGCTGCTCTACTTACAATTTTTTTATGTATGAGCATGTGCTAGGAAAGGATAAAATTCATAAGTAGAGGTTTTAGTGTAGTAGCCCTCAGGCACTTTGCGCCAGAAAAAGTAGACCTTGGCCTGTTCAAAGTTGGACAGCCCTGCCTTATTTGGTACTGCATGTTTATTTCTGGTTACAACTGCAGTAGATCTGAATATGATTGAAGCTTATTAATGCCTTTGTTCATGTTCTTTACTTTAAATCATCACACTCCTTTCAGCTCCAATTCCTTAAGATACCTTTGGAAGGGGATTTTCTTTACAAATTCCTACATCAGTGGTTTCTGGAGTTCTTCCCCTTGATGTTCTTGTGAGGATTATGCTTTGAAGGAACACCAACTATTTCCCTTCTATGATATGCATGCGATTTTTAGTACCACAGGCTTGACACTTTTCTCTCTCTTTAAAATCTTAACCTGAGCCTTATGCTGTCAACACCCACGTGCTATGGATTAAAATCATAGGTGGGAATGCATACCTAGAGATAACAGTAAGATCATGGCAGCTGATGGTTAAAAGTGTAGCTCAGGATTAACATTTATCAGCCTATAAAAACACACAGTGGGTTGGTATTTAAAATAGCGGCTTTTTGCTCTGTCTCTTATACTACAGGCTGCTTCACCTTTCCAATGTGATACATTAAATAGTGAAGATAATGAACTGACAGCTGTTTAAAAATGAATATACAGCTAATATATATGCATCATATCAAAGATCTATAAAATTGGAAGGAACTGAGAATATGTTAATAAAAGGTGTATGTAAGATTTTTTTCCTGAGGTAAATATCATATGGTAACATGACTTGTGAGCATAACATATACCACTACCACACCATGTGTCTTATTGCATAGAATAAGAAGAATAAGCATGCTACTGGGACTGGCTAGAATGATGGTAGTGGGAAAAGTGATGGAGTGGATAGAATGATGGAATAAAGCTCATGAGACTTAAGTGGTTATTTCACATCCTTCTTTGTTCCATGACTAGTGTTGGTCACGATCAGGTGATTTTTGTCCCTGTTTCAGTGTTCCCATGGTCATGATAACTTGTCTCGTGACAAGTGTTACCTCACGGTCTTGTACTGTGACAAACACTGAATTTGTCTAGCTTCCCTTTTCCTTTTTGGTGGGGCTTAAAAATTCTTTTTCAATATTTTTCTTCTGAAAAGTAAAAAGACAAACAAAATGGACACCGTTTTCAGAGAGAAACAAATGTTTTGTTATGTGATAGTCATTATTACACAGTGTCTTGTCTCGTAACAAAAAGCAGGAACAAAGACTGACAAGGGAAAACCCTACCCCAGCACCAGGTACAGTATTGTTGCACTTAGCACCCATTCCAGGGGCGTGGTTGAGACAAATTTCAGTAGTTGTGCGACAGACGTGAAGAAAATTTTCTTGTACTGCTCTTAAATGCAACGTTAACAGAGACAAATTTGACTCCTGCTCCCCAGGAGTGAAGAACTAATAAAATCACTTTTTAAATATTTCCCCATTAGGATTGCTACCAGTTCTAACTTGTTGGCAAGTAATGTCATTCAGTGGATACAGTGCTGGATTTCGACAATTAAAGGCAGATTCACATCCTTGCTTATCCATGGAAACAGAATGGGAGGCAGGTGCTGGCAGGGTTAAGTCACACCTCCAACCTCTCATGTATCTTGAAAACCTTCTCAGAGTTATCTTAATTTAGAAGCAATTTAATGGCACATAACCACAAGGATCATTTTTAGTTAAAAAAAAAACTTTGTGTCCCCTAGATTATTGGAAAGTAGGGACGGGCAGAAACAAAAAACGAAACACTGTTTTGTTGGTTCATTACATAATGAAATGAAACGAAAAGAAATGAGGAAGCAGCGTTTTGTTGTAGATGAAACAAAACTATTGTTTTCCGATTGAAATGAACCATTTCATTCCATTGTTTTTGGGCTCCTGCTGAGGTGTCAATGGCTGGAGCCCTTTAAACCTGGTCCAGTCAGTACCAGGGGCACCCTATGGAACTGACTGGACCAGGTTTAAAGGGGTCCAGCCATTGACAACTTGGCAAGAGCCCTTAAAATGGCTCCCGGAGTCCCGGGCAGCAAATTTGGTGCCTCTAGGATACAAAGGAACCATTAACTTTCATTTTAATTTGTTCTGTATGATTTTTTAAAAAATCATAAGAAATGAAATTAAACAAAACAGGGTGAGCATGAAATGAAATGAAATGAAACATTATTTTTCTGTTTTGTGCCCATCCCTGCTGGAAAGTCCTAAAATGAGATAGAGGACTAAGAAGAATATAGAGATGAAACAACCTGAAAGGTATTCAACTGTAAAAGAATAAGCTAGCCAAGTGAAAGTTTCCCAGAATAAATACTCAGTTTTTCAAACACTTTTCATACTCTTTGATTCACCAAACACCATACTAACATCCACATAAAAGGGAACTTTAAACATAGCGCAGTGTTCCCCTTGTGATTTTAATATTTTCAATATTAAAAGCAGACAATTTGGTAATTGTATCCCATGCATCATGTGATTTAGACACACAACTAAGAGACACCTTCTTGAGACAAGCTTATGTTATGCATTTCAGGTTGGCACCAGACCCCAGTAGGTTTCCCAAGGTGGGCTGGCCAAGGCAAGGAAGGTTCAGTATATCAGGGTCTTGGATCTGTGGGTCTTGCTCTATCCAAGCAGGAGAGACATCTGGACTGGACTACCTGCTCCTCAACTAAGGTTTATTCTTCATTGATTTTGGTGTCTTGATAGATTACAGCATATAGTTTAATCAAGTAGTGGCCCTTGTTCACCTAATTGCTTGTATTTCACTTCTTTATTTTTTTGATTAGGGGGTAATGTCCTTTGAAATGAACTCTTAGGATAAGAGAAGTGCTATTCTCTTTCTTATGTTTTGCTGCTTAGGTTAACTTTGTGTGATAATTTATAGCAAGATTCTGCAGCAGTTTTAAAAATGAAATCACAAGGTAACGACTAGCATCCTGTTGCCTAAATGTGGAGTACAAGAGAAATTGTGTTACATGTCGCTGTCACTCTGGGAGACTTCCCATTGCACAACCAGTTGCGTCACCAATCTCACAACCAGTGGGACTCTGTGCAAGGGCATTTTGCAAAATGTACAAGGGTTCTGTGCAAAATAGCACATCTACAAACTTTACCCACCCAGCCCGGAATAATGAGGAAAGGCACAAAGGTTTTTTGGGGGGTGAAAATGGGCCACACTTTTTTAACACAGCAATAAACAACATTCAACAAGGGGGGACAATAGTAAGATGGAAGGCTGATCCTTCTGAGGCTAGCCACGCCCCAGCCGGACCCTGTTAGTTCTGGAATAAAATCCAGGGATACCCGGCAGGTCCCAACCACCTGAGGTTCCAGGCTCTGGGTGAACACTACCTGTGGGACCCTGCCTCCCCCACTCCCAGTGCAGAGTCCTCAGGGCCTTCAACGGTGCAAGGTGGGCCAGTTTACACCATCTTCAGGTGTCCATTAACACACAACCTTACCTGCCTTCTGCCACTACCTGACAGTGTGATCAATACAAGAAACACCACACCCGACCCAGAAAATAAACCATTAAGAATGGAATGGGTGAAAATGCACCTGCTCCTTTTCCAGCCAATCAGGGGCAGTTCAAAAATTCCCATCTGGCCCCAAAGTGACAAGTGAAAAGTTGTCCTTAATACAGGGTGGGCAGGCGGGGCGACGATCCACTACAAAGAGGCAGGCCAGCCATTAGGAGCTCCCTTTTAAAAGTTAATCTCCCTGCTGGCCCGAATGGGCCACCACAACTGCTTCTTTGTTCGTTGCCCCCCCCCCCCCGGGGAGTTGGGCAGAAGGCTCCCACACTGCATAACCAGCACTGGTAGAGCATTCTGGGCAAACAGTTCTGAACTATGAAAATGCCTTAAGATACCTATAATCAAGGTTCTATCTAAGGGTTGCTTGCAAACCTCAGCCCCTCTTTGTGTAGGGCTTTATTTCCCCAATGTTCCCACAGTGTCAGTTTTTATTTTTTATTTTAGTGCAGTGGGGACAAAAATCAGAGAGCATCTTGCTTATAGAAGAAGTTTTTGTAAAGTTGTCATTCACACCTTTATACATAGGAATGGAAATAGTGAAGATTTACATTCTTACTAAGGTGATCTCTATTGCCTAAGTGGAACTGATCTTTTGACAGGAGATCAGTTCTACAAAACTTTGAGCTGTTAGGATTTATGGATCATGTAAATAAAATCTATATACCATATACTATGTCTTTTGCTAGACACAGCCCCCCACCCCCGATTATTAATATCACTAGAGAAATTGGCCTTGTACAGTATTTGCTTCAGATGTCCAACGAAATGGATAGAGAGTGGATGGTAACCCTTTTATTTTCTGAAATTAAAAAACAATGTTAAATGAAGTTGTTCCTGGAACATCTCTTGGCTGCTGTTCTAATGATCAGCCTACCCTTTGCTGTCACAAAGACAAAGTGTTGCTTCTTTCCTGTAAAACTCACAGAAAACACTGGCATTAGCTGAGCTGTGGATTATGCACAGATCGTTTTCAGTTATCACCAGATTAAGGAGTATCATCTTCAATGTTTAAAAACTGAATTTAGCTTATTTTTATTTATTTATTTAATCATCCTGTTTTCCTCCTAGAAATTGGAGAACAAGGTGGCTTAGGTTATAAAAATAGTGTAAAATGGCAAAAATATAATGGCAATGATAATGGTATTAATAACAAAAACCCAAGTATAGTTAAAAACTGTAAATATTAAAACATAAATCTTTTTTGAATGTAGAAATCAGCATATAGTAAACTTAAGAAAACACATTTAGTTGAAATAGCTGTCAAATGTCATTAAAATTGTATCATATCCTGAAAAGCCCTACTCTTTAGCACTCAGTTGCTTGCCAAAGGCCTGCCTAAATAAGAAGATTTTTGTATGCTATTAGAAGGACATCAGAAAGATAGATGACTGAGGTTCTTAAGGAAGGAACATCCATAATCTGGTTGTGTCTACTGTTAGACCCTCTCACTAAGCATGCTTCTGGGGGCCCAGCAGCTGAAAAGTCCCCAAGAAAAAATTCCATGTGTTCCAGCTTGGTTTTGCAATTCCTGGTTGCTTTTATGAAATGCACAGAGTCAGTCCCAACTGCACCTTTGCCCACATTTGGGGTGTGTGAGTTTCTACAACTAGCACCTTGAGCACATCTGACTGCAGTCCCAGCTGGCTTCATTGAATTCTCTGGAAGTTCAAGTCCAGGGAAGAATGCAGGAAGTATGATTTCTGATCTAGTTTTTTTGGAAGGGCTAGAAAAGTCTTTGCTCCTCCCAGAGTCTTTTTTGCCAGACCTGTTGCTGCTTGCATCTCCAGCACTTTTGAGTTAGACTAGATCCTGCTTGGTGGCATGGATGCAAGGCCAGGGTGGGTGATAGATCAGCTGGGGGATGTGTTTCTGGAGCCTCAGGTCCCCACCCTCTTCTACAGGCAAAATGGCTGGACAGAAAAATGTGGCTCCACTTATCCTTTATCTCACTTCCTATCTCCACTACAGCATAGAAGATGGGGTCACAGTGTTTGGGTCTATCTCCCCTGAAACTCCAGCCCATATATTCCCACCATTGTGCTCCATCACCTGGGGCTCTGGGAGACTCCCTCTTTCTTATCCCCCTTGAGCTTGTGGGGCAGGGCCAGATAGCCTGATGGGGGTGCTCAAGATGCCTCCCTCACAGCAGAACAAACAGAAGGGCTTCCCATCCAGATTTTAAAGCTTGGCCATCCTCCTATTAGAAAATACAGACAGACTCGACATAAAATTTAGAGGTCATCATGAATTGAGGTCAGCATTGTGCTTGGAAATAAAATAGTAAATAGCAATGCTGATGGAACAGTCCTTATATGCTCCTGTAACTGGCTTAGACCAGTAGTTAGGCTTCAGCAATTTAAAGAAAGCAAAATGTTCTGCTTATATACTGCCCCATACCACTTCAAGTAGTCTCTGGGTGGTTTACAGTTTTTAATTACAGTATGCAGGCTGCACATTGCCCCCCAGCTAGCTGGGTACTCATTTTACCAACCTCAGAAGGATGGAAGGCTAAGTAAACCTTGAGCCTGTCACTTGGGATTGAACCCCAGGTTGTGAGCACAGTTTTACCTGAAGTACAGACATTTAACCACTGTGCCACGGGGCTCTTCATGGGGAAGAATCCAAACAGGAGACAGGCCCACATTGAACATATTAAAATAATTGAGATAGGATGTTTAAAAAAGACACTTGCTCACCATAGATAGATAAGACCTCTGCAGGAAGAGTCACATTTGGAACACCAATGTAACCTCTCATCATCACCAAAACCTGGTACCCAGCCAATAGCATAAGTATTGGCAAAGCAAGCATTGGGGGGAAATTGGGAACGCAAGTTTTGGGGGGAAATTGGGAGAAGGGGGAAGTGCTCATTGTTCTGTATTATGTTAAAAACTGTCTAAAATGTTTGCACAGGGGTAGGTTTTCTGTGTGAGGGGGAGGGTGCACTATTTTACATTTATTAATTTGCTACTATTTCCTTTTGGAATGGTCCAGCCCTAAGAAGTTTTGCACCAGGGCAACCACCCCTGGATGAGGCCATGTTATATCACTGTATCCAGATTAGTGCTAAATCTAGGAGTAGTCCCAGACCGTGAAGTCATATTTTCATGACAAATACAGTCCCATCCACAGTGCCAGTTTTTGTCATACCAAAACTGTGGTGGATTGGACTGTAGGTGAGGATGTTCTCAATTCATGTAATTCAAAAAGTTGCATCTTGGACTCCATAAGACAAGAGAATCTTTTGAGACAAAAGTTGTTTCTGCTGACAACCATTACAAAGAAACACAGTGTAGTGGCTGCAATGTGAAGCTGGGTGTAATGAGCTACATTCAGTGCTCACATTGCTGGAAACCATCTGGTGCCATCCAACTTTCCCTTTCCCCATTTGAAGACTCCCCCAAGTTCTTCAGCTTGCTTATTCTAAAGGGGAAATTTCTTGAAATCATTTGGAAGAAACCTCCAGCAGGAAAAATTCAGCAGGCTGTCTTCTATTATTGGCTACCTCCACCTAATTTGGGGCAATCAACACTTGTCTCACAACCTTGTTTGCCCAAGCCCCAAAGGATCTGAAGGTCATCTGACCATCTGAATGGCATTTAGAGGTACACAGCCAGCTGTAGTATGGAGAAAAGAAGGTTTGGTTGTGTAAACTGACTTAAATTTACACTACCCTGGTCACAATTAACTGATTATTATTTGCTAACAAAGGAACTGGGCTATAAGTAAGTATTCTGCTTCTTATCATTGCCTTGACAACTGCTCATACGAGCATGTGATTTCAGCCTTTATAAGGGCTCATGTAAATGACTCCTATATTTCTGATGACATTGGCCATTGTCAATGGACAAAAATTCAGATTCAAAATTCAACAGGTATGATTCGTGATCTCCTCAGCAAATGATCTACCAAAAAAGACAGACCTCTACTCATATACACATAAATCAAACCAAGAACTACAATATTTTTCTTTATCTCAGTTAGTGTGAGTGAAAAAAATAATCTTGATTGTCATCATTTCTGCTTCCATCCAAGAATATATGCCCACATCCAACCTACACACAACCTCACACTTTCTGCAGTAGTAGGGGAAGAATATAAGAACCTGCACAATCCAATTGGATGTGTACATGTTGAGTAGAGATGGGCACGACTAGGGAAAATGACGTTTTCGAGTTGTCGTGTGTCGGAGGCAGCCCGTGTCGGCTCGTTTCAGTTTTTCGCGAAAATTCGCAAAAATTAGTCGGTTCATTTTTTCGCTTTTTCGTTGTCATTAGTACTGGTTTTTTGGGGGGTAGTGGGCTCCTGGAGGTACCTCTGTGGGGTGGGTGCCTACTCTGGCCCGCTAGGAAGGGAAAACGGGCTCCTGGAGGCACCCGTGGGTGCCTCCTATCCTCACCCACTAGGAAGGGGAAGCAGGCTCCAAGAGACCCCTCAACATGGGGGTCTCCCATCCTCACCTGCTGCTGCAAAATGGCATGCATAGCCATATGGATATGCATACCAGTTGCAGACTATGAGACCAGTGCATTGGTGCACGACCGTCCGTCCAGGAGAACCGTGAAGACTGGGTCGCACCTGCTATGTCTCACAAAGAAGGGAATCCTACTTGTGTGTAGTGTAATGCAAGTAGATCTGGCTTAGGGTTAAGGTGGGTTAGTGCAAGGGCTAGGGTTAGGCTAGTGACGGGTAAGGTTACGGTGGGCTAGTGAGTTGCACCTCTGGGTGCCTCTCTGACCCACTAAGAAGACAGTCTGTGACGTATGGATAAGGGAGTCAAGGATTAGGGTTAGAGTTAGGGGGCTAGGGCAGGTTTTAGGGGGCTTTTTGGCACATCCCAGAAGTCTCTGTGGCCAAGTGGCCATGCGATTGGTGGGATGGCTCCAAAAAATTGCATGGTCCACTCCCACATGGCCACTCGGCCAGCCCATCATTGCACAGGTGTAAAAAAAATAAAAAATAAATAAAATCAATGGAGGACAGAGGAGGAGAGGAGAGACATTTTGTTGCAAAAAAAAAAAACACTGCTACTGTAAAAAATCTGGCAGTTTATAAATTTTCATGTGTTTCTGTTGTGCTTTTGTGTTTTTGGACCATGATTTCAAAAACAATATTGTGTTCTCCGCCCCATTTTGGATCCCCCGCCCACACCGCATGGCATTGGCGACTCGAGTCCGGCTGCCCAGGACAGGAGATGGGGGGAGGCGGGACCCCCCTCCAGAAACCACCCCTCCGGTAGGTGCCCTGCGCCCTTAGTCAGGCAGGCATTTTTCCGCCTGCTTTTTGGCCCGGTAATGGGTGGGGGGAGAGTTTAAAACTTTTTTCCTGTGCCGTCCGTGCCGCTTGCTTGTGCTTTAATTGTGGCGGCTGGCGGCGAGACTGGGCTTGTTGCTGGCTGCGAGCCTGCGGCGAGTCCCACCAGAGCAGCCCAGGAGGGGGATGGGGGGGGGAGGCCGGGGACCTCCAGAAACCACCCCTCTGGTAGGTGCCCTGAGGCACGGCAGGTATTTTTCCGCCTGCTTTTTGGCCGGGAACCGAGGTTTTTTTAACTTTTAAAAACTTTTTTCTGTGCCGCGTGGCATCACGCGATTGCGCGATGCAAGTAACGAGTGCGACAAATCAGACCAAAATTGTTCGTTCGTCGGTTCGAATTCGAAGTCTGGTGGAGTAATTCCCGTTACCGTTTCCGTAGAGTAACGGAACCGAGTATCGGAAACGGAAATGGGAATACCGCTAATTCGTGCCCATCTCTAATGTTGAGATTTGGGGAAATAATTCATTGACCATGACCTCTAATTTTGTAGCACTCCTCAAACATGTTTAATCTGGTATTCATCTGAAATCAGGGAAGACTCCCAAGTAGAGAAGGGCACAAAATGAAAAATGAAATGCTGTTTTGTCATTTTGTCTTAACAAAATGGTAGGAAGTGTTTTGTTTCATCACAAAATGGCATTTTCCCCTCTAGAATGAAACTATTTGACCTAGAGGAATCAATGGCAGGGGAGATCAAGCACTTCCCTGAAAGCCCTCAAAATTTAGAAAGGTTTGTGGGTCAGAGTGCTGAGTTATGAAGCTCAAAAGGGGGTGCCCCTAGGGGAAAAATATTTCTACTTGAGTCAGAAACTGATTGGGTGAGCAATAGTGCTACCAAAGCTTGGCTTCCGATTCCAACTAGATTCCGATTCCTAGGGGCACACACTTTGGAGGTTCATAACACTTTCCAAATTTCAGGGGGTTACCCAGAATTGCTTGAGGAAACTCCCCTGCCATTTTGGTGCTTTAGGACCCAGGGGAGCATAGTGTTTCATTTCACTTTGTTTTGTTTCATAATGAAATTATTTAAAAATTGTTACAAATGAAACAAAATGAAATTACTACAAGAAACAAAATGAAATGAAGCAAAACACTATCTGATGGAGCGTGTCATCCTAAGGCCAACGTTGGCCCGGCCTACTAGAGCATCACAGTTACTTTCTCTCCGGATTGCCAGCCCCTGGGAGGTTTGTAAGGCCACTACCCAGAACCATGCCTTTTCTATAGTGGGCCCTACAATTTGGAATCACCTGCCAAATGAAATTAGGACTGCAGAGCCCCTTTCACCCTTCAGAAGCTGTTAAAAACTTGGCTTTTTAAGATCACCTTCGGCAATCAAGGAGGTTGATTTGTTTGATGTTGTTTGCCTGCCTGCCTGTGTTTTCTGTCATCTTGCCTTTGTATATTTGTATTTTTGTCCTTGTATTTTTATTTCACTTGGGGCTTGATTTTATATGTCTTTGTGGATTGTTTTAGTTTTTCCATATAATTGCTTTTCTTATATTGTTCACTTCCCTGTGTTCCTTTGGGAAAATTGGGCAGTATATAAACATAAAAATAAATGAATAAAAAAAATTAAAATTATTTTCCCATTTCATGCCCATCTCTACACCCAACTTGGTGGAACCTAAAAAAAAGTGGCTTCCAAACAACTCTCCTCCTTGCCCTTTGTGTGTGTGTATGTGTGATATACAGTATTTTACTCCTTCTATGGCATTGGGTCCAGAAATGCATAGCAGAGGTGCCCTGTGACTGGAAGAGGGAAATTCCCACCTAATGTGAGTAACTAAATATCACAGCATGAACTTCCTTCACCTTCTGGGATTCTGCAGATTAGCTTGCTTTGTCTGGTGATTGATCTGCAAAATATAAGCATGGGATTCTTTGAAGTTGACTTCAGAAACTCTCAGAAACACTGTTTCAGCAACCTCTTGCCAACACAATGTGCTCTTTCATTCTGCTTATGGACTACCATTTATACTGTCTCTATCCTAGAGTCCATCAAATCAGACTGAAGCCATACATAGTTTTTGTTCATTTGGCAAAAGGATCTTTCCTCTCTCTCTTCTGAAACATCTGTACCTAATTTTCTTCCATACAATCAATACCAAGCTAAGTGTTGCACAATATTCTAAAAGCATTATTATTTTCTTTTTAAATACAATAAAATGACTGAGTAATATGCGGCAATGAGCATTGGAATCTGTTAACATTTGGCAGCAAATGTGCTTGGTAAGCATAACTATTGGAAAAAGTTAAGACTGCACTTTTATTTGAACCATTAGTATTTGTAATATTAGTATTCAGAGGCATCTAAATTTCATGGGCTGATACAGTCCAGAAAAAAAAGAAGTACTTTGGGAAATTTCTGCATACATTGAAAATCTGTTTCTATCATTTTCAAACTGCATGAAATATCAAAATAAAATGAACAGACTAATATAAATTGGTTTGGCTCCGTTTATTCCAGCAAGGCCAGTTTATATTCTTTGAGAACTAATAGGTGATAAGCTCACATCTTACCCTGAATGTGAATTGGCAACAGTTGTGGTTGAGTACATTTGCTTTTAAAATAGGCAGGCCTAAGCATATACTCCCAAATGTAGAGATTAGTGGGGAAATTAGAAAGCTCCATTTCCTGAACAATTACTATTATAGAATGCTGGTCTGTTCAAGACTTGCATGGAACCATCTGTCTAAACCGGGACTGTGGCTTTGATACAACACCATTTGCCTATTGTAAGGCTAGAGACGCGAAATCAGTGGGATATACTTCAGTGTGAATTGATCTAAAACTGAGGACCCAATTCTGGTTCAATCTCTGATAAAACATGAGCTGATTTGCAAGATGCTTGTGACTTTTCCTTTTTCATTAATCAAGAGCTGGCATTTGTGTGGCATTATCTTGATTCATTTCATGCCATTTCATTTTTCACAGATTACCAGGCACCATCTGAACGTGGATTTTGTTCCTATGTCAGTCCTCACTGAGACTGAACTTTGACTAAATGTTCTTTGTGTTCAGAAAGCTGAACATTCTAAAACTTTGAAACACCAAGGCAGTAACATGATCCCTCCCCCCATTTCCCCCTCTTCTGAGCTTGCAACATACTGAGACAGACTGACACAGCTGCCTCTTTGGAAACAGAAGGATGTGTGCATTTGGAAACTGTATGTGGACATTCTTTAGTGCATGTGTAATTGCTTAAAACCCATGTATACAGCTTGGAAAATGCTAAATGCTTTTTCTAATGGCTGGCATTCTGTTGCTATTATGCTTCTGAGCATACAGCAAGGCCGTTAGAATTTAAAGAAACAACTCAATGACAAGGTTGCATGTTGTGGCGTACAGGCAGCTGTAGGTTTTATGCCAAAATGAAAAATGGAAGCATAGACTTCCTTTTTAATGGCTGAATTGCTTTCCAAATCCCTCATACACAAGAGTTGCAAGGACTTAAGGCATAAAGGTGAGTAAAGGAGGATTGTGGAACCACACTTGTCAGATTTGAACACCACAACGAAGGAAATAGTTTTTCCCTGCCAGCTTTGTGGTATTATTCTAATACTGTCAAATGTACTTTGCAATTAAGGGCAAAAATGAAATTACAAATAAGAACGGCAGCTTCAGCACTTCTTCCAGGAACTCTAATCGTTCTGGGTGCTGGTGCGCCCATTTGTCTTTAACTGGGGGTCAGAGAAATTCATCTAAGTAAAACTTCTCCTTTACTTTTATCTGCCTACTTTACCTATTTCTTACACTAGCCTCTTTGGATCATTCAGTATTCATTGGAACTATTGCGCTCTGGCAGGGGATAATGGCAATGGGAAGCCCCCAGCCCCAGCCCCCTGACTTACATGCTTCCAGGCAAGATCTGAAATATAAATTGCATATTTACACAAGCAGACCTACACAAGGACTCCTCTTCATAGACATAAACTCTTGAGGTATACATGTATTCATGCCAGATTTATTAGCACCTGGAATTAGTATAATTAGTATGTTTGAGCTCCCAGAATGATCCTGTTCTCCTACCACCATATGTTTCCTGTCATCTCAAGAAGTCTTGAGATGACAGGCCAAAGTAAGTTGTAAAAGATAAGATAAGGAGCCCGGAGTAGCTGGGAGTAGCTTCTCACAGTCAGTTTTCCAGCCACAAGGCTGATGTTTAAATAATAAAATAGTAAAGTTCTTTGAAGATTAAAAGAATAAAAGTTAAAAGGTTAAAAAGTGAATAAAATAAGAGGGAGACAGCTCCAAACAAACGTCCCTCTCCTAGAACCAGAAGTTCAGTGACCTGATCTCAGATAGTTTCTCTTTTGTGGACATTGTCATAGTCATGCTTGGTTGTTCATAAACATCTTTCATTCTTACAAGTTCACAAGAAGATCCTGGATTGTGCTGAATTTTGGAAATGGACTGAATCATTTTTAGGTGGCTAGATTTTTACAGAAAAGCCATTGCTGGACATTTTCTACAACTGTTAACTGGAAATATTTTAGTGTATGTTATAATGTTTCACGCTTAAAAGCCAGGTGGCTCTCTCAGTCCTCACAAAGTCTAGGCATCCACATCTGCTTTGGCTAAGAAGTCTACTATAAAATAGTCTCTTGATGGTTGTCAAGGGAGAATCAGGAATTTTGTTTCTGTTAGCCAGAGGTTGTCAGGGAAATTTCTTAATGGTGGTTTCACCATC
>JAHTLZ010000204.1:57615237-57635577 GCA_023846285.1 Phrynocephalus versicolor | reverse complement strand
TATCCTGTACCACGACAGCAGCAAGCTAACTTATGGATGCTATCTAACCACAGATATAGCACAAATAATTATGTCCTCTAACAGTGGGGAATAGCTAGAGACTCGGGTCCCATAACTGGAAGGTTGCTAGCAGTAGAGGTTAGTGATTTTTATGTCATAGGGTGGTGAATCCTCTTTGTGTTTTAATCCAAAACTTCATAGAGTTACCCAGTTTAAGGGAAACAGTTCAGCATCTAGGATAAATTCTGTAAATTTCATAATAAAACATAGATCTTATTTTCCCACTTCCAAAAAGTTGGAGTGGTCATCACTGATGGCTACCCCTGCACCTTGACATATAGGTAGGATCAGTTCTTCTCTTGAATAAGCTGCTTGCAGCACTATACTTAGTTGCAAGTTTTACTGATTGTTATGTTTACTCATAACAATATAGCTTTGGAAACATTACACAACTCATGCCACCACTATGACACAACATATATTTTAGGCACCATCCACCCACTTTGTTAGAAGCCATGTTTTAAGTACAGTATTTATAAACTACTGATAGAAACGATAAATTTCTACACCATGAATATTTTTGCAATATTCCTGACAGGTTCATCAACTTTTTCAAAATACATACAAGCCTTATTCGGTATTCATTGAAACTCATTTATGGTATATTCATGAATTTTTATATAAATGCTAAGTACTACTGGAGATATGATTTGTGATCATGTTCCTAATTTTTTCTTTAAAAAATTACTCTGCAAGCTTGCATTGATATAGTTGTTGCACATACCTTAATTTTTTTTAAAAAATATGTACACTGGGTATTATAAATCTAAAATGAAAAACTCATTTAACAAATAAATCAATGATTTTTAATGAAAGTTCCATCAGGAAAAGTTGGAAAATTTCATAAAAGATCATATACCATTTCTTTTTAAAAAATTAAAAACCTCTTCCAAATTAAAAAGGGCAACAGTACCCTTCTTATATGTCCTCACTAAAACAAACACTCCATGTAGCTGTATGATGAAGGTTCAAAATATAAGTTGTTTGTTCTGCCTGAATTTTGTTATCTAAGGCTGCAATCCAATTGCAACTAAAGTAAATCTATTAGCCCAAGAAGAAGGTGATACTGCCATCACCTTCATTAATTCAATGGGGCTATCTTATTTGAGACAAACATTGGATTTATTCCATTTTACACTACATGTTTGGAAAGGTCCATACCCTATGTGTTTGGAGAGTTCCAGTCCAAACCCTCCATGGCTTGGGTTCTGAATATTTGGCAGAGCGTATCTCCCAAGGGTCAGTGCTGGTCTGACCCACCAGAGCATCTATGGTGTGCTCGCTCCGGCTGACCACCTCTATGGAGGCCCGTAAGGTTGCAACACGAAATCGGGCCTTCTCAGTGGCTAGCCCGGCTATTTGGAATAGATTGCTAAGTGAGATCTGCCAGGCTCCATCCCTGGCATCCTTTAAAAAAGGCATTTAAAACCTGGCTGTTTAAGGATGCCTTTGGCAATCATTAATGTCTATTTGTGCAGACCGCATTTGATGTGCCTTTTGTTATTAATTGTTTGTGCCTCTTGCCTGGTATTTATTTATCTGTTTAGTTTTCTCTCTTTGTATTATTGTTGTTTTTTCTTTTGATACGAAATTTTTTTATGTGTTGTTTTATGTAAACTTCCCAAAGTTCCCAAACTTTGGGTGGTTTACATATTAAAGATTTTTATATTTGTATTCAAATATAAAAATAAATAAATATAATAATAAATACTTGATCGATCCCTATCCCAAGCTATTGTGCTGTCATGCCTAAAGTCTGCCATTATTGTTCCAATACAAAAAAAAAAATCCGGAAAATTTGAATGAATTTTGTCCAGTAGCACTTACACCTGTAATCATGAAGTGCTTTGAAAAGTTGGTACAGAACTATGTTATTGCCTGTTTACCAGAGGGACTGGATACATTCCAATTTGCCTATAAAAAGAAGAGATCAACAGAGGATGCTGTGGCATGTGCTCTTCACGCTGTTCTTGAATATCTGGAGCAGAGGGGGGCTATGCTAGATTGCTCTTTGTGGATTTTAGCTCAGCTTTTAACACCATTCTTCCATGACGTTTGATTTCTAAACTGGAAGGTCTAGGGCTTCCACCATCACTTTGTGGATGGATTTTGGATTTTCTATCAGAACGTTCTCAGAGGGTCCATTTGGGCCCTTGTACCTTTAATACTCTTAGTACCATTGCAACACCACAGGGATGTGTGCTTGGCCCACTCCTTTATATTCTTTACACATTTGATTGTGTCTCTGCCTATCCTAGCAATAGGATCATTAAGTTTGCAGATGACACAACTGTCATTGGGCTCATCTCTGGCAAGTAGAGTGAGATGGCTTACAGAGATGAAGTGGAGAGGTTGACAAAGTGGTGCAGAATAAATAACTTGCACCTAAACATAAAGAAAACAAAGGAGCTTGTGGTGGATTTTAGGAGGCAGAAAACTGTAATTAAACCACTGGTGATTGACGGACTGGTGTGGAAAGGGTTACAGGTTTTGGATTTTGGGGCATTGAGTTAAAGGAGGATCTGTGCTGGAGTGTCAACACAAGGGGGCTTGCAAAGAAGGCTCAGCAGAGACTATTTTTCTTGAGAACTTTAAGGATAAACCATCTTCCACAAAAGCTGCTGCTGGCTTTCTATCATTGTGCAATTGAGAGTGTGCTTACTTACGGGTTATGTGTGTGGTGTGGAAGTTGTACCCATCAGGATAGGACAGTGTTGCACAGGATCAGAAGAATTGCAGAGAGTATTGTGGGCTGTTCATTCCCCACCCTAGAATAAATTTATACTACCAGGTGCCACTGTAAAGCATTAGATAATATTAAGAGATCCATCACATCCTTGTTATCGCCTCTTTGAGTTGCTGCCATCGGGACGGAGATATGGAGTACTGAGGGCAAGAACAAACCATCTCAAAAATAGCTTCTTTTAAAAAACAATATTGGCCTTAAACAGAAAGTCTGGACTTTGAAGTCAGCATATTTTATATGTCATATTTTAGTCATTTTATAGGCCATATTTTATGTCTTGGAGCTGTTTTTAAATCTATGTGGACTGTTTTAAATGAGTTGAATATGGCAACCATGAAATTTCGTTGTTCCTGCAAGGGGGCAATGACAATAAAGATTCCTATCCTATTCCTATTCCCAAGTTACATAAAGATTTAGAGTCTTCTTCTTAGCATTTTACAGACATTGACCTGACTAATCATTGACTGTCTTTATGTCATAGCTGGGTAGCTCAGTGGGATAATTATCTGGCTGTAGAGCTAGTGGTTGGGAGTAGAGATGGGCTTTTTGTTTCGGAAGTGGTCAGCTTCCAAAACAAAATGCAGGATCCCAGTTAACAATCAGAAGCAAAGGACTGAAATCAACCAATCCCTTACCTTGCGCTGGGCTTGCGTGGGGTGCAACTCCAATGATGATGAAGCCTCCAATGCATTATCTTTCCTTCCCCCTGGTGCTGGCCAATCAGGAGCTGTGCAGGGAAATGTATCATCCTGCCTCCCTGTCTGATTGGCCAGCACCAGGAAAAAGGAAATCTGATGTGCCAGAGGCTTCTTCACAAGGTAAGGGATTGGATGAGTTCATTCCTCTTGTTCCAAATGGCAGCTGGGTTCCCACATTTCATTCCAGAAGCTGACCACTTCTAAAGCAAAAAGCCCATCTCTAGTTGGAAGTGTGCACCCCAGAAGAGCTAGCCTGTGTGGCCTTGAATTCCCACATGCCCCCCAGAAGAAAGGAATGACAAACCACTTTAAAATACTCTCTATCTAGAAGGTAAAAAAACAAAGGGTCACTGTAAGTTAACATTTCATACCATCCTCTGGCTTTTTCAGCACATTGCAGCTCAGTCCTTGAAGACAGTCATGAAAAACATTTTATAATGCTTAGATAATTGACTGAATAGCATTGACATGGTTAGGGAACAGAATGCCATTGCCAATGTCTCTTCACTTGATTATTGTTTCCATGAATGAGTCTTTGAGGGTGAGTGTTGGTATGGAAAAGAGGGGAATCAATACTTGTCTAGAGATACCATACTGATAAAAATCTCTCCCTTTCTGCCTTCAAAGAGCAAATGTTCTCTGGGAACCTACTGTGAGATAAAAGCTGGTGCAACCACAATGGTCCTTTCTGTATTCTAATCTCATGCCTGTTGCAATTTCCTGGCGAATTGCTTCATTTATAAGGAATGTAATAGGGAAGGAGCCAAAAATATTACAGTGATAGATATTAACTTTCCGTTTTTTAAAAAATGGCTTACTGTAATTGCAAAAATTGCAGTCTTTGCTACAAAACTTCTGGGAAAATGAGCCATAAGAAGCCCTAAAATCATTCGTCTATTCTCTTGTCTTTATCGTTCACAATTATTACTGGTTTTTTAAAACAATCTCTGTGGTTTCCAAGCATTAGGAATGCTATTTTTCAAAATCATGTTAGGTGCTAAAGTGCGGCGGGCGGGGGAATCAGTCTGCTACCAGTCCTTGGGATATTTATTTTCAAAATGATTTACATTGTACTTTAAAAACAAAGAAATAAAATGAAAGAAGACAAATTAAGGGTCCATAGGCTTAATTACATAAAAAAGCTTTTTTACTATTGGCAAACAATTTTGAATTGCATGTATTTAAATTGTGCTTATAAATTATACAGAGATAATCACAGAGCAAACATCTCATCAAGTAATTTTGGCTTGTATAAACGAAGAACAAAACTCCCATCTACAAAACTACATATCGGCAAAGATGATTCATGCATTCCACTTGTTCTGGAGAACATTTACCTGTTTATTTTCACAACAGTCTTACATTTCAAAAGATTGGGAAAATCTCAAGAAGTATGATACAAATGTAAGGTTCTGCACAGTTATTGCATACCTCACTCTGAGATCATTAATTTTAAAAAAAATGGATCACCCAGTTTAAGTCCAATACTAATGGCAGCTCCAACCTACTGACAGTGTGGGTTGGGGCCACATTGCCCAACCGTTCAAGGGCAGGCATGGTTGTGGGATCAGGCCTCACGTGGTCACCTGCCTGGGATCAGAGGGCTTTTAAGGGCAAGCCATGTGGGGCCAATCCTCTAGTCCATCACCATCTTCCTGCCCTCCCAACCACAGAGGAGAATGAGATTAGGTGGTTGAGTTACTGGCCAGATGGGACTTTTTGACTGTCTCTTAGATTGGTCTAGAGAGGCAGTATGTTTTCACCCACCCCATTCTCTTCAAGGCATGGGTGTTCCATTACTTCTGGTCACAACTGGCAGGGAGTGCAAGTGGCACTTGAAGGCAGGCCAAATTCTAGTTATGAACATGAT
This sequence comes from Phrynocephalus versicolor, assembly GCA_023846285.1. Classification (NCBI taxonomy): domain Eukaryota; kingdom Metazoa; phylum Chordata; class Lepidosauria; order Squamata; family Agamidae; genus Phrynocephalus; species Phrynocephalus versicolor. Next base: position 57,630,203 of record JAHTLZ010000204.1, on the reverse strand, counting down.
ATAGTAGACTGGCAGCCCTCAGTGCTAGTTAGGAATAGATTAGTAATCAGACATAGCCAAGCAGGAATTTTAATAAAATATGGTCAAGAGTGACAGATAAGGGCTGCCCAGGCTACTAAATCTTACGGAGGGTGTTGGACAGGTGGGCATTGCGCTGCTAATATTAACCAGTAGAGATGGGCACGAATCAGAAAACCCATGGTTTGGGTTCATCTGGTTTGAGCCCACCCTTGGTTCGGTTCGGGTTCGGGCTCGTACAATTTTTTTTAAAAAAATGTGTACGAATCCGAACCAGTTCGGGTGGCGGTAGACTGTTCCCCCACCGCCTATGGAGCACTGGCCATGGCCGGAGCTCCATAGGCATTGGAGGGGCTTTCTACTGCTGCCTGGCCTGGCTGCAGCCAGTGCTCCATAGGCAGCAGTAGACAGTCCCACCACCGCCTCTGAAGCTCCGGCCACAGCTGGCGGGGGTGGAGATGTCTCCTACCTGGTGCTGATGTTCCTGGTATGGTCTTCCTGGCTTCAGTGATGGTGATCAGGAAGACCAGCACCAGGTAGGAGACATCTCCACCCCCCATTAACGAACCAAACCGAACCAATTTTTTTCAGTTCGGTTCAGTTCATACTAAATTTGCTCTGGGGTTTGTTATTCATTTCGTTAGGTAACAAAATGAATAACGAATAACAAAACGAACTAAAAGTTCATTTCATGCCAATCTCTATTAATCAGGATCAAATATCAAAGCCACTTGCCCTTTTCCAGGCTTCCTTGCTTGTAGGATATTAACAGTATATTTGAGTGAATTTATATCAATAAATTGTGGCCCAGTTTTGATCCACAAACTTGTCTTGTCTCTTTATTTTCGGGCTGGGCAGGCAAAGCACTATAGTACAGCATTTGTAGAGGAGAGAGACTTTCAGTGATTGGTATGCATATTAACAATGGAACACAAAAGTGGTATAGGTGGGCCACAGGGTTTTCATAATCATTAATAATAAATTGTTCCCACAACAAGTCCATGTCCTCCTACATTCAGGGCCCCCACATACAGGGGACATTGTATTCTCTTATACCCATACACTAGATGTACAGGAAACATGCTGTTGCTTTTATTCTTCCTCCCTAGCCATTTGCCACAAGGAGCAAATTTTAACCTTCCGTATTAGGAAATAAATGGGTCCAAGAACCAAATCTCAGATAAGAGAAGTGGGGATCAAGGGATCCCAAAGCTATATCAAACTTAAGCCAGTAATTTAGCACTGCTGCCTTTATTCTGTCACACAGGGAACAGGCTTAATGTTTTTATACTATAGAGTAGCTCTACAACCCTGAAGACATTAAGAGATATTCTCTATATGAAGAAAAGCTAATTATCTTTTCCCTCCCTCACCCCACAATCCACTTTTCTCCTTCCCTTCAAAAAGAATACCGGAAATGGGTCAGTATAGAAATAAAGTTGAGAGGAAAATATCTGATCAAGTTTTAATTCACACCAGTTTAAAAAAAAAATAGTTTAAACTGAACACATATATGACCAATTATGAGATCCATCCTATGGAGATTATTCTTTAAATAATAAAACACCACAGTGAAATATTATGACATTTTGTATCTTGCTCAAAACATAAATATTAACAAAGTGATAATTCTGTTGTACAGGGCTGTCACATTCAGGCTTTCAACAAAGCTGCTTTCTTGCAGTAAACCATAAGGTGTATAAACATTATGGCTGATAAAAATGTATACATATTCTGCCTTATTATTGTTGCATGTTGTGCAACAGAGCAAATCAGCATTTTATAAGGGGGCTTTTAGGCCAGATGGGTTTTGAATGCATTGAAATTCAATTAATGTGTTCTGGAGCCTGGGAAAAACACACAGACACCCTTTTTGTGTGCAAAATTCTTTATAAAGTGCACTTTAAATATATTCACACTGCACAGCAACATTACTTTTCAAGAACCAACATTTCCAACACCACATAAAAACATGCTACAGAAAAGTTCAGTGCAGTTCAAAGCCAGGCAGCCATACTGACATTTTCAAACCCCACACAGCACAGGTTTTGGACCTGATGCAGGTCAGTTTTCAGTGCAGTTTTAAAGGCATCAAGGCAGCACCCTCTGCCCACATTTACAGAACCCATTCAGCACAAGATTTGGACCTCTTGCAGGTTAATTTCCAGTGCAGTTTTAAAGGCACCGAAGCACACTGTACATGTAGCATCCTCTGCCGGCTTTTTCAAACCCCACACAGCACAGGTTTTTGGACCTGAAGCAGGTCCCTTTAGTGCAGCTTTGAATGCATCAAGTCACAATGGACATGTAGCATCATCTGCCGACTTTTTCAAACCCCACACAGCACAGTTTTTGGACCTGAAGCAGTTCACTTTAGTGCAGCTTTTAAGGCATCAAGTCACACTGGACATGTAAGCATCCTCTGCCGACTTTTCCAAACCCCACACAACACAGTTTTTGGACCTGCCTTGGCTTGTCTTCCTGCTCCTCCTGCTGAAAACCTTGCTGCTCCTCCTGATGCAGGGCCAACAGGTCCTTGGTGGACAGATCTATGTTGCCAATCTCCACCAGTTCTGTTACATTGTCCTCCGAAACCTCCAAGCCCATGGTCTACACCAGCGAGACAATCTCCTCCACCACTGCCGACTCCTGTGTCCTGTCCCCTGGAGAGACCACACAGTCTGGCCACAAGTTCCTCCAGCAGGCATTTAGGTTCCTCTGGCTGACACCTTCCCACACAATTTTTATGAGTTGCAGGCAGCCCACAGTTTCAAACTGGTGTTTCCAGCAGTCAGCCAGGGTGATGCCAGAACTATCTGTCATGTCCTGGCATCACCAGAACATCTCCTTCATGGAGAGCTTCTTAAAATTAGAAATCAGCTGCTGGTCCATGGGCTGGATGTTGGGTAGAAGGTAGAGAATCTGGATGAACTAGACCTCTTCCAACAAGACTTCTTTCAGGCCAGAAGGAAGTGCAGGGGCATTGTCCATGAATAGGATGGCCTTCAATGGCAGGTCCTTCTCTAGGAGACATTTCTTCACTGTTGGACCAAGCACTTGGTCTACCCACTCCATGAAGAGGACATGCATGACCCAGGCCTGAAGGCTCTAATTAACACAATGCCAGGGAACATGCTGATGTGGCCTCAATGTGTTAGCTCAACAGATAAACCACAAGGGATGTCTCTATTCTTTGAAGGCAAAAGTGCCTCCCTCCTTTCTCTCTGCTAGATATTCCTAGGCATTGAGAAAAGACTGAATTTTCCAGAAAAGTTCCCAATCCATGTTTCACAAATTTCTCAGTCTTTTCACTGTTTCATTGGCCTCTTTCGGAAACTTGAAACTTTTGTATTCTGGAAGCTCTCTGTGATAACGAAGACTCTGAAAGCAAAGGAAAAAAAGCAGACTTTCCTTTTATTATACAGAAAGAAAACATTTAAGAAACTAGAAAGTAAATGCAAGCCCAAGACTAGTTACAGAGGCGAGTGTAGATAAGGAACAGAAGAAATATGCCAAAATAGTCTGGGGTGGTGGTGGATATAGCTTCATCCTAAAGTTTTTGTTTTCATGACCATTCTATTAATTGATTACAGTACCTTGCATACAATATTCTGTCCTTAGCAATTGTTAATAATAAAGAATAGGAAGGACCATTGTGTTTCCAGAAAATACTAATGTCGTGGAATAGAGTACATTTATTTATGCAGTTTTCTGCCTTGAGTTATCTGGTGTATAGTATTTTTCAAGTGCTAATGAAATTGCAACCTTATTTAAGTCTGAAGTATTTTCATAAGTGGAAGGAGTCCTGCTGTGCTCAAGGAATAGAAGGCAATAATAGCAAGCAATGCATTGGAATGCTTCTGTTTTATTGGTAAAAAATGGTTCTGAGAATTTTCAGGCATCTCATGTGTCTATTTTTTCAGTGACTTTTTGTCAAATCTGATTGCATGATCTTTGGAATGAAAGAAGCCAACTGGTAGTACACGCACTGCTTTTTAAAACTCCCTTCTCATCATTGCAGAGGACTCATTCAATTATAGTTCCACTAATGGAGTAAAACTTTAAATGATAATTTGATGCCATGGCCCTAACTGGGCATACATATATAATGTGCATGCTGTATATCCCTGGGAATATGTTCTACGACTCTGTTGCATTTTGCCATTCAAATATTCCCTTCTTTCTCAAATTGAATTAAAAGAATAAGCGTCTTCCATGAATATGACTTTAAAAGCTACAGAGACATGAAAAGAGTATTAATTCCAAACTCTGAAATGGGCAATGCATTGCCCTTGGAGGTCCTCTGCTGTTTTTATGATCTGATTCCCACTTAATTTAAATTGTTTCTCCAAAGTGCTAGTCCAAAATACCACAGTCATTTATTTCATGACCAAGGTTTTGATAGAAAGAGAGCAGCAGCAAGAAGCTCACTATTTTGACATCATGAAACTATGGTGTTTGGGGACAGTGCTAGAAATGCACTGGTGTAGAGGGACTGTGTAATGTTGTTTGACAATGTACTGAAAATGTACTGAAAATTCTTTTGTCCCCAAATGAGAGATATGGAATAGACTGGCCTATGACTACTGTACAGAAGTTTATGGACAGTCTCATGTTGCATTTGAGTGCATTTGATGGCAGTCTATGTGGCCTTGTACAGTGGTACACCGCCATTTTGCGTTTCATATACTATGGTCCCAGTATATCATGGGACCACAGTATATGAAACAAAGTGTTCCTGGGACAAGCTGCATGGGCCTGTTTGAGGCCCCCTGCACTTACCCAAGGCCTGGTGCTGCCCTGAACAGGTCTCTGACGGGCTTCCCGGGCCAGTCCGAGGCCTCAGAAGTGGTTTCTGGCAAACTGGAAGTGCCTTCCGGATCACCCAAAACCAGTTCTGAGGCCTCCAACACTTCTGGGAAGCTTGTCAGAGGCCCGTTCGGGGTGGCAGTAGGCTACAGGTAAGTGTAGGAGCCCCCAGATAGACCTCCCAGTTCCAGCCCAACCCAGCATCCGCATATTGCAGATTTTCCATTATTGCGGGTCAGGTTGGGTCCCTAACCCCCGCGATAGGCAGGGGATTACTGTACCTAGTATACTTTTGTTCTTATTTTTATTTTTTGGATATGCTTTTGCTCAAGTCTGTTTAGTTTTAAATTTCTAGATTAAGTTAGTGTATTTGTATATGTACAATACTTCATTATTTGAATTATTGGCCAAAAGCTTGTTGCTCAATGCAGTAGATCACACCAGAGCAGATTCACTGAATCAGTGAGCAAAGCACATTTGAATCCTCACCAATCCTCACTGATTCAAAAAGCCTGCTCTGGTACAATTTACTATGCTAAGCAATGGAGTCTGGGCCAGTACATACCAATGACATTACTTAGATTTTCCCATGTTGGGAATCAATTGACTCTGCCCAGGCCACTCCGGTGTACTCTCTCTCTACTTTTCTACCTCCAATTTTCCCCACTCTGGTCTGTATTTTCTGACCACCCAAATCCTCATGGCTCCACTCCTGGCACAGTGCCCTCTCCCCCCACACACAGTCATTTTTTTTCCATACTGATATTTTCTCTGCCCCTTCTCATACCCTCTCAGCCCATTGCCAAGTTTGCCAAATGGACAAAATCACAAAGTAAACCAAACCACAGTTGAAATGGGTAAATTGTAGTATGTTCAGTTCCTATGCCCCTCTATTTTCCATTGTTGAAGTGTCCCCTGCACAGACAGACTTCAGACTTCTTCGCCTGGAAAACCCGTAAGTTATCACCCACCTTAGCATTGTGTCTCTCTTGTTCCCACACCCAACTTTTTTTTTACACTTGACTTTTTACCCCCTCATTCTTCCCAGTATTCACTCCCTGTCAAAAGAAATGTTTTAACACTTACTATTGCCCTCTGTTTACACCGAACTCTGGATTCCTTATTTTTAACCAGTTTCTTCATCTTTTCTACTCTGATACACATCTACCTTGCATTATCTTAACCTTGCAATCATGTGGTACCTGTTGGTGATCATCAGAGGGGAGCAAATAGTGCTTTGAGAAAATTAGCTTTGAGATACAGCCAATCTAATTATTTCGGTTAGGAAGCACATGGTATTCATTCAATTTTTTTTATCTTCCTGTCTCTTACCATCTTTTAGAACAAACCAGCCAATCAACAAAAGATGCTCTAGGGGATATGATCTTAAGATGTAACCCAGCTGGTTATCCAAATTTGGAGTTTCTAACTCTGGACATTTCTGAGCTCTTTCAAGAAACCAGTGGACAAACACTTTGCTCTGGGGGAACCAGAATCAAATTATATTTGTTGGAAAATCAGTATTACAAATTTCATGTTTCTAATGCTTGCCTTTTCAGAGATCTTTTGCAACAAAAATACACACATAAGCAAACATTAAAAAACATATTTAAGGAGGTGCCTGTGAGAGCAGTGATTATTTATAACTGTTTCTACCACTTCTGAATTGTTTTTCTTTACTGCTGTTGCACCTGTTGTTGGAAACTATTTTGGACACAATTAAATTGTGAAGCAGGATACAAGTAAAAAGATAGCAATGGAGATGGTAAGGGTTTTGTAAGAATACAGTCACAATTGTATTAGAATAATTACTAAATTCATGATGATCTTATGATCAAGGTAGGCTAAGCAGCTGCATTATCAAGTCTAATACAGGTACATTAAAACATGATTATTGATGGGAGAAAGTTTGCTTCAATTCAGTTGACAATTTGTCTTAAATTTGCTGGGGGGAAAGGTTTTTTTAATGTGGAAGCAAGCAAAACTAGATTCCTTTCATGCATCTATTTAGAAACAATGTTGGGTATCCTTATATTTTCTGCCATGCTCTCTTCTTGGATACAGCAATACCTATTTAATTTAACAAGTCCAAATGGTTAACAATTCTGTTTGGTTCATTTTTAATAAAAGCAATTCTCACATTTTGTCCAAAATTCATAGGAGAGAAGACCTTGAGATTTGTTTAAACAAAGAATCATGAAAGAAAGTGTATAAAGTTGTCATGTTTCTTGGTATTTTACCACAAAACAGTAGCTATGGAGTGATGGCTAATGAAACAATGTCAACTACCATTCAGACAGCACACCATCCATTCTTGAAAATCAGAGATACTTCTTTGTTCATATCAGTGTTGAAGGAATAAGCCAACTACAAATTATACAAGTAGAAATGGGCATGAACAACTGTTATAATGGGTTATAATGATTTACAGCAATAAAGTGTGTGTTTGGAAAGTATACACTAGAAATGTAGACAGTGACATGTTTCAGTCAATGCAAACAAAAAAACTGATTAGAAATATGTGTATACATTTTAGAAAGAAATGTGGACAAATTACAATTTTCTGTATTCATCCATGGGAAGAAATTCCCTCTTTTAATCTGATATAGAAATGGGGGTGAGGTTAAAAAAATGCAAGTGGGAAGCTGAAACCTGTATTGAGAATATTAGTCAGGAAAGAAGAAATGCCACTGTTGTCACTGAACCCAGACTGGAACGGCCTGCTCCATGAGTTTTTTGTTTGTGTATTTGTTTTGTTTTATGATTCTGTCTCTTAGAGACTTTTACTGATGGGATATTTTCTCTTTCTTTCTCTCCCTTGTTTTGCAAGCATCTGTCTTTCTCATCATTTTTAGTCTGCAGGCTCTACAGTTCATGCTCTGCTGACAATGTTTTTGGTATAGCTTTTATTATACTGGAAGCTGACTTGTGTATGTCAGAAAGGTGGAGTATGCAGTAAATCCTCTGACCAAAAATGCCTTTTTGCTTATTGAGAAAACATGCATAGACATCATCCTTGTGTTGGAAGTTGTATGAAAGCAACAGAAAGTGATATCTGGAAAACTCAAAAGAACTCAAAGACCATTATCACATGACTGGAAAAGTGGCTGATATTTAGATGCGCTTTTTCTCCAAGAATGATCACGTGATGTAAGAGGTGCGTATACCATTCCCACAAAATCATTTTATTGAACTGCATGTTTTGTTCCTGCTTGTTCCCCCACTACTGAAAAGCGCATCAAAGAGCTGTTTTGAATACTGTTGTTGTTGTACTTGTAGGTAAATCCACCCCTGGGGGCCCCTGACCTCTTTGTTGTGAAGCTATGATGTGAGAGCCTGCTGTCAGGAATCCTAACCGATTCCTCTGCCACCCTCGCCCTCAACTGAAGACCTTGCGCTCATCTCACCGGCAATCCCCTCCAGAGGCTGCCCTTTGCAATTAGCATTGTTTGCAAACAGTTAATGATCCCCTCCCTCTTCCCCTCTTGTCCCCTAACACATCTATGTTATGTTGCTAAGAGCCTCATTTACTCAATCTGCAGCTAAATGGAACAAGGCAAACACTGAAAATAACCTCAAAAGGAACCATGCTAGCTTCTAACACCTCACTCATCCCCACCAAGATCCTTATTATAGCAGCTCGATGAAAAAGAAACACGGGGGGGGGGGGGGTGTTCTTGCAAGATTAATGCTGCATCAGTGTTCCAAAGTTCAAAGGAGCAAAAATAAAATTTGAAGTGTGGTACCACTTCCCCATTGGTGTTTGATCTGCATTATGGACCTCTGAAAATCTGGATCAAAAAAATTCAGCCCCAGGAGCCAGGAGCAGGAAAATGTGGTGGGTTGCACTTTAGGAGGCGTGGCTGAGGTTTTTTTGAAAAGAAAAAAAAAACAGCTCTTCATGGGGACATAAAAATTGGGGGGCCAGTTTTTCTCTATTTAAAAAGTGGTTCTTTGCAGCCATGGAATAGAGGTCAAAGTTTGTTTATGAACATTTTCTGTGCAGTCCTTTCCACCATTTGGCAAGCTGTACAGATGTTTAAACAGTGAAATGGGTACTGTTGTTAGCCCCTGACTTCTGTAGTGCAGAAAGAGGAAGAGTCGGTAGCAATGAGGAATAGAAGGATGTAGGAAGTGACTCAACAAAAGCAGACCAAACTTTTGAAGACAGGGATATAATGAGCTGGAAGAAAGTCATGGTTATTTTATAAAGGGAGACATCAGACCACACAATCAACTTCCTAGTGAAATCAATTAAACATACCTGTAAACAAAAATCATGCCTAGATCATGATCCATGATGCCATCAGACAATTTCAATGGGTTTGATACAGATTTAGCCCTAGTTAGAGAAGACCAACTGAAATCAGTGAGTTGCTAGATAGTTGCTAGTTAGTTTGCTCCTGCTTATTTTAATGGAATAAAATAAGCCCAGAGTGACCTTGCTGCCAGATGGGTGGTATAAAAATCCAATAAATAAATAAATAAATAAATCTGAACTAGGATGTTTACTTGTGACAAAACCCTGGAGACAGGAGTAATGAATATACAAATCATCAGCCAATCCCAGCAGGAGGGCGGGGAATGGTATGATATAAAAAGGGTGGAGCCTAGTCAGTTGAGGGAGTTCAGTTCAGTGAGTTAAGCTGAGAGTGAGTGCTGGGAAAGAGCACTGCTCTGTGAGAGTTCTGTCAGGCAGTGAGGGCTATACTGTTTACTAGTTATTGAAGACACGGGGGCTGGAAGAGTTAATGAAATCTATTATATGTTAAAGGCAATGCATACCATCCTCAGATATTGTTATATTTATTATCTTCTCAATAAACTTTGTTATTATTTTTATATTATTCATCTGAGTCTGTCCCAATTCATGAGGCGACGAGTTTAAAAGGTGGCAGCATTATTAAGTGAATAAAAGGTGGCAGCAGTACCATTTCCAACACAATTCAGTGTGTAAAAGGGAGGTGTCATCACAATTTAGTGGCACAGCAGTGGGATGTTGAAATAAACCCAGTTGTGTATTTGAAAACACAGTCTGTGAAAGCGGTGCCGTCACATTACTTCACGTCCCTCTCATCGTGGTTCGCAGTCCCAGTTGGAACCAGTACGAGAAAATGTTACTCCACATCCATTGTGTGATGGCGGAATCTCGTCCCGACCATGCCCCCTGAACTGGGATTTAAGCGTGATGAGCCATACCTCTCCCTGACCTCGGGAATTCTCTTGTCTCGGTTCCTGTTTTGAGACAAGTGTCCATGAAGTAAGGCTCATCATGCAATGTGCGCATTCTCCATCTAGTGGCAGGAGTGTGCAGTTTCATTCTCCAGTACAATCCCAATGGCGTAAACAATGCATCGCAGAGAGGGAAGAAGGCATAAAATCTTGAACTTTGCTGCTTAACGCATGAAAGGCAAAGTTACGGAGAATTGAAATATCAAAAAATGGAAGTTTGGACCAAAAACCAAAACCAAAGGGAAAACGAAGGCAGGGAAGTACAGATGTTGTCATGAAACAAGGATGTGAAGTAACAGTCATCACGATACTATCAATCATGCCTGTGGGTAAACAGAAACAGGGACAGAACCAGGACAAGACCACATGACTGCAAACGACGGTATCATGAAATGAACATAATCTCGGAACGAGGAAGGGCGTGAAGTAACGATCTAAGTCAATCCAATTTGATGATTTTGGTCTGAAGACACTGAGTGCTGCTGTTGGAAAGAAATATAGTACATTGGACTAAAATTGGCTCAACTTCTAGAAAAAGAGGAAGGATTCATACACTGGAACAAAAAAAATACCTTGGCAATATTACAAAGAAGACAAAGAGCAAGTGTTTTCTGGGTTTCCACTCCCTCTTCTTTAACAGAAAAAAAGTTTCTAACATGAGAGGAGGAGATTCAGACACCCTACTAAGCTTTTGAGCTTATAAAACTCACCATGCAAGAGAACTACAGGCTTCACTTCCCAAGGTACAAACGATGTAGGAAAGAAAATGCAAGCTAACAATGCTTTCATCACTTCCTTGAATACATGAGCAAGCCCTCATGTGTCTCAACACAAGGTGGATTGACAGTAAGATGCAAAAAAGATTGACATGCAATGGGGTTTGTAAGGTCATAGTTCTGTTTTTATTGGTGCTTCTGCACAAGGCAGAATAGCATCAGAAACTGGCTATCACCTTCTTCAGTTCCTCAAGATGCTGAAAGAACCAAGCTGGGTAGTACCATGTTTCCATAGTTGCTGCCACCTGAACTGTTTTTGCCCCCCAAGCCCCGAAATAAAGAGGCAAGACAACTTCAAATTTTTGGTACGAACGGGCCACAACTTTATTTATAACTCTTCAACTTCTTAACTGGGTAAGTCAGGATCTCTGAAGGGGACCTGATCCGTAGTGCAAGCTGGTAACAGGGTGGGATGAAATTCCACAGCCAACAAGCTCTGTATTCAAGTAAGTAAGCCCAATCAAATCTGAAGCTCAGCACAGCCCTCGGGAGGCCTCCAGTCATTTTCTAACTTATTTTGTCTGCTGACATAGCCAATGGGGATAGACTGAATACGAGGGCTGTGAAGCACCGTAATGGCGGCTAAGTAGAGCTTTACCTGAATACGGTTACCAGCTGCACTACCCGCCAAGTTAGTGACCAAGGAGAAGGGAGCCCATCCCCGCGGTGAAGAGAATGGGATGAGCGAAAAAACATGGCTACTCATGGCCAATCTGAGTAACAACCAAAAATTCCTAGCGGCCAGGCAAGTGTTAGTGCCCAGTGGGCTTCAATCCGCCAAGGGACCATACCTCGTCAGGGAGCGTCACCAGCTCAGGAGATGCCACCAACAGTAATGTTGGGGAAGGACGGGAGCCCTCTTATAGGCTCCCATCCCCGGGCAGAAAGACCCGGATGGGGGCGCAGTTATTGCACCCAAGCCCGGGGCTGGGAAGGCAAACACGCCCCTCCCCCAACGAAGTGGGGATCGGAGCTACCCTTGCTTCTAATTAATATCCAGCATAGCAGAGTCTAGACATGGGCATGGAGCATGATTAACTTGGCCCCTCCCCATGCCCAGAAGGCCCACTCATTATCATTGGCACACCACCCAAGTCTTCATTCACCAGCAGTGCACCCAGCTGCCTTTCCCTGCCTCTTCAGGTAGCTGGCCAACCCAAAGAAAATACAGGACAGGAATAATCCACACACTTCATTGTTCTTCATGCCTGTCTCCAGAGGGCACAATGTGTGTTCAATCCATAGTTCAATCAGGGAAAATTTCATGTGTCCCTCTGAGCAACTGGCCAAAAGAAAATCCTGTCTTACTCAGCAAAGGGTGTTCAAAAACCACAGCCCTTTTAGTGCCAATGGCAGCAAAAACCATATGTGTAATGGGAGACAGAAATAGGTGAGGCAGACTGTGTGGATGATGGGTATGTGAGATATGTGCCTGTGTGAAAGAGAAAGAGATAAAACCAGAGAAGGAGACCCCGCCTACACTGGGTTTTGGCTATACCCAAGTAAACTCTAAAGATGACTTGGTTCATCTGACAGGTGAAGAAATTCTTAGGGAGGGCCTATGCATCTCAAGTTTCAGTTCAGAGAGAGGGAGCAGGCTGAAAAGGAAAGAAGGTTATATTCTTTTGGACCAGAATTAGCCCTGTATCACCATGGTTAAGATAATCCTGCTTTCTTTATTTGTATCAAAGCATTGCACAGCCTTTCTAAAATACAGGTAAAATCTAGAATATATTAAAACATTAAGACAATTAGGCTATTTTTGACCAAGGTTCACTATTTCAGTAGTGTTATATCAGCCATTTGCTAGACCTCACTTTGTACACATGATGGGAGATAAATGGCACTCACATAAGTACTGCATTTATTAAATTTTTCCACAGTCACAGAAAAATTGCCCTGTATCCATGTGGTTCCATTTTTACTTGATTATTCTTTGACCTTCCAACTTCACAGTCTAAAGTGACTTCCAGTCAGTATGGCTAGAGAGTCTTCTCCTGGTAGGAGACACTCTTGAGCATTTACATAATGGCATGTCAACCATATATTTTACTTTTGACCTTTGAGGAATTTTCCTTTGGAGTAATATCTCTTTGTGCTTTAAATCATTTTGTAAAAGAAGATTCTGAGAGGCAGCAATAAGCTGCTGTTTGATTAAGGAGACTTTGTAGGACTTTATAGCAATGGCAGTTCATTGGTACATGGAACATAGGGAGTGTACATGTAGGTAGTATCCCCTTTGGGTGTTGTAAATATTGCTTTTATTACCTGCTTTAATATTTTGTAACTGTGCCAAGTGCACTGCATGTGCATTTAAAAGACATCCCCATAAAATAAATTGGCACACCCATTCTTGGCATGTGCCACCAAAGATGTTTCATAGATGACAATCCATCCCTTGAGCCAACGTGTGATCAGTGCTTATTAGTTTTTCCTCTGCAAAGTTTGCATCGTAAGAGGTATCCATCATTCTGCTTGCCCCAGGAGTCCAAAACAATTTTCCTTCTAAATAGTTAGTTCTTTTAGTGATTTCCTAATTTACTCTGAAACCATGGAACCAGATACCGTTAAGAAATATTCAGCAGGTTGTTGTATGTTGGCAAGCCTGACAGCCTAAAAGCAGAGAACTAAGAACTATGCATACATGTTGACTAGAATTAAAATTGGCCACTAACTAATTAGTGACATCAAATTAGTTACAACTAGCAGCAGCCCCTGCAGATAGCACAGAGAGTATGAACACAACATCACCCACCCCAAATGGCAACTGCAATCAATGATGGTGACATACCTGAAGTTAAACACTTGATAATCTGCCACTGAGTGGCTCCATCTGTCCCTAGGAAGTGGTACAACCCCTAAACTAGGTATGCACATAATCTTCCCATCCTCAAGCCATGAAGAGACATCACCTAGGAGTCCCCACCCCTGAAGAACCCTACCTTTACCATCTGATTCTGTCCTCATACTTTCAACCACTCCACTATCACAAGTTTAAATTCAGTAAATCCTATTAAAGCAATTGAGCCAGCTTAGTACCCAGCCCCATGATTCAAGGGTGGGCAGGTGTTAGAAGATCAAAAATGAATGGGCCCACTGTGCTGAAGACCCCACCTTACCCCCAAGGGGACCAAATTGAAAATTCTGGGGAAACTGTTCCCTAGCTAGGCAATTTGAATTTTGATATGGAGGAAGCCCCATGCAGCACAAAGGCCTGTGGGAAATAGAAAAGTATTGTAGAATTGTGACCATAACATTCCCCTGAGCCATAACTGCCAGTGTTAATAAAAACACCTCCTCTTGGGTAAGCCCAGAATCAGGGAATCTTTTAAATAAAGGCTAACAATAGAAAGGTGTAGAAACGGAGGTAAGTTAATATACAAATGGCTAGCATATTTGGATAAAGCTGAGAATTCATGTTAGAAGCCAAATGTACAACTAGTATATAAATATAAATTTCGTGTAGTGCTATTGAGTGAAAAGCTATTTAGTATGTTGTATGAGAAGAACATGATGTTCACTGTCTGATAACAGGCATCAGCCTCCCCATTTGTAGAAGTGTCACAGTTTAACCACTGAACAATCAAACAATCCATAAAATTGGTGTTTAAGAATAACTGTTTGAACAGCAATGCTTACCTCAAAACAGATACTGCCTGCATGTCTGCTTTGTATATGACCTCATAGCAATATACCGTGAGAATAGCATATGGTTTCATTGATGGAAGTTAATGGAAAATGACAGGCTGTTTGAAGATGCGCTGGTGCCAATTTCATGAATAATGCATTTATGTAACAGGTATAATCAGTGTGGTTTAATAGTCTACAGCCTCCAGAGAAATAACACCAGAATACAGAAAAATTATCCCTGTAGGAACATCACCTGACATTAACCTTCCCCCCCCATCTCTCCTTTTCTGACATCATTCAGTTATTTTTAACATCAGTTAAATGGATTCTAAAATACAAAATAAATGAAAATACACAGTTTTGGGATTATTTTCTCTAATCAATATTTCTGCCAAAAATAATGAAATAAAATAAAAGTTGATTCAAAAATATTGAAGCATTTGGGATCTGTCTCTGTGTGTGTGTGTGTGTGTGTGTGTGTGTGTGTGTGTGTGTGTGTGT